>BMAW01119318.1:0-72828 GCA_019974015.1 Nephila pilipes
GTGTGTGTGTGTGTGACTTGACGAGATTATGTCATAAATGCTTGAAGAAAGCTCTAATATCAGTTTAATCACCTAGTCGTAACTCATAAGATTTTCATTAATAGTTTCATGTTTAGTTCTATATATAAAATAAGCCTAATTTTAATCAAATTCTTATTAAAAAGTAACAAAAAATTGTGACTTAAAAGAATTAAACTGTATTTTAAGAATAGCTTGAAAACAAATGTTTCATTATAACAACACTTCTCTTAAAATAATGAAAATCAAACGTCTCTGTCTTGAGAATAAACAAGATAAATGCCCGTGCTATGCGACTTTAATACCTAAATGGTTCCTAAAGCGTGTACGAAAGTGAACGTGTGTAAAGCCCAAAAACTGTAAACACCCATTAAAAACATTTGAAACTACATTTTTTTTTCATTCAATAAGGTGTATTATAATATAAATAGATAACCCTTTGCTGATTAGTATTATGTGTATTTCTTACAAAGTATTCAAAAAGCAATTGAATTGTGCTTTTTTTTTAATAAATGATTCTTCTGCAATGCACCATGAATTTTTCTATTTACTATCTATCGTAAGATATGCGTTGTCCGATAGATATGCGTTGTCCGATGAGTGTTTATTACGAGTTACTTCACACCTAGACGCTACACGAGGGCTGTTGGCTACGGACCTCATCATTTTGAAACTCGCTCAAGTAACACAACCGACATCATAGCTGACACCTCTCTCTCCCATTTCCCGCTAATAGGAGGACTTAGAACTTCGACCAGACTTAACGTGCATGATTCCCATTGCACGGCGGATCTTAATTGACATCAGTGCACGGACCAGAAACTCGACAAAAACAACTCCAAACGCGAATCCGCGACCATGACCACTAGGTTACCACAGCCACATCGTTATCCATAGGAATCACATTCTACCATAATAATAAAAAATTAGTCAAAATGCGTACAATTTTCGTTCGTATTCCTGATTGTCAAATTCTTAACTATGTCAATATGACAATACGATTCATATTAATAAAATTCTAACTTTTAACCACAATATGAAATATGTATAAAACTGCCATTTTCATTCAAAACTGGAATATCCTGAAGTAGTGCATGTGGACGGTCAGTAAACATAACAATTTCGTTATTCCAAATCACTGAATTTCTTAGCTACTCAGCAATAATTGTATCTCCGCAGTAGAGCAAGCTTTACAGATGACCCATGATAAATATTTTCCCCCTGGTTTTCTTCGCAATGGATTTGGTTGCAGAATCATGCACAGATGTCTCATCTAATATATGTCTTTCAATCGACCAGCTCTTACGTAAGCTAATTCAATAAAAAATAGTCGCCATATTTATTGCCCCTACTGCAGTATAAGCATTTCTTAGTAAGCATTTTTCTCTTTCATCCTAAACATCATTTTTTTTCCATAGATAAATCTTTCGGATATGCGATGAACCGAAATTCGAGATGAATAGCTGTCAGAAATAGATGTTATTTTTCAGAATAAGTAAAATAACAGAGTTATATCTTTGGAATTTGTACACCGGATAATAGTTGCTGCATCATACAAGGTTATTCAAAATGATTCATTTGATTTCAAAATTCCATATTTTCATAAACAACACAGAATGATAAGTAATATTTATATGCTAAGGGGAAATATAGAAGTTTTTGTAACAAGTGTTCGATATAACTTCCTTTAATTACACGTGTGATGTCAATTCGAAATGTAAATTCCTGTCAGCGATAGTTGATTGTGTAGCAGCAAAATTCAAAGTTTGAGTTCTCATAAATCTGTGGTTAATGGTGGCGCACACACTTTATCTTTTGAAAAAACCCAAAGATAAAATTCGCATGAAGTATCAGGTTATTAGACATGGGAAATACATATCAAGTGACTTAGGTGGCCAGCTGTGTAAACTTCGAATCATCTGGTCTACTGCGACCGATCCAAATGCGAGGTAGATCCGTGAAAACTTCTGAAACAGTTTTCGTGAAATAGCTTTCGTGAAGACACACGAGGGCCACCTTTATTCCACAACATAAAACCCATATTTTTTCTTTGTTTTAATGTATTACTAATCATTATATATCGATTATTTTTGAAAACATGGAATCATGAAATCAGATGAATCATTTTTAATAACTCTATATAATGAGCTTATTTATTATTAATTAATGTATATATCAAGTCTACCGGAAAATTCTGTCCGCGCTTGTGAATTGAAAGGAAATAATACATTTTCCATACGTTTAATAATATTTTATTATGCGATATAATTTATGCCTTTACTAGGATTGGTCTATAAATATTCTAGATAAATGCTCCGTAAGTTAAGTGAGAAAATTCTGCTCAATCGAATTGCTATATGCAAATTTCTGTTTTCTCGTAACAAAAACGAATCCTTCTTGAATCGAATGATAACTAATGATAAAAAATGATTCACCTACGAAAAGAATCATAAGGGAAAGAGCATATACTGTAAGCCCGGATAATCTACCCCCTCCACCTCTAAGTCGAGCTAGAGCTTGATTAAGTGAATATTGAGCATAAGGTGGAGCATCCAAGCACCAATGCATTAAAAGCTTTTGAAACCTAGCGAAAAACTCAATTCGGACACATACTGTCAGAAAATAGATGATTTAAACAAAGCACTGAAAACAAAAAGGCCGGCGACGTTCATTTGGAAGCACATCATACTGCATTATAATGCATTATATACATACGGCTTTGGCGACTTGTCAGAAAATCATAGAAATAGCTGAGTGATTCTGTCACGTCCCCAGACCTAGGAGCCTTCGAGCATCACCTGTTTCTCTCCCTGCAAAACTTTTTGAAAAGAAAATAATTCGAAACTGAAGCATACGTCAACCAAGCTCTACTTGAGTTCTTTGCCACTTTATAAAGCATTTTTCAATAATTGTGTTTAAAAATTACTATCACGATAGCAAGATGTCATACGTAACGACACAAATTATATTGTACAGTAAATTTTAGAAAATGTGTGAAAAATATATTACTTTCTTACACTTCACAAATAGATAGAACTTTTCGGTTGATCTGATGTTTATGAAAAATGATAGAATTTTGATGTTATATATAATAGGACGATTCGAACCAACTTCTCATTATATTCTGATTATCTTAATACAATCATCATTCTTAAGCAGATGTTATTGATTATGTCGTTGCTTTCTAAAAGATGACAAGACGATATAACCTATAATTAGATTTGAAATGATTTATTGAAATTTAGTAACTACTTAACACATGGATCAATAAGTCCCGAGACTGTGCGGTCGTTTTTTTGCGATTTCCTCCTTCAAACGCACCAGCAAGTCAATATCATAATCACTGTTGATCGATTTACCTTTTTCGAGGTAGTCAATGAAAATCACGCCATGCGTATCCCAAAAAACTGACGCCATGACTTTGCCAGCTGACTGCTGCGTTTTCGGACGGCTTTCGCCAGCTGTGCGCCACTCAGATGACTGCCGCTTCGACTCTGGAGTGTAGTGATGTATCCATGTTTCGTCCATGGTCACGTAACGACGCAAGAAATCTTTTTTGTTGCGAGTAAATAGCGATAAACAGCTTTCTGAATCATCGACTCGTTGCTGTTTTTGTTCCATCGAAAGCAATCGCGGCACCCACTGGGAAAAAACCTTTTTCATGCTCAATTTTTCATGAAGGATAGTAAATACACTTCCATATGATATCTGTGTCATCTCAGCAATCTCACGGAGCTTCACTTTACGATCTTTCATTATAATTTTTGTCACTTCACTCACATTTTCCGGTGTAACGGCTTCCACAGGTCTACCCGAGCGTTCCGCGTCATTTGTGTCGGTACGACCACGTTTAAACTCGGCAAACCACCGACAAATCGTTGCTTTTGATGGACAAGAGTCCGGGTAACATTTTTCAATCCATTGTTTCGCTTGCACGGTGTTTTTACCCATTAAAAAACAATGTTTTATCAGAACACGAAACTCGGTTTTTTCCATTTTTTAAACAAACTACAAAACGACTTTACTCCAACCTCGATAACTCAGCTGTTTCTGGTCCGATCGACTTAAAATTTTGACACGTTTCAAGCAAAGGTTGGTACTCTAGAAAGACCTGGTTACTGGTTTACTACGAGCGCCATCTCTGGGTTAGTCTCGGAACTTATTGATCCATGTGTTAAAAATAATTATTTGACACATATTCCGTCTTTTCTGTTGAAGAATGTATTCTTATATTGGGAAACTTATTAATTATATTAGTATGTTATTGTTCGCTTACATAATTTACTAAGTAATGAGGTCTCTTACAGGTATTCAATTATTCATAATAACCTTGTTTATATATACACGGAGGTGTATCGTAAAGACTTAATTAATACTAAGAAAAATTTATTCTGCGTTTTAACTGATCCTTAAGTACTAAATGACGTAAATTACAGCTGTTAATGTTCATTTGTTTAGGTTCTGGAAGCCACGGATTGAAGAAGCCCGCAATATCGCAAAATTTGAATTATTACTAAAAGTAATCGAGACAAAAAATTAACTTTATTTATTGTGTTTAAGACTTCTACACATAGTCGCCATTCATAGTTACACTTTCCTCCCAGTATTTTTTTACTTTTCGAATGCCGTCATTATATAATTCAACAGATTGAACTCTATTTTCTCCATATTGCAAGTTGCTTCAATGTAAGGGTTCCTGAAACAAAACAAATAATTCGATATAAAAACCAACGTTTTTAAAAATAACGTTTTTATATGGTAGCAAAGTTTATTAAAGAAAATTATTGAAATATTAGTTAAAACTGTTAGTTATTTTTAACTTTAAAATTTACTTAAATTCATAATACTCATAAAATCAAAACATGCATTTGAAAGTTTGTAAGTCATTCTATTAAAAAAAATGGGAACCAGAATTCAGGAAAGGTTTATCCTTGGCGACAAGAATTATTTGGCAGTATTTTGCCAAATGTGGCTACCCTGTTCCGTTTCACGGATTTAACGCTCAGCAAAAAAAAAACAATCGCCAAGTTTGGTGCCAATTTTTGAAATCGCGCCAAGTGTTTGGGCTAAACTGCATTATTAAAGAAAATATTTGTTAAAACTTGTCGCAAATGTCTAAATATTGCATTGTTAGGCGAGTACGAACGATTCCCAAAATTTCAAAGCTCTAGCTTGATGGGAAGTTGGTTAAATTAACGATCGAAAATTTGATGACACACACACACACCAAGTGAAATTCAGAAAAACGTTTTAATAAACATCAACGTTTGCAATTTACAACATTACGTACATGAGGATCAATTAATAAGCAGAATAAATTTTATCTAAATATCTTCGTTATTTCTTAGTAATAACTGAAACTTTACGATAATGCTTCGTATGGACACTAAGATTTACTACGTAATGTGATCTCATACATATTCATTTATTCGTCATAAATTTATCTATCAATTTTAAAAGAGATCTTTTTATATTAAAAATCTTATATACCAAATTGGAATAATGTAAATGCGTCATATTGAGAAACAATTTGCATCGTGAGTCAGTTTTCAGAATTTTTACTTTTTATTCTTATAAAATCAATGTCATTTTGAATAAAAATCAAAAAGATGTGATTTTTTGTGTATTTTTAAAATTCCGTTTTAAGTATAAAATTTGTACATGAAAGCGAGTGTCGAAATCTTTCGAGGGAAAAATTATGAAACTTCTGAATATTTATTATAAAATTAAGCAATAAAAAGTATATGGCTTTTAAGTTTCCTTCACATATTTTCTGACATTGGAACTGTAGTTTAACTACTACCATGAATTTGTTACTTCATGTAACATTTCTCCACTCGTGTTCTCTGTAACTCACCAATACGAACCCCCAGATTGATTTGTTTATTATAAAATTGTTCTAAAATAGTGAAAAAAAAAGAAATAAAATAGTTTACATTTAATCATTTTATCTGAGCTTTAAAATCCTTTTTAAACATGTTTAAAGATTTCAAAGTTCAAGCTTTAAAATTGTAATAAAAATATTTAATGTCCCAGTCTAAACGTAAATAGAATTGTTCCTTTCTTTCACTATTTTAATTGCATTTCTTGTTTTCCAAATAAATACAATACGCAAATAAAAGATATAAACTTCAAAACACATTATTAATAATGTGATCAGAGAAGCAGAAAGAAATCTTACATTTTCTTTCAATTACCTATTTACAAATTTTGGATTTGTCATGGCCCAGTGGTTAAAATCACGATCTTGTTGCCAATGATATATGAATTCAATCATAGGTTAAAGTTTAGATTCTATCAAAGACCCTTCGTGGTAAATTATACAAGAAATACTAAAAAAAAAGTTGGGGATCCCCTACTCTATATTCAGGTTAATTCAAACCAAGCCATCTGAAAAGTTTTAATACAATAATTTTTAACATATGATGCGATTATATTATTAAGAACTTGAATTAAATAGTCATAACAACTGTAAATAAAGCTTTCATTGATTTTATTAGACCTGTTAAGATCATAAATATTGGTATTAAATTATTCTCTGAAGAGGGACCAAAATATTCACTATTATTATACAAAAAATTAAGAAATTCCAGAACAACTTACTTTTTTTTAAATGGCCGCTATGATGTAAATACGAATAGTACTTGAAGTCTCAAAACTATTAGTCAAGACTGTCTTAAACGTACAAAAGTTTTATATCTATGTTACCATGAACAAAACAAATCAATTTGAAAGTTTAAAACCTGCCAATTTATTTTTTAATTATTAATCTACATAATTATAAAGGAATTCCAATCAAATTTGAAAACTCCACAGAATAATCATAGAGTATTACAAAGGACTTTGTTACAGCGAACGAAAAGAGATTGTGAAACTTTTTCTTTTATCATTAGAATACAGTTAAATAAAATAAGAATACATTATTTAAGTTATTGATTCGCATCAAGATAAAAGAGTCTGGTAAACAAAATTCAAATTCCTGAGTATTAATTCTGGAAAAAACATAAATAAAACCAAACAAAAAGTAGAATAGGATTATTAAACAACATAGTTATAAGGAAATTATATTAAATATAAAAGGTCCACAGAATAATCACATAGTGTATTACAAATAAGCTTTATTACAGCAAACAAAAAAAAGGTAATGAAAATTTACATCTAACATTCAAATATAGCATTTAAATAAAATAAGTATACATAAATTTAAATTATTGATTCGCATCAGGATAAAAAAAAAATCTCGTAAGTAAAAATCAAATACCACAGTTTTAATTCTAAAAAACACAAATGAAATCAATCATACTGTGCTATAGCAGCCATCATCAAATTACAATCATGGCAAAGTTGTAGCCAAACTCGTGAAGCCTAATTTGCAACACGACCTACTTTGGCGATATTTCTCGGTGGCTTGGCGATTCATCGTCTTCGGCAGCTATAACATGGAAGAACCATAAAACCAAACAGGAAGAGGACTATTAAATGCCATAATTAAAGAGAATTGTATTCAAATATGAAGAGTCTTCTGAAAAAAAGATCAAAGTATTATTTTCAGTCAGTAATACTGGTGACATCATATTACAAATAGGCCCTGTTATAGCAAACGAAAACAAATTGCAAAAAATTTACATGAAATAAATATATATTACTTAAACTGATTCACGTCGAGATAAAACAACCTCGTAAACAAAATCAAATACCACAGTATTAATTCTAAGAAAAACACAAATAAAACCACACAAGGGGAGGAATAGATCGGTAAAAACTTTGACAGATACTTAGGCTTTTCTATACTTTTTTTTTTTCTTTATCCTGCATTCTTGCCATTTCTTTCTCTCTTTTTTTTTTCTGGCTTCATCTGGCAACAAAGCTTCTATCCAAGAAATACCCGACCCCTTTTCAATTACCGGATCGTGATGTATCATGAAGGATTTAAACAATTCGGCGAGTAAAAAAGTAAAAAAAAAAAAAAGAATGGAACCATCTGCTTTTCGCTCTAGCAAAAAGAAAAGAACATATATATATAAAGAATTTTCGAATGCCATTATCTGTGGATGCAAGGGTGTGGGGGAAAATTTCACGTATCGAAAAGAAGTGTAGAATCTTCACGATGGAAAAAGAAATGAATTGAAGGGCTTCGAGACGAAATCGAAACTTTGAATGTAGGAGGCGAAGATGAAAAGGTGAATGAAAAATGCTTAAATTTCAGTTTTCATGCTAGGGGATATTTGAAAGTGTTATTCAGTTCCCCGTGAATGATAGCCGAGGAAATTGTTAACAGAAATTCATATGTACATATAAAAAAATTTCAACTTTTTTTTTCAGTTATAATGCTTGGAATTTGACATGAACGAGTTTTGAGGGAATACATTAGAACACGTTTCAATTACATATTTGCGTTTAATAAAAATTTCAAATCCTTTCATTTTAATGTCAAAAGTTTTGTTAAATTACACCGAATCGATGTGCTATCAAAAATGATTAACGTTTTCTAGAATGTACTTTAAAAAGCAATGAATCTGTAAAAAATATTCGTTATTTAATAATATTCAGTTTATTTCGAGCAATATTATTTTTATAATATTTAATTAAAACTAATAATCCTTTGTAACAGACCTGAGGATAATACTGCCCCTCTAAGGGGAAAATATAATTGCGATGGTTGTAATGAAATTGAAAACTGGAAAAACTCTTGGCTATTAGTACTATCATTACTCAGAGAGAGGTGCTAGCTTAGATTTCGGCCTCGTCATTTGACCGACATTCAGAATTACGAGGTCCACCACCTATAGCCTTCGTGTTGCTTCAAGTGCGACGCAAAAGAAACCAAATCTAACCAGCTTTCCTCTTTGAGGATTTAATAGATTTTGGATTTTCACTCCCTTATTTAAAATTCTGAAAGGCATCTTTTTTTTTAAGTAATAAAACAAATGCCCCACAGAATTTATGTTATTGAAAGTCCGAGTTTTATAATTTTTTAAATTTTATTTTTTTAATTATTTATGAAATTACTGCATATTTGAAATATATATATATTTTTAGTTTTATAGATAATTAATATAAGAATTGATCAAAATAGAACATCACTTAATTGATTTTCATTATTCTTTTGTCAAAGATACTGATAGATGGAATTTTTTTAGTGTTTCAAAATTTCAATATCAAAGGGAAATATTTAAGAAAATTTGATATAAATGAATTAAAGAATCAAAATTTTTACTTTTTTATAATTGTTGTATTTTCTATATTTCACTGTATCTAATAAAAATAATGCTATACATCTAACACACTTATCATTCAATGTTAATCTGATGTTTTAGTATTGTTCTGTAAAAAGTTTAGGGTAATTCATATGTAGGGTGTTTCTAAAATCATGTACAAAAATTTAAAGGGTGATAGAAAACATCTTTATAAGCAATTTTTAACTTGAAATTCAAAAGTGGAGAGCAAGTGATGAGCCGCACAGACGGCGTTGTAATGGAAAGCATAAAATGCGAGTTTGCTTACACATCGTCATTTCAACCGAGTATTATAAGACACATAGCCTTACCTCCAGAAATCTAGTCTAGTAATTTACTACTTACCTCCTCCAATGCGTTGTATTATGAAAATTTCTTGTTTATATGCTTTCTATCGCACCTTAAATTTTTTGCCCATAAATTTCGAAACACCCTATTTCTTTCACAGGGCGAGGCTCATTGAATTAACGTCGAAGTAAGGCAGCTCCAAAAGTTATTTAAAGAGAAAGGCGTGTAAGAACCGTTGCAACTTTTCCATCTTTAGTTTCACTTTAAACTTGTAACTACAAGATCGTAATTACGACGAAAAAACCACTATGAAAACATTTTTTTTATTAATTTATCAAAACAGTGAATGCAAAGTAATGTCCTTCGTTATTGTATAAAACGCTTTTCTTGATGCTATATGTATAAAAGAGAAGTTGAATATATTATCTCTCTGTTCATTTTATTACAAAACAGAAAATTATTTACTTTTATTTTAGTGAAATCGTGTAGAAGGTATATAATGGCATGAAAACAATTTTTTAAATTTTTTTTTTTTGAGTCATTTGCTTTCTAACATTACTTGTAATGTACAAAATTTACAAAAACACAAATTTAAACTAATTATCTCTTTATAATTACACGCTCTAATAATTCGATATAAAAACCAACGTTTTTAAAAATAACGTTTTTATATGGTAGCAAAGTTTATTAAAGAAAATTATTGAAATATTACTTAAAACTGTTAGTTATTTTTAACTTTAAAATTTACTTAAAAAGATAATCCTTAAAATTTACTTAAAAGTACATTTTAGAGCATATGAATCTATAATATCAAATAAAACATTGCATTTGTGAAGTTCATGATCATTTATTAAAAATGGAACCAGAATCTCAGAGTTTATCCTTGGCGATCAAAATTATTTGGGCATATGTATTAAATGTAGCTACCCCTTTTCCGTTCACGGACTTGAACGCTCAGCCAAAAATCTGACCAAGTTTGAGCACAATTTCCTTGATCCTACTAAGTTTTTAGGGCCTAAATCATACATTATTAAGAAAATTATCATATTGGTTTCAAACATTGCGCAAATGTCCAAATATTGCATGTTGCATCGAGTACGAACGATTCCAAAAATCTTCACAGCTCTGGAGTGGGAAGTTGGTTAAATTAATCGATCGAAATTTTGAACACGCACACACAAGTCAATCTGAGAATTCAGAAAACGCGTTTATAAATTAATGAACTATTAATGTGGACGATAATGAATTAAATTTATTGAATCTAAATTATTTTCAGCATTCTTCATTTGTTATTATCTATTTGTCTTTCTTGAATGTAAGCTTCGCGATACATATTGTTTTAAACATTAACTATAATACCACCATGAAAATAACGATAGCTATTACTACTTAAGTAATAAGTCTGAGTGTTTAAAATGAAAGATTCGAAGCCATTTAGTTATTTAAACATCTTAACTGGACTTCTAAAGAAAGAATCTTCCAATGCCTGCTTAATTACGTTGCAAAAAGTGACAGTTTTTCGTTTTGAGGCATAATTTATTCTCCAAAGAGCCTTGGTGCGCAAGGATCGCTAAAGCCTGGACGCAAAGCAATAAAAGGAAACCTTTATTCAACACTTTCTCAACTATTCTAAAGCCCTAATTTGTCAAAGCCGGAAAAGGGCCGTTAAGTAACTGAATAGAATACAAAGAACGAAAAATATATATATACTCTTACCTTAAATAAACACAGAAATGTTTAAAAAAGAATTCTGATGCGAACTCTCCTCTCTTTTGTAGTTTTTTTTTTTTTCAAGTGGGGTTTGGGAGAACGCTTTATCAACATTCTATGAGCTTTCGCGAAGAACTAGTTCGTTAAAACGAAAAATGGATGCAATCAACTACACCAGATAGAATTCTCGTGCGCGATAAGAAGGAAAATTACACTAAAGAGTACTTTTTTTTTAAAAAAAAATCGGCCATTGATTGTTAAGTACATTTTTAAAGAGGTTGTTTTTACGCTTTAAAAAAAACCAACCAGTTTCTGTATCGTTTAAAAGGACAGACATAATTATCTATCGTAGAATTAAAGATTAATCGTTTTTAAATTTATAAATTATTTCTAAAAATAACATAAGAGAGGGAAATACATTTTTAATATTTAACCATTCTTTAAGAAAGAGGGATGTTAAAATTAATATGTATTTTAAAGACATTTCTCCATTTCATTTTTTTCTTTTCAAATAAAATGATTTCTTAGCTAATTTTAAAATATTATTTTTTTTAAAAAAATAATAATAATAATTCGTACGTACTAGTATTATATATTTTCTACTGCGTGTACAATAATTTGATACATAAATAGTAAATATATATTACTTCTAATATGGAAATTTATGCTAGAAATTAAAATATTCAAGATGAGGAATTAAATTAATTTTCTTAGTTAAAATATTGTTTTCAAAAGTAAATTTTGAAAAAAAAATATCAAAGAACATATTTATTCATTTGTTTGGATTTTCTTATTCTTCTAACAAATTCCGTTTGCAAAAAAATTCATAAAATGTATCATTTCGTCTATTATATTAATTTATTTTGTCATAAATTAATATTAAATAATATCTTTCTTTTACTTTTTAATATTAATTTCCTCTTATAATATTAATTTAAACATATTTCTGAAATTTTTTTAAGAAAACATATTTAATCCATTGGTTTACACAGCCAGCGGGTAACCGACTACACATTTCAAGTCCAATATTACGTTGCCGGCTGTGAGACGGGTTCAGCGGCTATAGTTTCTTATTGTCTTCTTCTATCTCTCAATGGATGGTAACTTGTTATAGACCCCTGAAAAGTCAAGAATTCGATCTATTGAATAGTGTGTAAAACATTCCATTTACCTCAATAGATTACGAGTTACAAAGAACTGTATATGAGAATTTCTCCTAATACGCATTAGTAAAAATGGCATACCATAAGAATTTCCTGTGTGTGAAGTATTTTAGAGGTTTCTTGTAACTCTATTTCTTCCAAGTCTTCTAATTCTATTTATTCTAATTTTCTTCAAATTAAATAGTTAATATAGAGTCGATTATTGAAGAAATATTAGTAAGCCAATGGGTTAAAAAATAGGAGTCGTGCGTAGGAGACAGAAACGGAGCTACTTCAAAGTTGGTCGAAAAGATGATTTCACCAGGCACTTTATAAGTAACGATTTCTTGAAACAAAAGCTGTCATTTGTCGATTCATTTTGTTTGATTTAAGAAACTAATCCACGAACTCCAGCGAAGTAAAATCTGAGGAAAAGCTGAATCAATAATTTTGGGTTGGAATTAAGATTCATTAAGGATCATAGTTTTATAAGAATTTACTGCAATGGCTTATAAAATTGAGTTTTACAATAAAAGGAAGAAACTACGTTATAAGATTATTACGTAGAATCAGAATAAAAGATTTAAATTTCAAGTTTAAAATTATTGCGAATCATGTAACGCATACATTCCTCAAGATTCATGCAAGATATAACATTTTATGTTAACCCAGCACTATCAATCCTTCAAACAAATTACGCATATTCCTACAAATTTTTTCAAAAATATCTTGCAATATCATTTACAATAAATTATAATTTATTCCCTAAATAAAATAAAACTCCAATAAATACAAACGGTCTCAGTTGATAAATTGTTAAGGTTGCAAGCTCAAGAACGGAGATTTTTCGGTCGAGTCACATGTTCGAACTTTGATTCCGCTAAAAATACGTGGTAAAGTGGAGTTGAGGTGCATTAAAATATGTCGAGACTCAATGTTCTCCAAGCGGGATGATGAGGAATCTTAAAGTGAGAGGTACCATTTCAAGAGTAGTCTTTGAGATTAAAATTACAAGGTCCATCATTAATAGTCCTCAAGTTGCTTGTATATGTGATATGATAATTATTATTATTCAGTAATGTCGCACTGATAAGCAACACAAGGGCTATTGGTAACGGGCCTTATAATTTTGAGCTTCGATCAAGTGACGAGGATGACACCTGAGCTGACACCTCCCTCTCCAAACTTCCACACAACGTGATTGGATGGACTTTGAGCCTCAACAGATTTAACATGCATCATCCACACCTAAACGGTTGGTTTTTAGTGATATTGGAGCTCAACCCCATGAATCGACGGGAAACGCCGGCCGCGAGTCTGCTACCTTGACCATTAGGCTACGGTGGCCACTTGTAATTGTGTAGTTAATAATCAATAGCTAAAATCTCATAAAAGAAATCGAAAGAAACCTTATTTTTTCCTTTATTTTTCATTTGTAGCAAATGACAAAAACTGTTCCATAAAAATTTGATTTAATTACATATATTTAAGAAATAAACATGCTTTGGGAGTCTATTGCCCATTTTAAATAAAATAGTATTTTACATTATTATTGTTTATTTCAATTTACTTAAAATATTTATTAAAAATGTATCATTTAGGTAAAAAAAACTTTCTTCAAAATTTTGATTAACGCAGGATTTATGTCCATAATCAATATTATAATTATCTGTTGGGAAGAAAATAGATTACATATAGTGAAATAAAAAAAAATTTCATATAGTTTTCTTAGACATGAAATTGCTTTACTTCATTCTTTGAATAAATTAAAATTCTGTAATAGTTTTTTTTTTCTTGCTCCTCATTCTTATAAAATATCTAAATCTATTTATTTTAAAGAACCGAATTATAATACTGTGATCGAATTAAGAGAGGATGATGTTATGATTGGGATATGATGCTAAAATTTATAAACACACACAAGAAACTTTTATTCTTAATTGAAAACAAAGTATATACCATAATTTCTGGTAGGTAAGCCGCCCTGGCGTATACGCCACAGACATGATAATTTACTTGCTGCGACTCTCTTCAATATCAACGTCTGAAGTTAAAACACTATAATAACTAGCCCAAAAGAGACGTTTCTCTTACCCTGTTGGTAGAGGTGCAGAAAAAAGCGACCAAACAACTTTTCTTCAGACCCACTGGAACAGAGTTCGAAACAGCCGCCGATTTCAAGTTCAAATCAACTACACTCTCCCCCTCCACGGGGTAGGGAAAACATCCCTATATGTTTTGGAGAAAACCACTCAACGCCGAAGATTAAAACAAGTGAAAGTTTATTGGATAAGCTCCACCGCTGTATACGCCTCAACAAATCATTTGGTAACATGATACTTAATATTCATGTATTCCGTAATTCCCTTCCATATATTGATGTAATCATCTGTTATAACATTTTAGAGTATTTAAAACATAACTATAAACAGTAATAAATAAATAATAAGCAAACATCTTACCTTGAACTTGCTGAAGACGAACTGTGTTAATTTCCAATTGACGACATTTTTAAGGAGCTCGGTAAATTTAGTTTATCACTATAAACTACCATATAATGAAAAAAAGTATGTACATTAGATGATCAAACCGAATTTTATTATAGAAAGAAACTATTTTTATTTGTACAAAATTTTCAAAACCCATTTCATTATTAAATAAACTTTACAAATGACCATCAATGACACTTTCATAAATCTATTCTAAATCACTTCTTTCAAGCTGATATGGCTGTATCAGCTCGGACAGATTACGATGTTTTATTGACCCTAAAGGCAACGGTATATTACGGTGCCTTCACATTGGGCGCACCCTAACGTAGTTTGACGAATTTCACGTGAGTTCCAACTTGTTGCACTCTCTTAGCATAATCTGAGCGCTCGTATCAGGCTAAATAGCCGCGATAGCCTAGTGTTTATGGTCGTAGGCTCGAGGCCGGTGGTTTCCATCTAGTCGTGGGTTCGAGCCTTGAAGCCACTAAGGACCCGCCGTGTTGCAGGACTGATACACGTTAAATCTGGCCGAGATCCTATGTCCTTCTGATGACGTAGTGTGGGAGCTTAGAGAAGGAGGTGTTTCCCTTGTCACTTGACCAAGGTACAATATTACGAGACCTGTCGTCAATAGTTTTTGTGTTACTTTTAAATGCTACAATCAACAATTATATCAAAATCCCGCATCAGGCTAAGACTTAACCGTGAATTCTACATTAGCCATTTGGTTTACGCATTTCTTACGATCTAATCAGTGAAATTTCAAAGATGGAAGTAAAAAAAGAATTCCTTCAGATGACAGACGTTAAATTAAATTCCGCAGACGTTAAATTTCAACTTTTAAACAATCCGTGGCTTATTTACCCGAAATTACGGTAGTTAATATAGATTTGATGCTTTGTTTTATAAAAAATGTTCTTAATTTAATGCGTTTCTTTTTCATACTTTAAATGTTCACTCACGTTTTCTAAAAATTAATGGGGCTTGATGGCGAAGTAGAATCGAATAAAATTGTGCTTACATAGAAAAGTAATAAAAAAATATGAACTGACTTACATAAATTTAAATGAAATAAACAAGTTTAATAAAAGGCTCTTTTTGATGTAATTTTTTTAAAATATTTTTAAGGGTCTTTATTGCTTTGTAATTCATTCATTCATTGAAATGTGTGCTAGATAACTAAACATACATTCTTAAATGAGATATGATTGATTTAAACTAGGAATTCTTCTTTAATAGATATAAATTCTCTTTTTGAATCTAACAATTATCCCCGTTTTCTCTCTTTTTTAATGGACTTTTTAAATTTCTCCAATTATTACCAAATTTAGTTCATCAAGTATTCTGTAAATCACATTCATACATTTAAAGCCAAATGTTATTATAAGCATACATATTGTTAAAATAGATTTGATTCTTTGTTTTATAAAAAATTTTAAATAAAGGTTTTTTATCTTTTGCGAAGACTAATGAATCATTCTATTATTACATTACCTACTCTATTGGTTTATACAGTTAGCTGTCAGCTGGTTGCACATTTCAAATCCATAACAAGTCACATTTCAAGTCCTGACTGTGAGACGAACTGAGAAGCTGTAGCTTCTTCTTTCCTTCAACAAATGACGACGTGTTATAGACCATTGAAAGGCTTAGAAATTGATTTATTGAATGGTGTATAAAACATTCGATTTATCTCAATAGAGCGCGAATCATAGACAATTGTTCTTGGTGATTTCTCCAACTTCGCAGCAGTAAAATTAGCGAATAGTAAGTAATACTTTTCTAAGGAGGAATTTAGATACGTTTTCTTCTAATTCGCCTAATTTTCTTAAAACTAAATTGTAAATATAGAGTCGACTAGTGAAAAAATATTCCTAAAATGATGGGTTTAACGAAAAAAAAAATCGAAATCAAATCAGGTAAATAAAACACATAAATATAAAACGGGGTCATCGCACGTATTTTCATTCATCTAACTTTCTGTGATTCTTTATGACGTTATTTGATTTGAGAGACTCACCTTGTGAAATAACCGTGATTTATGTAAATTGACATTCCTTGTTGAAGTCCAGAGAATAAGAGTGATTGTATAGCGAGATGAATAGGACTTTTTCGGCAGTGAAGATGTTAGGAAAATATTAGTTGTAGAGAGAGATCGGAAAGCTTGAATAGCGATGTTGGATGTGCTTTTATGATGAGAGGAAGTAAGCTATCAACGCTTAGTTTCAGGAGATTATACAATAGCCGAGATTCAATATCATTCGTTCCTGACTCTGAATCACTTTTAAAATTATTCAGTAAGTAGGTTTTATTTAATAATTTTTAGTTGTAGACGCGTGAGGGTTTCTGATCCGCAATCGAAATAATTGAACTCCGGCTCATATTAAGTATCGAATAAATATCAGTTTTATTATTTTATTTTCTGTACCAACTCTATCTTGTGTGAACTTTATTAAGATGGATCAGATCAGTGAAAGCAACGAAACCAAATAGTTACAAATATTTGTTATTAAAGGAATCAAGAACACAATTTACATGTGTTTTTAAAACAAAAAAATTTCCGGTGTGATTTTTTTCAAAAAGAAAATTTTTTCGTATTTCCCATCAGCATAATTCTCGCAGCTTTGCATACTGGATATAAAAAATGAATATTAACACCATTAAAACTTACATTTAATAATCAATCCCAGAAACCATAGTGCATTCTCATGAAAACAAGGTTTCTTGGTAAAAATGTGGATGCCATAACTTGAAGTCATGGTCATGAACTCGCAGCTGCTATTGTTTCCGTGGAGTCGAAAGTTCGAGTACTGAGGTCATTGAAGTCCCTCCGTGTATCAGACCTGATGTACGTTAAATCTGTCGAGGCTTCAAGTCCTTCTTTTTGTGTTTTGTGGATGTTTGGAGAGGGAGGTGCCAGCTCAAGTATCGGCTTCGTCACTGGACCGGCGTTCAAAATAATGAGGTCCATCGCCAATTACTATCGTGTTTCTTATAATAATTGTGGCCGCTGTAGCCTAATGGTTTTAGTCACGGACTCGCTGATGATGGTTTTCGTCACGTCGGGGATTGGAACTCTTATGCCACAAGTCGCTTAGCCGGGGCTGATGCACGTTAAATCTGTCGGGGCTCAAAGTCCCCCTGTTCGTATGGTGTAGAAGTTAGAAGAGTGGGTAGCTGCTTAAGTGTTGTCTTTTTCAATTGATCGAAGCTCAAAATTACGAGGTCCATCACCAATAGCCCTGATGTTGCTTCTAGTAAGACATTAATAAAACTAATCCAATCTTCTAATAATAATCAATAATTCAATCTATAAATAATTTATGTGACTGTATCAAGTGCTATAAAGAACTGCATATGGCAGCGGTAGCCTAGTGATCATGATCGTGAACTCGCGGTCGACGTAGTTTTCCTCGAGTCGTGGATTCGAGCCCCAATGTCACTAAAGACGCGTCATGCTTGTTAATTCTTTCGATGCTGAAAGTCCTCCTGGTGGAGTGGTGTGGAAGACTAGAGAGGGATTTGCAGCTCAGACATCGTTCCCTTCACTTAATTGAGGCTTAAAATTCGGAGGTCCGTCGCCAATAGTCCACGGTTTTCTTGTAAGTACGAAGCTATTAAAAATTATCAATTCTTGATAAAACAAATAATTAAATTAAAAAAACTAAATAATTTTACAAAGCAAATACAACTACAAAGGATATTTAAACAAGACTGTTGGATCATAGATAATATATGAGAACTTGCAGCAAATTTCAAATAATATTTCACTACACCCCAACGCTGACTCGGCACTTACCTGACAAATATCACGGAGAGAAAGAAAAAAAAATTATTTTTCTATATCTGTCACTCGCAGTCAAATACCGGGGCGCAAAGAACTCAGCAGGATGTATTTCCACGCGCCCCGTTAAAGCCCGCTCAATCAAGCCCCTTTACGGGCGGTCGTTCGTCGCTGACAGTATCGTAAAAAAAGCCCTCACCTTTAGGATGGGGCCGTAAAGGACTCTAGCAATTTACACCTCGCCGTCCTATCTCGATTATTATTCCATCCCGAGATGAGGGGCCGCGTCCGGTTAAGATCCATAAATGCCACGCACAGGGGCTGAGCGTTGTTTATGGTCTCTCTCGTTGTTGCGCGTCAGCTCTGAGGGCGATAATGCGGTATGATTAGCTGTTGTGGAGAGCCCGCTTATTAATATTAGTATCGGAATGCCAGCTACCATCTTCGTGGATCACAGTAATTACTTCGCTCTGGCTCCAGTCTTTTGTTTGAATACAAAAGAGGACAAAAAAACTGGTGTTGTTTTTTTTTTTTTCTCTCTCTCTCTTTTATGAGATGGGAAATTTGTTTAGGTATTAAGTGAGATTTCTAGTTAAAAAGGAAAATTTTGGGTGGTAATGATTATGGTTCGCTTTCTAATTAAGTTGTTTCTCGCTCGGCCGGGATCGAAAAGAATATGTTAATTGTAATGTTGGAGAAAGAGTGCTTTGAAGGACGTAGGTTGCTGATTATTTTCAGTGAGGGTTATGTTTTTTAATTAAGAGTTTTTCCAAAAAAAAAAAAATTTTCAGTGTGGAGAGCATATATATATATATATATATAATTAAATTTTAGTTAGATACAGTTCATTTAATACACACAAATATATACGTACGTACGTGTGTGTGTGTGTGTGTCAGTCAATAGACAGGGTTATCCGAAATGAATCATCCTATTTCAAAAATTACCATATTTTAAAAAATAAACAACATGGAATGATAGGTTATACACGAATAGAAAGATAACAATTTTGAAGTTTTATATTTCAAAAAATAGATACTTCTCATGTGTTTTTTTATGAAGATATTTCTCCGAAACTATTTTAGAAGCATTTAGGCAGCTTCCTCTCAGTTTAATCGGTTACAGATGATTTGATGTTACTCAACTGGTCGCCTAAGTCACTTGAAATGGCTCCATGGATCTTTTGGATGTTTGCAAAAGATAAAGTGTATGCGCCACCATTATCCACAAATTTATTTGATCTTAAACAACGGATTTCTGATGCTGTGCAATCAATTACCACTGACACTTTACAACATTTTATGAAGGATTCTGCATATCATCTAGACATCATTAGTGTAACCAAAAATGAAGTTATATCGAACACTTGGTACAAACACTTCTATATTTTTCCTTTCCATTCGTGTAATACTTATCATTCTGGGTTGTTCATGTTAATATGGAATTTCGAAATCAAATGAATCATTTTAAATAACCTTGTATTATTGTCTGTACATTAATAAATGTTAATACTATATTAATTAACACTAATAGAGGCTATTTCTAGTCTACAGAATGTTTTTATAGATTGCATATTAATATCGCATTGAGAAATAACACGGGGGGGGGGGCTCTGTCAACAGACTTCGTCATTTTTAATCAGTCGAGTAACGAGGATGCCTGAGCTGACACCCCTTTTCAAAACTTCCACGCCGTGCCATTTGTCGGACTTGGAATCTCAACAGATTTAACCAGACCCACTACAATGCGGGTCTTTGTTGAAATCGGGACTCGAATGGAAAGAAGGCCGGCTACTAGTTCACAAACATAATCCCTAGTTTACTACAGCCATTCCAGTCTATTTAAATGTTGAATAAAATTAGCAAACCCAGGGCGAAAATTTTTATTTCTATCATACAAGAAATTAAATGTAAATAATGATAATGAAATACAAATAAGCCTGTCGTTTTAAAAAAGGCAAATTTTTGCAAAATTATACATATTTGGAAATCTAATAAGTAACATGCTATATTAAAAAGACTCGTAACCATAGCAACTTACGAATATATTGAGTTTTACGATTAGAAAAATCGATAAATCTATATAGAAATAAAAACACTATTTATCATGCATAGCGGAAATTTCCTTTTATCGAAACTAATGTTATACATTTTTAACTAAATGTTGGGAGAAATATGCCAAGTAACTTTTATATTCCTTGTATCAACTTATATCTTTTATAATGTACTTAATATAAAATATGTATCGCTAGATCCTTACCCATATTGCTGGGATATTATGGTATTAGTACATTCGAAGCGATCAAACTTAAATATTTTGAGCCCTACGACTTATATTACCTCAAAGTATTTTTATTATTGATAAGTTTGTCTTTCCGGTATTAAATATACACAAGTATACTTCAGTTAAAAATTAAAAAAAAACTTAAACTATAATTGAAATTTATCAAATATAAGAATTTCAAACTTCGATAACAAAATTCTAAATATTTGAATAAAATATGTACAAATCAGTAATATATAAAACAACTGATATCATTATAATTTTCTCAACAAAATTTTTACACATAATTTTCTTATGAAGCCAGACAAGGCTGAATTCATCAAATGAATCTTAGTAAAATTTATTTTTATGCAATCTGCCATTTATATCAAACAGACGATAGTCAACAAATAAAATTTAATGTAAGCATTTTGAAAAAATCGAATTGGAAAATATTTTTTTGCAAAAGACAAATTTCAATGAAACACAAATTAATGAACAAATAGACTATCAAATTTGAATCTTGTCAAAAACTTTCGCAATCCGAATTTATTTCTATGATTGAATGTATGTGATAATTATAAAAATTTATTTAAATTCATTCGGAATTCTTCTAAACACTTTTCTTTACATCAGTATTTATTTGAAACATGTAATGATTTAAGTGAGAGCTAGTGTTTTTTCTCGCTATTTTAATGCTCAATGTACAAAAAGAATTTCAAAACAAGGTAATTACAGTTAATTCATGTCGATTGTATTTTCAATAAAGCTCAAAAACCCTACCTCTATGTTAAAAATTGTCTACTTAAAAAAACAATTCTATTCATCGATACTTTTCAAAAAAAAAAAAACAATTTCAATTATTGTAATGTATCCAAAGACAAAAAAAATTAATTTAATTCAATACCTTTTTTTCAGATTTCAATCACATTAATATCATTATAATGTTCCCTGGATTAAAAAAAAATAATATAATTCAGTTGTATCTCTTTTTTTAAAGATTTCTATCATTACAGAGGCCTTTTTAACTCATTTAAATTCATTAGAAATCACTTTGCAAAACAAATTTCCATTTCTCGGTAAAAATTTGTATGAAAAAGAGAAACTTATACAAATATTGGACATCTTATTTGTATGTGTCTTCATTGAAATTTCAATTTTCTTTTATTTTCGTACATGTCTAATGAAAGATAAAATTAATAAAACGAAAACTCTTCTCTCTCTACTAAATCAATACAATCGATTGGCACGCAATAAAACTTTCTTAAATTAAATGAAATATATTTTTTCACTTCTCTGTTTCGATTATGTGGTATTTTTCTGGGCATATAGTCAACTGTTTCTTTTTGCAATACATTAATCATATGAGAATAGCTCAATAAGTAGCTCCTTTTGACGACAGATGGCGTTAATAAGGCAAATTGGAGTTATCATTATGTGATATCATCTGTTAAATGGCTCCAAAACAAATTTGACGCTGATTCATTTGTGAATTTTGATTTGGCATCAATTTGCTACGGAATCAAAATGTGAGTGATGACGCGTCGAGTTGTCATCATCGATGAGACCTGGATTCATCCTTATACATCGGAAATCAAAGCATCAAAAGAACAAAAAGCTGCTACTGGTGAATCTATTCCAAAGGTGAAGATGGTCTCTTCATCCATTCATTTTTGGGTCGAATTGACTCCTCAGATGGAAAAATTATCAATGAACATAACTACGATGAATTTCCCTATTTTCATTCCTAACAAAGATAATTTTTGTGCCCACATCGTATATAGAAATTGTTTAGTTATTTCTTTTGTAAGTATTTGCATAATATCACTCAAAATATATTACAATAACTGGAGAGCTGTAGACAGCTTAAATAAAGTGGAGAACCACTTAAGTTTTTCGATTTCATTCCATAAATGTTAAAACACAACATTTTGTGACGTCACATCTGTTCTAAGTCAAGACTTATATATATACAAGGGTTGCTCAGTAAATCTTTAGAAATTCTAAGAGATAGTGATCGTAGCATCGAAAATTCTTTGTTTTTAGTATCATGACACACTAGACAACTATCTATGTCTCAGTTATTCGTTTTCATGATCATGAAGCTTTTCGCACCTCAAAAATTGTTCGTAATAACCTTTCCGCCGATAAGATCATCCACGCCTTTTTTGGAAGAAATTCACTGGAAGCAAACCAATGTTTTGATTGTTGCTTGATTTCCAGTGAATATTGACGAATTCAGCTCTGACAAACCGACGCGGCAGCTATCAAACTTTGATTTGGCAGGAAAGGACTACTAAATCCAAACTAACTAATGAATCAGTGTGAAATTTGCTTCGGCTCCGTTTAACAGATGGCAGCACGCAATGGTAATAGCAATTTACCTGAATGATGCTATCTGTCTTCAAATACAAGTATTTTTTGAATCACCCTCGTAATATTAATTTTATATCCAATTATGTAAAAGAAATTATGCAATTAAGTTTCCTCATAAAATTGGGATTTAACAATAATAAAGTTTAATGTATCTTTCTTAACCTCAATCATTTAAATCACTTTATATGAAGTGCTCGCTTCTGAAAGAAAGAAAAAAAAAAAACCTTGTGCAGTATTTTTTTTTTTTTTCATTTTTCGTGTTTTCTCTGAAACAAAACAAAAGTAAGAGTCTCCTACAAAAACAACTATATTTCTTACAGTCGAGTCCATTATTTTCCGCACATATTTCAAAATTATGCCAGAAAATAAAAAAGCATATTTGTCAAACTGCTTTATTTTTATTTTTTTGATAAACTATAAATCCTGAGCTCCTACAAAACGAAAGTTGATTCACGGCAGCCATTTTGGACCCCGACGTACAGCCAAAATAATACTCTTCGTGATAATTTAGCAACCAATTTATGTTCATGCTTTTAAATTGTAAAACATTTTTATCTTTATTGGGATAGTTTTAAGTTGTTGTTTTTTACCTGAATGGTCTTTTTTAACGTTTTAATTATTTTACTTCTAAGTTTCAACTAGTTTACAAGCTAGCCAGAGTCCTAAGGAATATAAAACAATAAGCTCATTGCATTATTTAGTACCGTATTCACATCAATTACAGACCCATTTTGTTGTACCATTGCTGCTTCCACTGTCTATTTCTGCCCGATATAAATAACATGATGCCTTTTTACAAATAGTACCAATTTTGTACCACGTAATTTAGTGAATTGTACATGCGAGTGTGACTTTAAAATTACCTGATTAGGAATGGAAAATTAGGAATGGGTAAGGTTTAATTCCCTGAAGTATTGTTCATTAATAATTTGTCCTCTTTACATGAAGTCCATAAATATGACGTTCTTCGCAACCCAAAAGAATCCAAGCCATAACTTTTTCTGCTGGTCATTATCTTTGGAGCAGGTTTCCTAAAAGGAACCCACTGTTTCAATTGTTGATTGGTTTCTAATGTATAATAAGGAATCCAGGTCTTATCGATAGTGAAAATTCGATGCAAAATGACAACGAAATTTTGGTTTTGCAGAAAATGGCTGCAAAATTAAGACTAACGTATGCATCTGTGTCAAATTTGCCTGGGCGCCGTTTAACATATAAGAACAACTTGCCTTAACAACGCCATCTGTCGTAAAAGTAGAAACTTTTTGAACCAACCTGATACGCATAATGCTTTCTGTATTTGGCAATACTGGGTAACGCCATAAAATCATATTGCATAATCTTCTATGGTAAATTGTACTTAATGCTTGCAATATGTTTTTTGACTTGAACTTTACGCATCTTTTTTCTTGAATAATAAGTATACTTTATAAATAACTCTTAAAATTACAAATAACTTCATTAATATATTTTAATTCATATTTTTTTTCCTTTACACTTTACGTTTTATGTAAAACAATTAAAAATTTGAACCGTGCTGTACTATTACATATTCGAATGTGATGCGAAATGTTGGTTTAGACAACTTTCTTATATAAGGCTTAGAAAATAATTTCAGTGAATGTGATATTCAGCTTTAATATACCTAAAATGAAGTTATATTTCAAAGAAATTGTAGGATTGATTTAATATGTAATATTTTTTTTTTTAATTCTGTCAAGCAACAGATAAAAATCACGTATATAAAAAAAATTTAAATAATATACGTAAATCAAAAGATATTGCAGCTAAATTACGAGGAGTTTTAAAGCATTTTTATTCATATATATATATATATATATATCTGTTTGTGTGTGTGTGTGCGTGCGTGTGTATTGCTTGCAAAATTGTCTTTCGGTAAGTGTTTAGCGCTGT
Source organism: Nephila pilipes (assembly GCA_019974015.1). Taxonomy (NCBI): domain Eukaryota; kingdom Metazoa; phylum Arthropoda; class Arachnida; order Araneae; family Nephilidae; genus Nephila; species Nephila pilipes. Next base: position 25,223 of record BMAW01119318.1, read on the forward strand.
TTATATATTTTTTCTCTCTGTGTCTCTCTTTTTCAAGTATACAAATTTAACCCATCAAGTTTACAGGTATTGTTTTCAGATGTTAGCGGTGTGCTGGGTTGCTTTATGGGGTTACAGTACCCTAAAAATCCCCAACATATTGAAAACAAATTATTACTTTATTTCAGTTGTGTGACTATTCTAAATTTGTATAAAATATTTCACAACTCTAGCTACATTATTTAGTGAGTTGTTTGAATTTTCTTTCACAATGTGGCAAATCATTTCACTTGCCTACAAAATTGAAAAAAATACTTTTTCTCTTATTTTTATTCTCCATGCGGTCATTTACTTAATAACATTTTTTTTTTGTAATCTGTGCAACGTTTTGGCATTATTTTCTGATTATTTCTTAACACCGATCTTTTCGTGTTAAAACCTACTACTACTTTCACTCCAAGAGTCGATCGAAGAGTATTTGTCGATTAGCTTCCTAAGACTCAATTTAGTAAATTCCCCTTTTTTCCGAAATATAAAAACTTATCCAAACCGTCAACAATTCTCTTAATTTTTGCGTTACGACTCGTCCAATAATACGCGATATTTCAGGTTTTTTGTGAATCCTACTTTTGAAGCTGGTTTGGTGTTCAGTTACTTCCATGTATTATGGTTACTTGTAATAAAAAGATGCCAGATGGTATGACTATATATAATCCACTGAATACTCAATTGTGTGTTCATTCAATTCCAATACACTGAACTTTAATAAAATGGAGTACTCAATACGCAAGCAAAATATTCTTTCTGAGAAATGAAATCTGAAAATCATTGCTAGTAAGATTACGTCTACACGACTACCACAATTTAATCAGAAAGGAGTTGGTAAAGCCGTTATTTAAACACACTTAAGAAAATTTGTAAAAAGCACACATAGGCTGTAAGGGTAAATTGTAGATTCATCTAGCGATTATAGTAGGGTTTTGATTATTATTATTATTATGGGCCAATAGGTTGTTGTTTTGAAAAAAGAGCATTGAAAAAAAAATGCATTGGCATAAAATAAAGGATACAGGATTTTATGTTCAACAGATAGATAATATATTATGATGACAATAATAAAACTTAATTTGCTTTTGGTATATTTTATTTTTGCATTGCTAAGATAAATTCAATTTAATATTTTATCGTCTGCTTTTACTTAAATATCCGAACAAAATATTATATTTTCTACTTCAACAATTTATCGTTTGCTCTTATTTTAATATTTAATTTAAAAATTGATATTTATGGCCTAATCGTCTGTTTTCAAACTTTATGTTGTTGACATTGGCAATATTGTTGTACTTTAGAATGTTTTGCTTGTGAAAAGAAAAAGGCATTAAGAATTCGTAAAAAGTATTTTCTTTTCTTGATAGTGACTGCTTCCGCGGAGCCTTGGGCTCAAAAGTATGCTTATTTTATGGTAAGAAATATTCATCTTGAATAATTCTACTTTTTCGAAAACTTAACTGAAGAAGAAAAAACGTTATTACTCGAAAAATTAAATTAGAAAAGCAATTTTTATTTTTTTTTTTTTTTTTTTTTTTTTCAAATTGTTTATCTTAATTTTATTTTATTACCCTTGTTTTTTAGCTTTATTTTCTAAAACTTGATCAACTTTTTTTTTCACTTGTGGGAAATACTTCAAATTATCGAAGAAAATTATTACCTATAAACCACTGTTCTAAATTAACTGAACCAGTTTTAGATCGCGTGATAATTTTAATCAACCAATTAATGTGTCTCACTTGAAAGTCTGCCTCTTTTTATGTCGCGTGCCATTTCAATTCCTAGTTGTACTTAAGAGAAAGGTTTAATTCCAATAATTTTTTTCTGGCGAAATATTTTGTACCTTTTTATATTTTATTTCTTATACAAGAGCAAAAGTTTTTTCATTATTATTATTTCTTTAATAACTCTGAGCTAAAAAAACATATTTAAAATATAGTTAAGAAATGCTCTAAGGAATTCACTTTGATTTCCGCATTCATCGCATAATTTTTTCCTTCTAAATACTCTTAAAAGTATTGACTTGGACTTGAAGAATTATTAGCTAGAACAATTTCTGAGAAGAATTGAAAAAAGTTTCTTAAATTTGAAATTTTTACTCATCCCAAAAAATTTAAAACACAAAGAATTATTTTTGAAATCATCGACAACTAAACCCAACCATTTGAATTGATGAGTTTAAAATAACATTTTTTTTTCATCTTATTTCGTTTCTATAGTGCATCTAATAAATATATGGATTGATGTTTTTTTTTAAGTAAACAGTTAAAATAAAGGCGTTAAAGAATTAAAAATAATAAATGACGCATAAAAGTAAGATAGTTAAAAAAAAATTCGTATGTAATCAGTAAAAATAAACATGAATCATTAAAAATTATGTTGTCCCAAAAGAATATGGACATCTATAAAAATTGAAATTATAAGATCAGTATCAGAAAATCTGCACATTCCAAACACTTTTCCTATTACGTAATTGCTGTTAAATTGGACTGATGATTGCTTATTAACGTCACACTGAGAAGCTACACTAGAGGACCTGGTGGTAGACCTCATAATTTTGAACCTCGGTCAAGTAACGAGGATGACACTTGAGCTGGCTCCTTCCTCTCCAAACTTTCACACCACACTAATGGAAGAACTTGAGACCACGACCAGATTTAACGCGTCCCTGTCCCTATATACAGTGGGTCTTTATTGACAAGTCTTCAGTGGATTTAGTTTATGTTTCGACGGTAAAAAACATAAACCGGGCGTCCGCGACCATAACTCGGCTACCTCAACCGAGTGGTTACTGTATTATAGTGAGTTATGTGTTTCCACTCTCTTTGCCAATACTTTATTTCCCATTCCTACACGGGTATTTTTATACACCTTCGTATACCTCACGATAACAACGCATAAGCATCTCGAATGATTCGTTCAAACTTTGAAAAGCGTTCAACATTAGGATCCATTGCTTTGAAACTGGCACGAGATTTTAGTTGAAATAATTCGAGATAAAAGCCAACGTTTTTATATAGTGGCAAAGTTTATTAAAAAAGTATTAAAATATTAGTTAAAACTTGTCTCAAATGTCTATATATTGCATTGTTAGGCAAATAAGAACAATTCCCAAGGTTTCAGAGCTCTAGCTTGATGGGAAGTTGGTTAAATTAACAATCGAAAATTTGATGACTCACTGATACACACCAAGTGAAATACATAAAAACGCTGAAACTAACTAAAATTAATTAATTCATCCGATAAATTAAATGGTTGGAATGCAGTTTAGCCCAGCCACCCTTGGCGACAAGAATTATTTGGCGGTATTTTGCCAAATGTGGCTATCCTGGTCCGTTTTACGGACTTGTTCATTCCATTTCAAAACCATATGAAAACAATTTCATTTATATCGATAAATTTCTTGATGAAACGATCTAAGAAATTTTTAAAAATCCAAAGCCGACACTTTTTAGCACTGTGTCCGAAAAATTCGTCAAAGTTCGGCTAAATAATTTACATATCCGATGGAGTAAGAACCAAAATTCAACATTTTGTTCGAGATCTAGACGGTTCAGTATACAAAAATATCGCTTCAACGTTATTTTTTTAGAAAAATCTTATAAACACTGAAAAAGATTATTAAGAAAAAATAAAAATAATTGATTTTAAGAAAATAGGTTTACAATGCAAAGTTTTTAAGTGAGTCAATGATGCTACCATCTTTCAGTGATGAAAAAGAAAATGCTACTAAAAATCCACCCAAAAAAATAAATTTTTTTTTTGACTGAAATATGCTTACTCCTGCTTCGAGACAAAAGCGAAGTACCTTAAGAATTATGGAGCAATATGATCAACGGTGTGGATTACCTAACATGAAAATTAATACACACACATAAAAATATACAATAGCGCCAATCATAATATATATATATATATATATTTAAAAAAAATTCTTTAGAAAATGTCCTAGAAAGAGTTCTTTGGCTTAGAAGCATAAAGAAATAAGTCAAAATTTGGTCGCCAAGGTCACCACTATCTTCGAAATATATTTTCAGTCTGTGAAATGGTTTTCCCGGAAGTAGCAATCGTTCTGTAGAGTAAACAGCAAAATCCAAATTTTGCATAACACTACATTTTCCATTCTTTTTATTAATTTTTATTAAAGATTACCTATTTTTTTTGTAACCAAACTAGAGCCCAACTCACGTCTGTAATAAGAAATAAATGTAAATAATGGTTGGTGGCTCAATATTAATACTGTTCATTCGTATTTTTCAAAATTATTATTTATTGTATTTAAAGAAATTATTCTTTTACCAGAAAACTACAACTCGGCCTCATTCTACCATAACCAATATTTTAACTGGACTGAAACTGATGACTTCACGTGCGTCCATCTGAAATCAAATTTTAAAATAAAAACTCAATTTCTGCGTAATTTTGAGCTATTAGTTCACTCAAAAGTTTTAAGTTGCACATATTTACTTAAATACTATACGTTCCCTAACAATATACTACTTGAAAAAAATTCTGGGAACTTTATAGCTTTATGAATAAGTTATACAAACGTCGAAATAACTCATCTTAAAAATAGCCCTGGCAGTTTCTCTACTCCGTTTTTTGGGGGAAATGAAGTCAAAATGGATACTAGGAGAATTTTTGATGCTATTTATGGGTTCTGGAAACAGAACCGCATGATTAACGTTCTTTCCTGCGAGGGCGATTTTTCCTAAATTCTAACTGCACACAGAAGACTCCAGTGCCAAACGATCCATTTATTTCATTTCAGTTTCTTTATGCACTTAGTTTTCATTTTCGATACCGTTTTTAGTTTTCAATTTTTACCTCAGAATAGAATTGGATTTTTTTTTCTCCAAATGTTCGTGTTTTTGGAATTGTAGATTTGTAATAGGCAACTGTGTAACATTGTGTGGAGTTGAGTTTTTTATACGTAACTGGTATTTTGTGGGAACATTTATTATTTAAATATATGCATTGGAGTAAATACAACCCGAAATAATTTTCCCCTTTTTCTGGAATATTTCATCGAAAATATAATTTTTCACATTAACTTTCGAACACATTTAATCAACAAATTACAGATAACAATTTCAGAAAACCATCCTTTTTAGACTTATCTTTTAAATTTATAGAGAAAATTTTTATTTCATTCTGATTATATTAAACACTAATTTATCAATAGATTTTCAATCAATAAATAGCGCCAATTTTAGATGTGTTTAATTTAGCATTGAACTGCTTTCAGTAAACAAATATATATAAGCAAGCACTATTTTAAAATAACAGAAATTAAGATTGTTATAAAATAATAAAATATGGAAATTGATTTTAATGTGGTTTAAAAAAAAACAAAATCTTCATGAAATTTTTGAATAAAGCTTTCGATATTTAAAAATGTTGTTACTCTAATTCTAATAGAAAAGCAGAGAGTTAATACACCAATATAATTACTTAATAAAAATTAAATCTGTCGATTTATTGAAATAAATTAGCCTTTTATGGGGCTACTGTTTAATGCAACGACAAAATGATCATCCTAGCATGTTTCAAAATACAATATTTTCTGAATATCTTTACTAATCAAACAAACAAACCATCAATCCATACGCCCATCAAATTTGTATTCCATTGCCTTTTGGTGGCAAAATATGTTTCTTTGAAACATAATGCATAGAACAATTTTTTTTTTCATTCGTATTTTTATTGGAATATACTTTATTTAAAATTTTATAGATTTGAATTTCCATCGTAACTATGATTTTTTAAAATTTAAAACGATGGAGAAAATGTGATATAATACTGTAAATAGTTTATTCTAAATTCGAATATTTTTACTTGTATAAAGAGTAATATAAAAATTCAGCTTCGTGTTTCAATTCCAAAAGTATTAGAAATATTTACCGTGAAGGAGATATAATTCTGTAAAATTGAAACTTTTGAAATTAGAAATTTTTTTTTTAATTAATACACAGTGAAAACATGTTTTTTAAAATGCTTTTTAAAATGCGTTTTATAAATTAGGGTAATTTTTTAATTAATATTTAAGTGAAAACTTATTTCTGAAATTGAAATTTTTAATAAGACTGTTTTTAATTAATATGCAAAGGAAAAAAGCTATTTTTAAAGAATAAATTTTAATTTTTTTTAATTAATAAACAAGGGAACACCTATTTCTCAAATTGCAACTTTTGAAACAAATTAAACTTTTCATTTTATACCCGTATGGTAATAAGAAGAAAATTATGGTAAATACGAGTAGTACATCATGCTTTCTTTTGTATTTTTGTGTATAAATCAACATCCGGAACTTTTTTAGAGAGAAGTTTTAATGAAAAAATTATAAATATATAAACTAGCTTTCCCGATAGGAAGATTATCGTTCTGAGATAGCTGCCGTTAAAATTTTGACAAAAAAAAAAAGAAACATATATTTTTCTCTGTAGGTGTAATAAACACAAAAAAAATTGTGAATTTTACACCATGTGTTTCTACGACTTTATCGTTACAGAAGATAAATAAAGATCGAGCACAAAAAGTAATTCTTAAAATACTTGATGAGCCCCCACGGTATATATGAGAAATGTGAGAAAACAAACGATACGTACAGTTTTTTTCTAATAACGATAAGTAATTGGAGTTAAAGCTAATCTGGTTGCACAGTCGGAGTACGGTGACTGAAAAGTTGAAATTTCAACTTCATATATAATTCTTTTGTAGTAAAATACAGGCTGCTACTCGAGAAAAACAACTGTACCTTATAATTGTGACGTGGACGTCTTGAAAATGAAGCTGTAATGGGTTCTCACGCGTTTCTCCTTCAACTTACCTTTTGAGCTTTTTTATAACGTTATTTGATTCGAGAAACTCGACTTATTAATAAACTGTAACTTACGTGAATCAGTATTGCAATAAATATGAAAGGGTGGTGAATAATTGAGAATCAGAAAAAGAGATTGGACAAGTTCAAGTACTGACAGGAAATAGAATGTTAGCTGGATTGTAAAGCACACAACATTGATCCAAGAAAGCTAAATGAACATCTGAAAGCTCATATTTAATCGAACCCAGATTATAAGTATTATTCTTGACTCGGACCGAACTTTATTTTATTGAGATAATTAGAATTTCTAATTATACATTTTGTTTCCAAATGCGAGTTAGTTGCCGCACCACATTCATAATAAAATTAAATTTAGTGGATTATTAGAACAACTAAATAAAGTTCAGTTATTTATTTCTGACTGACTGATTATTAAATGTTTGTTTTGTGAGCCCCAATAGATCAGATTCTAAGCAGCGAATGCGGGGTGCAACAATGCCATTAAGGTCAAAACGACAACATTCTTGTTGTCTAAAGGTAACTCAAAATTATATTTGCATTAATACAGCATAATGCTGCGAAAAATTTTATTACGAAACTTAACACAAAATTAATTGCCCAAATAAAAACAAATTGATAAGAAGTATAATTATGTCTTTAAATAGTTTTTATTAGTGAAAAAACAGCGTCAATTTTATTTTTTTATAAATGTTATCAAATACATGACAATAATGTTCGTATACAATGCGAAAACTCCGTAATATTCGAGTGGTATATGAAAACATGAATTCTGAATCACTGCCAGTGATTATTCTGTGCGTCGAGACCATGACAAAATACCGCAGTTCCTGCAGATTTTTGCAATTTTGGACTGCATAATTAGCCCCGGGAAACAGACGTTCCGCTACGCATCTGTCTGGCAGAGTGGAGGAAACTAGACCAGAACATTCTGGAAACGACCACTACTGTAATAAAAATGAACTGTAAAGAGATATTCTAGAACGGAAGCAAACATTAACCACTGTAGTTGACGTGAAGAGGTGGAAGCCGTTGATAACTGAATCTTCACACTAATTGTTTAAATAAAGGTATTTTAACACACCAGAGTTACAATGGGTTATAAGTACTGACGCATGAAATGAACAAAAATTCGAAAAATATAATGAAGCTATTGAAAGTAAAATAGTGAACATTTACAAAAAAAAAATGGATTTTTTTTTAATTAAAGGTACAGGTAATTTAAGAACTTTTGTTTAAAAAAAAATACACTGGTTTCCAAAAAGAAAAAAGAAAAATTATGATTATGGCATTGCTATTCGTTAGAATTCAGGCCGCGGTAGCCTAGCGGTCATGGTTTCGGATTCGTGGCCGGCGGTTTTCGTTCAGTCGCGGGTTCGATCCTTGGCTGCTAAAGACCCGCCATGTAGCCGGGCTGATGCATGTTAAATCTGTTGGGGCCCAAAGTTTCCTGTTGGCATGGTATGAAAGTTAGAAGAGGGGATGCCAACTCAGGTGTCGTTCTCGTCACTTGACCGACGTTCAAAATTACGAGGTCCGTCGCCAATAGCCCTCGTGTTGCTTCTAGTGCGACGTTACTAAAATTTAAACTAAACTAAACTCGTAGGAATTCAATGAAATTTGGTAAACACACACGCTCATTAATCAAGCAGTGCTTCCGAAATACAGCTCATATATATATATATATATATATATATATATATATATATATACAAACACCAAACTTATTTTCTGTCTTGAAAATACCCAAAATGGAAACATACCACATAGTGTCTGAATTCAATGTGTTATTAACTTTATTATGAGGTGGAATAATCTCAAACAGTTATACAGGCAAGGCAGCAATGTTCATATTGATAGTGTTTTTAAACTCAGTTGCCAGGAAAACCCATTGCTCCATAAAATCAATTCGAAGATCTAGATGAGTTTTAGGGGGATGATTAAATACGGCAATACGTCTCTTTAAAGCATCCCAAACATGCTCAATTAGATTGAATTGTCCAGAAAATGTGTCGACCAAACCTTACGCCCAATGGTTTCCTCACGAAGGTTATTCTGAAGCTTTATATATTCTCACAATACCATATTCTAAAGTGGACTCTCTCACTGCACCTGCATAAGGATGGACAATTTCTCTATATATAACTAAGAATTGCCTAGTGATCATAGTTGAGAGCTTGCAGGCCGGCGTTGTTTCGTCGATTCTTGGGTTCAAGACCTGCTGCATAGCGGGATTGATGCATATTATATCTGTCGAGGCTTCCAGTCCTCCCGTTGACACGGTGTGGAAGTTTTGATAGGGAGATGTTTGCTCAGGCGTCGACCTCATCACACTTTACCGAGGATAAAAATTATGAGGTTCGTCGATAATAGTCCTCGTGTTGCTTCTGAAAACGATGTTAATTATCAATCCCTGGAATCCTCGACCACATTAGCAGTCTGCCAGCCACGATAATTATAGTAATATTGAGTGAGTGAGTGAATGTAAAGTTTATTGGTGCAAGAGCCAGATATGGCTATGCTGACCGAACAAGATTTAACTGTGGTCTAGACAAGAAATTGAAGAAAAGACAAATTGGTTGACGAAAAGGAGGGTCGAAAATAGAGAAGGATCGCTAGGGTAACCCGGGATAGCAATATTGAAAGATAATTTAATTTATATTGAACTAGAATCATATAACGGGTTATTGGCAATGGACTAAAATGTTCAAAACCATGATCGGTTGATGAAAATGTCTGAGCTTATACTTCACTCTCCTAACTCCTCCGATCATGGATTGTAATTTAGATTAAAAAAAAAAAATGCATGTATATAACAAATTTCGTTTCATAGCAGTATTGTTTATATTGATTTAAACAATAAATCTTTTATTTTTTAAGTAGAATAATGAGATTGAAAATATTTTTGCTTCCGCATAAGTTTGATTACTTCCGAATGATACTGTGTAATATTTCTGAAAGAACGTGATTGAATTTGATTCCATAGTTGATGAATCAACCTTTTTAATGAGATTTTGAATAGTATCTCGAATTATGTGTGTCTTCCACCCGCAGAACAAATGTAATATCCGTCATAATTGGAAAAGAGAAATGGTTGAGAATTAAATGCTTTTTCTTTAAGCTATTAGAATCCACACGCACATTTTCTTCGTCAGAAATTAATTTTATGCTCGAAATACAAAGTGGAATTCAGAACGTTCAGTGAAAATAAATTTTGTGCGTGCGTTCTATATATTTATTCAATACGTTCGATTGAAAACTCTACAATTCTTTTGTCTTCAGATTCTTTTTTGCATTGCAAATCGCTCGATTTCTTTTCGAGAAGGCAACACGATTGATTTAATATAAGGAATAATAATTTTTCAAAAAATTTCGGTTTAATTCGCTTTCCAAACCAATTTCTTATTTAAAAAAATTTCTGAGCAAAATATAGTCATTTGAGATGTTTAAAAAAAGTAATAAATAAATAAAATTTTAAAAAACCAGACCGGGAGCGATTTATAGTGAAAAAGAACAAAATTAACCCTCTGGGAATAATATAAATATCTGAATATAATAAAAATATTAAACGACTATCAATTAAATAGTATTAAAAAAAAGAAGTGCTTTACTATACCATCACTTTTTAACCCTTAAAGTATTTATGCATAGATAAAACCAAATACAGCCTCCCATAAAATTCCATTTTAAACTTAAAATTATAATTTATTGGTGCTTTTTTTACTACATTTTTTATGTCCGTTATCATTTACAAATAAAAATGCATATTATTATTTTAATTCAGTCTTACTGTTAAATTATAAGCTATATAAAAAAAAAAAGCTATATTAATTATTTATACTTTTAAGATCAGCGTAATTGTTTTTTTTTTTTTGTATTACATGGCAACTAATATAAATCATAATCTTAAGTGTTTCCAGATTTGGTACATCCATATATATCTATATCAAATCTCATTTTATTCGATTGTGAATTTTATTGGGCCTTTGTGATTCGTTCACCTATAAAGAGAGAAATAATTTTATAAATTCCTTTCAAGTTCTTAGAGAGTTTTTTTTATGTATTTTTTATTTGATCTGTAAAGTCTTCGTTATTTTTTTACTGCCTCTTGATAGGACCTTAACGGGGTAGTGTTTATGGTCCGACGTTTAAACTACCAACGACGCATTTACTTAGAAGAGAAAAAGTGAATGTAATATTCAAGTATAACATATTCTTATCTGATATACATTGCTTCTTTTTAATACATAAAATACATCGAACAAATTCGGTTGTTCTAAAGATAAGTAATGTGCAAGAATTCTTTTTTTTTTTTTACAAATTTAATATTCGCTTCAGGATTATATCAAGAAAGTGACTTTTATGACGTACCTTTAATAAAAAAAAAAAATCAGATGCAATATTTGAATGGAATAACTTTTGATCACTAAATTGAAAACAAAATAACCGGTATTGTGTGAGTGATATAGAAAATAAATGCAGAATTTATTTTATATTCTTAATAGAAGCTTTTTAAATGAAATTATGAAAGGCAAAAATAATAATAATTGATACTAATATATTTTTTTTTTACAAAAGGTTTTTATATCAAGATTCTGTGTGTTGCTGTGGTATTGATTCCAAAATAATTTAATCCACACATTCCTTAGTTTGAGTCCTTTTCACTGCATTATCACGTAACAAAGGCAGCAGGTTAAAAAGAGGCGATTTCTTTGATTGGTTAGTTTTATTTACATTGCACTAGAAGCAACACGAGGGCTATTGGCAACGGACCTCGTAATCCTGAACCTTGATCAAGTATCAGGACGATGAATCAGTTGGCACCTCCCTCTCTTAACTTCCACACCACGTCACAGGAAGACTCTGGGTCACGATAGATTTAGCGCGCATTAATGCCGACTACACGGCGGATCTTTAGTGGTGACATTTTTGAATTAATGACGCGATAATATTGACGGTTATCAACCACTTAACGATCTTTGAGCCATATTCTTTATTAATGTATATGTAATCGATATAGGTGATAAATTTTTTAAATACACCATGATTTTAAAAAGTTTAAAATTCAAGATAAAATATAAGCATCTGTATTTTTCAAAATTATAATGGGATTAGGAGTCATACTATAATATAACGTGTCTTAACAAATTTTAATCTTTTGCAAAAATTAACTGTAACTTCAGTTGAAGCATCTAAGAAAAAATTACTCATGAATGGATAAAAAAAAACTTATAAATTTTCTAGGGCAATAATTCATAATGAAATTTTCGAATAATTTTTGAAACTAATATCGAAATTGCGTATTGATGTCACACTTAGAAACAACACGATAGATATTGGTAACGGATCTTGTAATTTTGAACCTCGGTCAAGAAATGAGGAAAACATCTGAACTGACCCCTATCTCTCCGAAATTCCACTCCACGGCAATAGGAGGACTTGGCACCTCGACCGGATTTAAGGAGCAGCAGCTTCACTAGACGGGGTCTTTAGTGGCATCAGGGCTCGAACCCACAACTCGACGAAAATAACCTCGGTCGCTAGTCCGGCCATTAGAAACTCCAATAACACCTTAAGGTACAATGATATCCGGCACTATTTTTTAAAGAATTTAACTCATCAATACCAGATAAAGGTAATGGCCGCTTCCGGTGTTGTTTCCGTCGAATCCTAACACAACGAAAGAACTGCCATGGAATAGGGTATGGAAGTTTGAAGGGGGAGTTGTAAACTCATATGTCATACCTCGTCATTTCACTGAGATTCAAAATTACGAAGTCCATCACCAATACCCATTGTGTTGCTTCTTAGTGTGATGTAAATACGCAATCAATTAATAATAAAAAAAAAAAAAACAGATGGCGGAAATCGAGAATATCCCCTTATGTAATTTGTGTAGAATATTTTAATACATGCGTTCATCTTCAATTGGTGGAATTAAGATATTGTTGGCCATGTCTGAGAGATGTCATTTACCCTATTATTGAACAATTGAGTGGATAGAAATGGAGTTATGCCCAGTTGACGTTGCTAAACGTCTTAATGTGTCTTGTAGTGTGGTCCAAAGAGTCAATTTATTTCTGAAATAGCAGTATCAAAAAAATCTATTTCTAAGATGAAAGAAAAGATTCCAAGTCACCCACGGATAACAACCACTCCGCAAGATCGCTTTCAAGCTCTTTCGGTCCGTATGAGAAGATTTCAACTGTCTTAACTCATTATACCTTGCGTGTGCCCCACCTAAATGACGATATGGAATTGCCCGTTTACGTTTAACAATTGAGCCTGTTAACGTTTAACAATTGAGCCTGTTTGGTGAGTTTAACCTCACCGAGCAAGGCTTGTTGTTGAATATCTTAAGGATTCCATTTGAAACCCATGAAATGGCTAGCTCAAAATCCTGATCCACTCCAATAGGACATTTTTAGGACAGCCACGGTAGATAAGTTATGGTCCGTTACATATCCTTAAATAACCTAGAATAAAGGTTGCTCAAAGAAATTGTTTCCCATTCAAGTGTTAGACTTCTCAATTGACAGTATAGGAGGTCGATGTCACGAACACATTGCTAGTAGCGGTAAACATACACATTCTTTATTGAAACTCATCTTTTTTTTTTTCACTAAAATTTATGATTTTTTTTTTTTTTTTTTTTTTGTTATAAAATACGTGACTTTTGCAAATAATGTAATTTTTTTATTTGTAATTTATCCTTGATGTTAAAGTTACATAAAATTCAATAAATAACTGTTTTAGCTGCAATTCTTTCAAATTCCACGTTTTTGTGTTCATTTTTTTTTTCAAATGAGACACAAAAAAATTATTGCGCTTCTGCTTTTGGAGATCAGAGCATTTTATGCAAGAAGGCAAATACTGATATAAATAGAAATTACTAATATGATAAAAATGTAATGTGTGTGTTTTCAGTAAATTTAGGGGAATCGAAATGGGATGTTGATACGGGGAAGGTTTTGATCAAAAAGAAAGTACCGTATTCTTCAATAGGAGACAGCATTTATACTGCTGTTTGTAGAAAATGCAACACCATGAAAGAATCATCAGAATCAAATGAAATTTAATGCAGAAACGACTTGTACTGATACAAATAAATGATGAAATTTTCAAAACAAAAGAAACAAATTAAGCGTCCGAAATCAGTATTTGGTGCAGCCACCATGCGCTGCAATAAGTGCTGCTATACGACGTGGCATGGAGTCAAACAGATGTTGAATATCTGCTTGAGGAAGAGAATTCCATATCGCTTGTATGCGCAACCAAAGTTCGTCTTTGGAAACTGCAGGACGCGGATCACGAGCGAGACGCCGACCAACCATATCCCACGCGTGCTCAATAGGCGACATATCCGGTGAATAAGCAGGCCAAGGAAGAAGTTGCATGCGTTGTGCTGAACAGAAGTCTCGAACAGTCCGCGCAACATGTGGGCGTGCATTATCCTGCTGAAAGATAGCTCCAGGGATGCCTTGAAGGAAAGGAACGACTTCGGGCTGTAGCACTTCACGGACGTACCTGTTGCTATTGAGATTACCCTCAATTCGTATCAAATTGGATCGTCCATGATACGAAATCGCACCCCAGACCATAACTCCGGGTGTTCGACCACTATGTCGTTCAATAATACACTCAGGAAGGCAGCGTTGACCGGCATAACGTCTAACACGAACACGGCCATCATGGGTCCACAAATTGAAGCGTGATTCATCTGAAAAGACAACTTGGTGCCAATCAGCTCGCCTGTCTCTGTGCTCAAGAGCCCACTGCCGACGCAGCCGTCGATGATTCGCCGTGAGGGGAATCCTGTATAAAGGCACCCTTGCACACAATCCACGGCGCAGCAGACGACGACGAATTGACGAAGCCGACAATTGTACACCTGTAGCAGTAGACCAACGTGCTGCCAGCTGCCTGGAGGAAGCTGTGCGATCATTCACCGCCATGCGGAGCAGGTGTCGATCATCGCGCTCTGACGTCACCTTCTGTCGTCCAGTGCCTGTTTTTCGAGTTGTTCGGTGCTCGTCGGTCCACTGCTTCCAAACTCGCATCACTGTGGAACTGTTCCGCTGCATACGAGCTGCTATTGCGCGATAGGAAAATCCTCCTTCTCGAAGGCCGATTATCCTCCCTCGTTCAAACTCCGTAAGTTGCTTGAATTTCTTATTCTTCCGTCGTGGAGGCATACTCAGGTCTCACTAAACGTTTGCCACTAACAAATAATCATAGACTTTTTTCAACGTCCCGCTACAGCACTTTATTTATACGCTTTCAGCATCAATTCAGAGGGCGCGATGGCTCTGAAACTTTATTAATTTGCATAATATCCTATAATTGACATTTGCTGCGAATTTCATTTGATTCTGATGATTCCTTCATGGTGTTGCATTTTCTACAAACAGCAGTTTATTTACTTCATACATACTAGTACCTTTCGGGATAAAAAAAAAAAAGAAAGAAAAGACGATGGAACCTTTCTCCGGCTACCTTTCTCACTGACTAATATGTATATGATGAATGACCCTTTTTTAAACGTTGTTTTCTTCCGAGTATAAAAACTCGCTGCTTTTTTCACCATTTTCTCTTTTTGGTCTGCTGCTTGCCCACATCGTTTGGGCACTTTTGCAAGGTTCAATTATGCTGTAGCTTCCATTAGTAAGCGGACTGATTTCCACAAATTGAAGAAAAATCACAAAAATAGCGACTCAAAAAGTTACAAGGAGAATGTAATGAAACTTAACTACAATATACTATACGTAGTAAGATAAAAATAATAATAATAAAATACCAGATAATTATGGTGCTTTGAAAATTAACTTGTGTATAAAATCCACAAATCGAATGCATCAGCTTGATATGGAAAAGGGCCTTCAATGTAAAATATGATCCCTTGCCAACGTGATGGTAATTCGTAAATACCATTTTTAACGTACCGCTATGCTGTAAGTGTGCCTCTAATGAAGATCTAAGGGGTCCGACTATCAAGGGAAATGGCAACCCAGACCATAATTCCTGGTTGAGGGCCTGTGTGGCGTGAAATAGTGAAAGCAGAATCGGCACGCTGCCCTGAACGTCTCCAGATACGTCTTCGATGATCGTCAGGATAAAGTTGGAAGCGGGATTCATCGCTAAACACTATAAGTCCCCAGTCAGCATCATTCCACCTGATCGAGCCAAGCACCACTGTAATCTGGCTTGACAGTGTGCAGGCGTGAGTGGCAGGTGGCGTAGCGGTAGTACGAACGTAGATTTTTCTCTATCAGCCGCATGTGAATGGTCATGGTAGACACTTGTGTGCGAGTCGCATGTCTGATGGTTGATCACGATGAATCAGGCTCTGTGACAGCTGATCTGACAATCATCCTGTCCTCCCTATCTGCTGTGGCCCTAGGTCGACCGCTACCATCATGACGCTGAAATCTGCCACTGTCCACCCATTCTTACCAGCATCTTCTAATCGACGCATCACTTCGACCCATATAACGAGCGATTCTCCAATTCGCCCAATCTGCCCCTTTCAATCCAATGATATGACCTCTTTTAAACTCTGACAACTGCTCGTAATGAGCTCGAATCCAGCGGCGAGGCATTTTTTTCAGTCGTTGAAAGGTATCCTAAATCGCAATGCAATAGAACATTTGACCATCCTATTGAGAATCGCTTCTTATGTACACCTGTTGAGTGTGCAGTTCGTAGTGAACTTGAATTTGAAGCACCTAGCACAAATAGGGCCTTTATCTCCTATCTGAGTTGAACCTGAATAACTATTTCCAATACCCTTTTTAAAGATGGATGTTTGCACAGATTATTTAAAACTGAATGATTTAAAAGTACATTGTAAAGTTAAGTCATTTATTAAAAAGCAGTTGGAAGTTTTAAAATAATAAAAAGCAATAAATAAATAAAATAAGGAAAGAAGTTTTGAAATAATAAAGTGTGCAGTTCCGATGCGCTGTAGCTCTCACTATTCATTCATTGGGCCCCAAATTTTAATCATTTGCATGTTCGGTCGAAATGTTTTTGTATACGAAATTTCATTACAATCGGGCAACCCCTTTTTGGTGCGTCTTTTTTTTTTTGTTATAGAGTTTGTGTGTGTGTATATATATATATACAGAGAGAGAGAGATACAAAATAAAATTACAAAAAACATAATAAAAACAGTTAATTATACAGAAAAGCATTTAAAATATACATATATTTCTTAATGTGTTCCTTTTAATACTTAGAATGAGCATAATTTTACAATAATTAAGGTGCAGTAAACTTCTAGTAAAGTTTAATGTACTAAAAACACACCGTTGTAAAGACTGTTGTTCATCCTGAATAAAGAACATTTGAAACTATGCGATTTTCTTAGTGGCAGATACAATGTACATTACTGAAACTTATACAGATTTATAAAAGAAGGAAATGCGTAAGATCTAATTAGTTAATAAAATAAAAATAACTTTTATGTACCCTTATGGGCTTAATTGTTTTTCCATGAAACCAAAGTCTAGCAATACAAAAAATTAAATTAAAAACAATAACCAATAGGTGGTTTCTAACACAAAATACTCTGAATTGAAATAAAAAGGGGATAAAGTTTCTTTCTTGAGAAAAAAGAATATTCTTGCTTCGTTTTATATATTTTTTATTATGGTTTCCTTTTTTTCTGTCCACGTTACGGAACTCTCGTACAACTACTACGTTAAGAAACCACGCAAGTGCTTTATATTGCTCACCTTGGCTTAACGTAAAAATCCGATTCATCATTTTCCACCAACACACAAGTACAATTTTTATTCCACGATTCATGAGAAAAATTTATCATCTGGTGCGTTTCGCTTCTCTCTCCAGTAATAAACTCCAATTACAAAGACAGTATTTTTGTCGTCAACGGAACATATAAGGAAGGACAAAAATACATAAAGCGGGCATTAAGAGAGAACAAGACAAAGTACGGATCGTAAAATGTCGAAACGTGACTTAAAAATCAGGGAGAAATCAACGAGTTTAGAAAATGTTCCTTTAAAAGTCTTTTCGGAAAGATTTTATGTCCTCATAAATCAGTTGTTCTCCGGTTCCTCCGACAAAATTAATCCCGAGCTGCTGCTAATAGCACGTGGTATGAGAAAAATTGGAAAAACTAGATATACTCTTCACACAGCCTTTTGACAGGAAACGCTTTTAAATATTTAAAGTATATTATTTGATGGTGAAAACTTGTTGGATCGAGAAACACATTGAAATTAATCGTCCAGAAATTCATCTAGTAGTTCAAGTAAATGAAAAACGGAGTTGCAAATTTTCAAAATAATTTTTTTTTTATTTAAAAATAAAAACCTTGGTGATGGGTAAAAAGAAATTATTAGCGTGGTTTTTTTTTTTTTTAAAGAACCATTGGAATATTTTTTTTTAAAAAAAGTGCAGTTTTTCTATTATTTTATTTTTGGAAGAAAATCTATATCTTAAGACTCCCGTCTACAGGCCATTTGGATAACGTGAACGTAATGTTAATCCTATGGAATTTCTATTACCGTCCTCAAATATTTTCTATTTAATCTATTTGAATGTAAAAATGTGTTTCCGAAAGAGTAAAAAAGTAAGGAAGATTTCTACGAAATTACATTTTCCATCAGATTTTTAAAAATATTTTTGCCTTTATTTTAATGTTTCGTTTGTACTTATATTTCTTGGGAACTCTGAACAGTAGATCTCCAATATGGATCCGATTCAAGTAGACTGTGAATATCTTCTTTACAGATGCTCTAACCTCTATAACATTCCTTTTCGCTACACTTCTTAAATAGTAAGGATCATTTATATAAATCACAGTTCTTTCCCCAGATAAGGCTCTAATATCACACTCGCATGGAAGTAGCCCCATAGGCTAGGAAGTTTAGTTTTTATTAACGTCGCACTAGAAGCAACACGAGGGCTATTGGCGACGGACTTCGTAATTTTGAACCACGGTCAAGTGACGAGGACGACACCTGAGCTGGCACCCCCCTCTCCTAACATCCACACCACGCCAATGGGAGGACTTTGGACCCCGAACAGATTTAACGTGCATCAGCCCCGGCTACAAAAACTCATCGAATAACATCCCCTGACTATCCCAAAACATAGAGCACTTGATTTTGCGCAATGAAATTGTTTGCTTGCGCTTCATTTTTTGTGAAATGTTGAAAGTCCCCGTTCCACAGATTGGTATTTTTAACCGGTGCCATATGTCCACGCACTACATTATTTTGCTGATAAATTTCGGCATCTTTCACGCCTTTAGCATGCAGAAAACGAATCACAGCACCTATTTCACAATCGGAGGCATTTTAAATGCGCCCAAACGAACGTAAACACGGATGAATGCTTCTGTTTTGGCGTCTGAGAGAAGTCAACAGATACAGGTACTCAGTGTATTTGCATGGATGGCAATAGTTGTACTGCAGCTGCCATATTTAAAAATGGCACTAACTGAAAAACAAGATGATATTTATGTTTTTATTTTGTTAGTTAGATGTTAAGTCATTTAAAAAAAAAATCACTAATGTCGCTGAATTTTGCAATTCAGAAACCTTGTGGTGAGTTCTCGTTGGGAGTAAGAAATATAATTACCCAATAATAATCAGACAAAATCTTTAACTGGTTTTTACTCAAATCTTTGGATAATCAAAATCAAAATAAATAAAATACGTGTTGTTTATTTAGATCGATTCGACTGAATATTATAAAAATATATACTTATATTTCTTGGGAACTCTAACAGTAGACCTCCAATATGGATCCGATTCAAGTAGACTCTGAATATCTTCTTTACAGATGCTCTAACCTCTATAACATTCCTTTTCGCTACACTTCTTAAATAGTAAGGATCATTTATATAAATCACAGTTCTTTCCCCAGATAAGGCTCTAATATCACACTCGCACGGAAGTAGCCCCATAGGCTAGGAAAGCATGAGAGCCCGTAACAACCTTATTCGATATTTCAGAGTTAGAGGATGTTTTTATTTATTTATTATTTCTATATGAAATTCCCAGATAATATGGTACGATTTGAATTCACATCGCTCTATTAATAAATATAATTTCGTGGTGGTGGACTTCGAAATTTTGAACCTCGGTCACGTGTTGAGAATTTTTGTCGCGACACTCGAATATTTCACTCAACTAACTTCCACACTACGTGGGAACTTCGATATCAAATTTAGTTTAGCATGTAACTCCTTTCATTATTTTGCTCAACTGTCTTTTGTGGTATGAGCATCAGCGAAATTCATAATTTTAACACAATATTACCGTTCCCATTATCTCGAAAACACAAAAAGAATGGCTTTGATTGGTTTGTAGCTTAGGAATTTTGACTCCGAGTCCTCGAAGGACATTTTGTGCAAAATACGCAGTGAAAATATTATATGAAATAAAATAGTTTAAAAATCTACTTCTGGATAACACAATGAATAGAACAAGCAATTTTCATAAAATTATGTATATGGAGCAAAACCAATGTCACATGTAAGAATTGAAAGATATTTGGTTAGGAATTTTCCCAGTCAAGTCAATTAAAGATAATATGTGTGATTTAAAGCGAACAGGGTTAAAAGTAGAATATTCATTCAAGATGTCTCACAATCAGCGGACAAACACAATTTCAGGGAGATTTTCTCGCAGAATGAGGTGTTTACGTACGAATAAAAGTGTCGTGTACCCTATTCGTAGAACGTATTATAACGACATCTAATTTTCTACATAATAAATTCCAGTGAGAAATAGTGGGTTTAGTTTTATTAACGTCGCACTAGCAGCAACACGAACGCTATTGGCGACGGACCTCGTAATTTTGAACCACGGTCAAGTGACGAGGACGACACCTGAGCTGAAACTCCTCCCCCTCTCCTAACTTCCACACCACGCCAACGAGAAGACTTTGGGCCCCAACAGATTTAACGTACATCAGCCCCGGCTACACGGCGGGTCTTTAGCGGCCAAGGATCGAACCTGCGTCTGAACGAAAACCGCCGGCCACGAATTCGAAGTCATGACCACTAAGATACCGCGGCCACGAGAAATGGTGGGTTTCGTTTGATTCAGTTCATTGTTTACATCAATATTTCATTGACCTAGCCAATGATCGTGAATATCTGCTTTAATGTATCTTAAGTATTTTCTGTATATGTTGATCAAGTTTTCTTACACATCGCCATTTCAGCCATGGATTTCAGAAATGATGTATCAGAAAATTCGCGCCTTATGCTTTACATTACAGCGCCATCCAGCAGTTCACCTTTTGCTCTCCGCCTACGCATTGAATGGTGAAAATAGCTTGTTTAGATGTTTTCTATCACCTCTTAGATTTTTGCCCCCATTAGTTTCGAAACATTCTGTATAATTCTTTTTCAAAAAAAAAAAAAAAAAAAAGGTTGTCATCTGCATTAGTTATATGAAAATACTAATTCTTTTGCAACATTTTATTTGCCGATTGTTTCTCCTTTCTGCAAGTAACATGTTTCCGGTAAATATGGATAAATATTGATGCAAAGCTTTTAATTGATATGCTACGAAATAAAATCACATTTTTCATTCTTTTTGCTTGAGAAATAATTCACTACATTTAGAATAATTTATTGAATAATGCAAGAGGAGACTTTATATTATACCTAAATTCAGATAATTCACAATTCTTTCTCTTATACGTTTTATCAAACTGACTTGATTCGTACTTTTTTTTTTTTTAATGTTCTATCATTGATAGCATTAACATTTGTATTTGGAGACAGAGTTTACTCCTCTACTCCAACTACGGGAACGAAAAAAAATTGCCATCAGAATTACGTTAATGAATTAATATAACTAAAAAAATGACCGACATTGGAACAAACTAAACAGATTTCACATAAAAACTTTTTATCACGTGATCCTTGAAAATATTTGTTTTTTTTCCCTCAATGCAGATAACTTCTTGACGTACTGTAAAATGGAACAAACAGTTTCTTAACTGCCCAGAAATAAATTTTAAAAAGTTTTGCATAGATAGCATTAAATTTTCAAAACAATCGAACTTGTTCCATTTCAGCTTTTCCATTAAAATCCGAAAAAAAGTTTTTAACGGTAACTCCGAAAGACTCCTTGAGCAGTAAACAACTACGCCAGTCAGTAAAAATGAATAGTTAAGGGTGACCTCTACGACAATGATTAAAAGTGTGCGTATTTATATATGTGTGCGATGTGAGTGAGAGTAATTGTGGAGTTTAATGGCGCATGAGCCAGATATGGTTGTGCTAGGGTATATCTGGTATCCCAGGAGAGCGTCATCCATGTTTCACACAAACAGCAACCCCCCCCCATCGGAAAGAAAAAGACCATAAGGGTGCCAGTGAGTCATGATTCCCGTACCAACCTAAAAAAAGGTAGCCCCTGAGGGTTAAGAGACTGATGGTGCATTTTAAAGGCATAAGAGCAAGATATGATTATGCTGCGGTCAAACAACGTGTATCTGTAATTCTTACGTTCGAAAAAAAATGGAAAAAATTAAAAATTAATCGACAAGAATAGGAAAGAAAATAGAGAAAGATCGCTGGAGTACCCAGGGGCGCGTCATCCGTGTTTACCAAACACAGTACACCATGAGAGAGAGACAGCAGAAGTCTGATGGTTATGGTCGCGAACTCGCGTCCACAGTTGTTTTCGTCAAATCGCGAGTTCGAGCCTGACACCCTCATATTGCTTCTCAGGGCGAAGTTGATAGATCAATCACCCGTGAGTGAGAAAATGTTCACTAGGGTACCTAAGGGTCATAATACCTGTGCTTAAGAAGATAAACTCTTAGGGAGTATGTGTGAGTCAGTGAGATAGAGTGCGTTTCAGTAATGAGTACATGCACCACATGCGATTTTGATTACAGATTTTGCTGTGCTGTGCTCGATACTTGTGTGAACTTTGAATCGATGCTATTGTAGATGTACATGTGAATTGTTTCCTTGTCATAAGAGAAATATGGTATTTGCTAGTCTCAAAATAAAATTTTGATTGGTTTTAATTGATTAGTTACTTATTAATGTCGCATCATAAGCAACTCGAGGACTATTGACGACAACGCCGTAATTTTGAGTTTCGATCAAGTGACGAGGAAGACACCTGAGCTGGCACCTCCCCCCCCCCTCTTCTAACTTCTACACCACGCCATTTGAGGACTTCGAGCCACGACAGATTTTTCGTGCATCAGTCCCGGCTACACAGTGGATCTTAAATGGCCTCAAGTCTTGAACCCATGACTCAGCGACAACCGCAAGTCCGCGACCATGACCCCAAGGCTACAGTGACCACAATAAAATTTCAATTGACTCCGAAAAAACAAACTAATTAGATGAGTGAACCCTTTCAACATTCCATTTAATCACGCAACAACATTAAAGAATTTTAAAACACCGGTAAAGCATAATTTGAAAATTCGATTATCGTAGCAGAATTAAACCGGACTAAATTTCGGACACACCGTTTCGCGAGATCCTCTCTCTATCGAACAACTTCATTCTCCGAGACTTTTCCTACGGGAAACAGGAGTCTGTCTCTCTTTGTCATGCTCTCGACGATGTCAGTGACCAGCTGTGGCCTTAATTAGAGTCCCAAACTAATCAAGATTAAACAGTTCTTAAGGATATTTATCCCCCCCCCTTCTCCAAGTGTTTAACTTTTCCTCGGTTATTGAACTGCTCGTGACGTACTTAATGGAGATGAATGCATTCCAGCCGACGATGCATCCCTTATTGTTGAAGTGCTTGTCAAAATCGACCCAAGATTCACTAGAACTAAGGCTGCTTCCTTAAATATACACTCGTTATTTTTTGTGACATTCATCTTTGTGTACGGATGAACGTTAGACTAATTAATGTAATAAATAGTGTTTCGTTTGTTTTGGCTTTTTCACTTAGGATAATTTTTTAAAAAAAAAAAAAAAAACATTAGTATTTTTGTACTAGTATTTCCTTCAAAATTCACTCTCTGTAACGTTACTTCTATTAATATATTCCTGGGATAATTTTTCGACGAAAATACTAGAAAAAAAACTTTTTTTAAGAACACTAGTACTTTTATTGATCATATGTTTAATCATGGCACTTAACAAGAAAGTAAAGATTTAGAGCATATTATTTCTTTTGATTTCATATACAGGGTGCTTCGAAACTCAAAGGAAAAAATCTAATGGGTGATGGAAAACATTTAAACAAGCAATTTTCACCATATAATCTAAAGATGGAGAGCAAGCGGTGAATCGCTAGACGGAGCTGTAATGGAAAGCATAAAACGCGAGTTTCCTTACACATCAGCATTTCTTCCATAAATTTCAGGAGGCATGACGACGTACAGAAATCAAGAACCATATTTAATGCAATCCACGGGGGAAATGACGATGTGTGAGAAATGCTTTACATTTTCCATTACAGTACCGTCTAGCGGTTCACCCTTTGCTCTGCGCCTATAAAATGTATGGTGAAAATTGCTTGTTTAGATGTTTTCTATCGCCCCTTTAGATTTTCGCCCATGAGTTTCGAAACACCCTGTATTTCAAAATGTCTCATAAGATAAATGTTATAAACATTTGATCATACCAGCATAGACCAACGCTAGGTTGTTTTGCTGCCATTTCAAACCAAATAAATAGTAAATTTTATAAGCGTTACGTTCTTAGGGTTACTTAAAACAGTAAAAAAAAATAGTATAAAAGGTTACTTAAAACAGTAAAAATGAACAAAGATTAATAAGGAAAAATGATTTTTTTTTAAAAAAAAATTATTATTTGCATAATAATTGTTATTTGAAATAAATGAATTTTTCACGAAAACAATCCACATATTAAAAAGTAATCAAGCCAAATGCAAAAATTACATGGGGGGGGGAATCTCTTTTAAGAGAAATATACTCTTTTTCGCAATTCATTTGACATATATATATATATAACTATTCATATCAAAGAATTGGGAGAAACATGCAAATAACAATTTTTCAACTAAAAATAATAGCTTTTCTATTAGCTACATAAAAATAATAGTGTGAAAATCTTTAATGTATATAAAAAAAAATAGCACGTGAAGTGTTTATTATGTATTGTACATGGTTATATTCTATCGGATTAAATACAGGAATGTTTTGTGTTTTAATATTATACGCAATGAATTGTAATCATTTTACAACGTTTCGTTTTTAAGAAAAATGCTAGAAACACTTCCAGAATCCAAACTTCAACGTTGCAAAACCGTAAACATTGATTTTTTGTACTTCAACAACTTTCTTAATCTTTCCATGTTCTATATATAAGCATAGATCCTCCGAACCACTTATTTCCTTTGAAAGAGAATGAAACAATTCAAATGATCATTTGTAACATCATTTCGGTCATATCATTCCTATGCTTACAAATTGCGCCAACTCTTTTATTTTTGAAGTTTTGTAGGGGAAACAAGACAGTTTTAGAAACTAAAGTGCTTTAAATGAGATTCTGTGCATGATCGAATAACCCATTTCGGTCAACGCCCATATACTTTTCGTCAACAAATACTATTTCGGATTTTTCTGGCCGAGCTAAATGTTGGCATATTTTTAAGAAACAAATTAGCAATTCCGGACACATACAAATATATATATTTAGAATAACTCGCGATTATCTTTCTCTCTAAGTGATTACTCTACATTCAGCAGTCTTAACTATATACCCACAAAACGAGTGCTTATTGATAATGCATATTCCTTTGAGAATTAAATTTTTATTATGTAAATTTCGCAATAGTTTAACACATCAGGATAGTGACTACAAACTTTGTTATACAGAGCCACAGTTAGACGAAAACAGCTTTTAAATTAAGACCTCAATCTTCAAACATTATATGCACTAATGGAAACATTGACTCCGATTTTGATGCAAAGGCGATCCTATCATCTCATGAAAAATGTTTCAGGTACCACCCTCTCTGAGTTCCAAATATTGAGAATTCCTGTAATTAAACTTGATCTCCAATGGAATCAAATTTTAAATCGTAATTTCCTGGTAACTAAGATACTATTCGTAGCAATTAGTTTTCCGTGGGTCAAAGAAGAATTCAGTACAGAAAATCCATTATTTCCTTCTTCCAAGTTTCTATCCCTAATAGTGATAGTTCTCACGACCATGATGCAGCTATACGTTTTTAGTTTGCTGTAGTTTGTTTCCTTAGATTGCCACTACTTCAGAATTGCACATAGGTTACAGAGATTATACCTAGCTCAACAAGTTTCTCTTCAAACCCCCATGTAAAAGCTTAGAATCATTATGTTTAATTTTCAATAGCAACCGTAATTCTTTGATGGAACTAAATCTCGAACTCAATGAGCTTCCATTTACGAAGGTGTAATGATGCCGATTAAGTTACCACGCTACCGAGATGACCGTAGCTTAAAGCCCTTAGCCTCCTTTACCAAACCTCTAATCTGTGCTATAATGTGTTGATGTAAATGCAAAGTGAAGTACATTAAAAATCGAAAAACGCACTCGTCTTTTAACACTCCATATCAGACCATAGTACACTTTACATTTTCTAAAAAACAATAAAAGAATGAAAAAACACTATCTCTTCTCATTTCGAAAAAAAAGAAAAGAAAAGCTTGCTACCCTTAAAAGATTCCATAAGACCACTTACAGACTTCCTTTTTGGCTACTTTTAACCACTACATCAAACACTCCCTATAGGCAATGCAAAAATTGCTGGAGAGTGAAAAAAAGAGGTAAGCAAAACATCAGCAATGGTGAGATAGACTTCTAAGTCAATTTCTCGAGAACATGGCTATCACAAAAGCCTTCCTGCATTCCCCAGTGGACGATTCCCCGCTCATGTGCAATATAACGTTCTATATTTCGAAGAAAGAACAAATTCGAAAGAGAAGCAAGAGCAACAATAAAACAGGTTCGGTATAAAACTATTGAAAAGAGATGGATCAATTTTATAGCGTGCCTCAAGCGTGCAATGCAGAGAAGATTTCGAGATTTCTCGGTCGACTTCTTGCGAAACTTCAGACTATCCCGAGGATGTTTTTAAGCAATATTTCATGCCTTGTTGAATGAAAGAAAAGCATAAATTCGAATTTTATGTCATTTTTTGAAGTTGTAGCAAAATGAATGGATACCACATTTATAGTCGAGATTTTTATGCATTTTTCTTGTTCGGAAAAATGCATATAACAATTTCCCCCTCTCCTTTTAATCAGTTGGGTCACCGAGAAACATAAAACTTCAAATATGAAGCAAATTTCGCGTAAAGTTCTTGCTGTACTTCTTTTCTTAACTTACTCTAATTAACAGTTACTTGGTTATTTAAGTTTAGTTTTTATTAACATCGCACTAAAAGCTACACGACGGTATTGGCGACAGACCTCGTAATTTTGAACCTTGGTCAAGTGACGAGGACGACACCTAAGCTGGCACACCCCTTTCATTCATCATTTTCATCCTGCTTTTGATTTATCTTCATCTTAAAAACAAGTTCCTCAATAAAATTGAACAATCTCCTTTGATGTGAGTTACCGCATTCATATTCTCCCTCAGTTATCACAAATGCTTTAAATATTACGCTTTTTTGAGAATAGACCATTTTACCATCATTTTTTAATTCCAAAATGTATTAATGTTGCTGATCAACACAATTTATTTAAATATAATTTACACATTGCTTGTTTATTGGAAATCAATTACAAGTAGTATTTCATTATTTTATGAATTCTTTATTTCATCGAACTATAATAACATCAAAAGCTAAACATGAAAGACCCTATAATTTCAAACTACTACCAGATGGCACAACGCTATAACTTTTAATTGATATCTCCCTCCATTTTTGAATTTTTTTTAAGATCTTCAGGATACAGTTCGATTTAATAAAGAACAGAACCCATTATTTCGCGTCACAATTTTTGGTGAAACTTAGATTCAAAACCTACAATTCCAACTCCGCCGCCACGAAGCTCATAATTTGAATCCTCGGAATATCATGATTACAAGCACAGAAGGTAGCTGAAAACTTTGGCAATAAAAGGGTAACAGCAACGGGAAAAAAGGATATAAATTGAAAAATGGTGTTTGCCAATAGTTAAAGAGTGTGCATTTTAAAAGAAAGAAAAACTGGGGGGAAAATTAGACTTTGAAAAAGTTAGTGAAGCTTTGTATGTTTTGTTTACACAGATCAAAAACAAAGATGAGCCTATTTTACAGAAAAAGGTGTTGCCTTTTTGTTATAAATTCAATGGAGACCTATACTTTACAAGTGTCGGTGGGCTCGACCGATGGAAGATGCCTCTCAGAATTTTACATAACGACGGAGTTAAGACTCCAGAAACTGCAATTAAAAACATTCAGCAATAAAAAAAGAATGATAAAGGAATCAGTATGATGCTGCTGCAAAGATAGCGCGACTTGAAAGAGAATAAACGGCCCTCGCCAAGAAGGTAGATTAACAAAACAAAATTATCACAGCGTTGAACTTTAAAAATATTTTTTACTTCAGACAATTCTTGAACTATTAGTTCATTTTCTCAGTTAACACATTTTGTGTAGTTCTATAATAAAACATGTTCGTTAGGTTCATAATGTACTAAGTTATAACATAGTTTGATGTGTAATAGCTTTGTCTTAACACCTCCCTATTATCCGAAGTTTTCTCTTATTTGAAGTTCTGCCGACCCTTTTATGTCAGGTAAACGAGACTTTACTGTAACAGTAAATCTTCAAACTTGATAATGCACAAAAAAAAAATGCACAAAATTGAAACAAAGACGTGCATCTTGTATGGATTAAAATATTTCTTAAATCTCACTATCAATTAATCCAAAGGAAAAAAATATATTCAATAAAAATAAAATTCAGAATCGAATGTAACAAGGAAGAACAATTAGTTTAAAACTTCCATATTGTGATTTGTACACTTCTTAATATAATTATTCAGTGTTTAAAATAAATCTCGCATTTTTAATAATATGAAATAGAAAACACTGAATCAATATGTAGTTTTACAATCTATCTTAATATAAACACTTCGTTAAACAAGTTTAATAACCATTTCTACCAAACACACACAATCTATCGATTTATATTTACTCTTGCAATTATTCAAATAAAAACTATTACTGAAAAGTTTTGATAAAAAAATATGATAATTTAATTCCTTTGAACTACAAATATTTTCAGGATTAAGACTTTTTCACAATTTAACTTTTTTATAGATATTTTTATAATCTATTTTCTTATAAATATATGTGTGTGTATATTTACTTTAAAATTTATATCTGGTGTCATTTTTAGTGAATCCACCAAAATGAATCTGTACTCTTTCCTTAACCCATTATTTTCCAGATTTCAGAGAGAGACCATATTGGTTTCATCTGAACAAATCTTTCCTCAAGATTTGATTGATCAAAGTGATGATATAACTCCTTCGTCAAGGATACAGTGACCTTCGTGCCAATGAACTGAGAACTTTTTGGCTCCACTGTGGACAAACTAGAAACTCTAGTAGACGCTTTTTATCAAAACATCATCTTCATTTCATAAATTTTATTTCGCTAATTTATTTTTTGTACAGGAACTTCTTCTAGAAAAAGCGAATCTGCCCATGCGATAACAGTGAATACTCGTGGCGAGCCTCGAGAAAAAAGAAACTGGGCACTTCCTTTTTCTATGTTGTTATATATATATGCTTGTAAGGCAAAGTTGCGTTTGATTTTCGTGTGAGCTTTGTTCCTAATCCAAAAACTATTTTCTCTCTTAAAATCGCTTAAAAAGTATTTTACATTATCTCTTCTTGGATTAGGAACAAGATAAATCACCTCAGGATCAAATTAAATTCATTTAGGCCGAAATAGTAAAATAATTTGAACAGCTCTATTTAATTTAAGCAAAATTTTAAAACAACTTGAAAGAAAAGTTCTATTTTATCAGATTATATTTTTTACATTTTAAAAAATTATTTTATATTTATATTTGGGTTAAGTAAAAAATAATCACTGACAAATGAAGAAAAAAAATTGTCTTGCAATAAAACCTGGATTTGGATAAGAAATTTAAAAAAAAAGTCATGTCCGTGATAAACAAGGCATTCCAATTTGCCAAAAGAGACAAAATGCGAAAACCAAACGCAAAGGTATCCCATGCAATGCATTATATACTTTGTATATAGAACCTTAGAAACCTCAAGAGTGTCTTCAAAACGAGTAATTCGTACAGAGCTAAACTCCAGAGACAAGTGTGACTACGAACTTAACTGCACAAGTCCATCAATTCGGAACAGAAAATATTTAAAAAATAATAATAATAAAAAGGACATTTATCAAGGAATGGTGGGTATTAATCTTTACTTCCGATTCTAAAAGAGACTGTCGGCTATGAAGCAAAGTTTCAGCAAAGTAACTCATTTAACTGCAAAGTGAAATAAGGAGCTATCTCAAAATATATTAATGTGAGAGATCACCTAAAATTTCTTTATACTTTACAAAACGCTCTAGTCTGGGAGCATTCATTTCCCGAGCACACTTAAGCTATGCATGTCGTTATTACACATTTTTTTATCTTATACCTCACGTTAAAAAAAATTCTTTCCAATCTTTTTGATACATAACACAAACGACCAAGTGATGGTTCGACTCAAACCTTTTAAAACAACCTTTTTCCAAACTTTATAACCACCAGATTATGATTTTGATGAGGCAGCGTGTATGTTTTATTTTGGTTATAAACTAAACATTAACTTGAGAATGCAATAATTTTAATCAAATCGATGCATTAATTCAAAATTCGGACTTTTTATTTCAAAAACTAAAAATAATCAAAAATGAAAATATGTTTTGAGAAAAGCCCAAGGAGAAATTTCGAAATGTCTAAAGTAAATAAAATACAAAAAAAAAATTAAGTTATAATTTGCAAGAATACATAAATCTAAACCATCAAAAACGTATCAATAATCTATTTTTTAAGATACATGCCCATCAAATCAAGCATCTGGTGGTACGCTTTAAGCTTACAACTAAAGTTAAATGCTACCAAGAGACATTTTAGGGGGTCTCCTCAAAAAAAAAAAAAAAAAGAACGTATTGTCTTTCATCACAAAGCAAATTCGAAACAATTTGTAAAAAGACTATGCGCTCATTGTCTTATATGTAAATGGTGCATGATGACCTGCCATGCGCCATCGTGGTCGAACTACGGATCCTTTTATAGTAATAATCAAATCAAAAATTAGAAATCTGGAAAAAAAATACAGAAAAGCTCCAAATTTAAGCCACACAAAAAAGCAAATATTTAAAACGTTTTGAACTGTGGGTACTAAATAAAAAGAAATCCGTATTTCGACCACATCATTTAGTAACTTGACCGTATATAAAATGAAGGGTCGAGTTTTCACAAGTGCTCTTATCTAGCTCTAATGTCGTTAAAACAGGAGAGTGGTTTAATGGTTGCTTATAGGAAGAGTCAAATATTCTATGAATGTTGGATCATCGACAGAAGATATGAGACTAGTGCCTAAGGAATGTTAGAGAAATTAGAGTACTGCCTGAGATGGTTTAGAACTAAACCTATCATACACTTAAACCTCCATTACCATTTCAGTAACCAAACTCATTCAGATAAAGCTATCACTAAATTTTTCTAAGAGCAGGGCTTGAAAGTTACATTTTCGGCATAGAAATTCTTAGGATCTGATAGCATTTTTAGAATTCGCTTGAAAATATTACATTCCAAATTCGAATCTAAATTAATACCAAAATTAGATTTATAGGAGTAGTCTTCTTTTGCAAAGTTTCATTCGCCTACTAAACAAGTGCATCATTGCGAATTCATATTTTAGAAAACGCACATTGTTACTGATTTTTCTTAGGGGACTCTAAACATTCTCGAACTCAAAATTTTAGGCCTTTTTCGATGCGAAGCAAACTATTTTAGAATTTTTCAAGCCCTGGCCGAGTAAATAAAATAAACTTAGAACTATAAGTAGACTAGTTTTAACTAAGAAAAGTCATTATACGTAGGGGAAAAAAACATTAGAAAAAAAATCATTTAGAACATTCAATGTAGCTTTCTGGTCTATAGGGATTACTGTTCCCCTTTTCCTCGAACAGTTTTTCGGCTCAGTTAACAGCTAACCTGCCATCTCAGCTCTCGCTTGTGTGAAGAATTCTAGCATCAAAACCAAACATAAAAACAAAAAACGATATATCTGATCTAGACTAGGAAAAAAAAATAGCTCATTTATAAGGGTTTCCAGTAGAAGCTAGAAGAATGTCAGTTTCGAAAAAATGTTCCAAGCTTTCCGTCTCCAAGAGTTAGATCATAATAGAATCAGTAAGCGTCCAACAAAACGTAGCTCCATCCAGAAGACATGATAGGGCAGTCTCAAACAGGGAACTTCAAATATTATATTTCTTCTGCCTGTCTCAAAGCTATTTAAAATATTGAACTTTCTGGACAAAGTGTGCGAAGAAGTATTTATTCTAAAACTTAAAGCTCTTATGTTTCGCTGAGCTGAGCCATAAATAATTTTAAAACGGAAATATACCGAGCACTCTTTATGATTCGTAAACAAGTTGTTGCTTACTGGTTACTTGAAAAAATATGTGACATTCTTCACTAAATATAAATTCCAAATTTAGTAAGTTTCATATTGCTAAAAAAAAAAAAAAAAAAAAGAGCGAGATTACATGTTACAATGCTTTAATTTTTTTTTCACCGAAATTTCCCCAAAACCTAAATCTTAGCTATAACAAAACTGTAAATACTCATCTTCTACGAAAAATACAACTGAATGAAACTTGCAAATCTTTAATGTGAACAAAATCTGTTTACTTCAGAAGACTTCTTTAAAACGATTAATATCAAAATTTGAGAAAAATTAAATAGTGTTAAAACACTGAAAAGAAAAAGAAGGAAAAAAAAAAAAATTTTTTTTTTTTTTTCGATCTCTCATCCAATAACAATTCTAAAAATACAATAAAACCTTTAAAAATAAAAATCAACCACTCAAAATAAATTACCTCTTAAGTTATGAAACTCCACGCGAGTCCAGAACTATAAAGTGAAAGGAGCCTTATATATAAAACAAACATAGTTTTCTTTCCACATTGTAACGGAATACATTCATACAGTGCATATTTTGACATAACATCAATTAAGAATTTAGGATTACTATACCTAGTATAGAATTATCGAATATCAAAATTCTACAGAAAAGATAGTAATTGTTCCGTCCGATAAAAATAACTTATAAGTATTCAGAAAACATTTGTTTACGATAAATACAGCATAATTATATGACACATAGCATGTAAAAATTAGCTATCAAACACAAGAAAATAAATAACATTATAGCGAATAGGGATTCCTAAATAAATTGAAAGGGAAAATTCTAAAGCTTAGCTTTTCAATTTCAGTTGGATTTCAAGATATCCCAAAACAAAACTATGTATAATGCTAAAATGAGTTCATACTTGGAAGTGGATGAAAAAAACATTCCATACTACCCTATACCTCTTCCCCGACAAAAACAAAACGGTTGGCGTATCAAGGAAAAATCGTAAATAAGTCAGAGCAGAAAGCCCTAACGATCAACGAAGCAGACTGAACCGACCGTCCTGGTGCTATTTGTTTCCGCAAAGTTGTTTACGTATGCAACTATTTTTCTTCCTCGACCACACACATTCATTGAGAATAAAACATACCACGAGATTTTCTCCGTTTCCCCCTATCTTTATTCTTTCCTTTGCAAAATGTGATATACTTCTGCAAACATATCCCTCAATATTAAAAAAAAAGTTTGCTTCTGTATTTCTCCCGAGTTGATTCCCTTTACCTAAGGTTGGGTGAGCTTTCACTCAATCGCCGCACCATACCACTCTCCAAGAATTGTAGAAAAGCGCGCTCAATAAAAGTTATGTTTCGTTTTAAATCGGTGTCATTTCTTTTTGTTACAGCCTCACACTGTCTGCATGGCAACAAAACTAAAAATATTCATTAAAAAGAAGCACTTCACCCAAAAAGCAAAGCTGCGTACATGAACCAAGTCACTAATGACATTCACAAAATATAGGAGGATGTGATATTGGATTTTTTATGGCGCAAGAGCCAGATATGGCTATGCTGAGTCACACAAAATATGGGAGGAACTGAGTTCAAGATCATATTACCTATACACTTAGTCAGACTGATACCTACGGGACCGTCACGTCTTAGTTGGGTATTTTAATTTTTAAAAAAATGGAAGAAGCCATTAATATCTGATATTAAGAGTTCCAAAAAGGATTGATACAGTCTTGATCATGTTAGGCATAAAAACATCAAAATATGAATAATAAATTATTTTTAAAAAATCATTTCACGCTTTATATAAATTTTATTTAATTGTTCATTATTTTGGAATAAAATCTTTTAGTATTTTAAGTTTAAAACAGAGTTAATTAGAATCAAATGTCAATATAATTGCAGAAAGTCATAAAATTATTTTGTGGAAAAAAAAACTAAAGTACCTCTTATTAACTGCGAAATAAATGCATTTCTGAGAACAATTAAAATATTTGAAATAAACAAAAAAAATATTAATTAAATAATTACCTGCTTTTAATTTTCTCCAAATTTTGATTGCTGCACAAAATATTAAAAATCTAAAACATGAATGCAAAGATGAACTTATTCTATCCTTTTGATTCATTTTAAAATCACAAAAATTCCATTGGTTCCATTCTGCTCTCAACATATGCTAATCATTCACTCCTTAAATAGTGTTCTTTGAAGCTGAAAAAAGATTGAAAACATCTACCGTTTCAGTTTCTTGACAATGGATAGCAGTGAATCATAGTAATAAATGACTTTGTAAAATTTTAGGAACAAAAAATAAGAAAAACGTTTATTAAATATCAATAAACTTCAATGATAAATTAATATTTCCTTGAATAACACGAAATTGAATAGCAAGACTTTAATGCAAAAATTTGCAAAAACTGATATTATACTATGGATTATATTGGATTTTAATATGCATTTAAGCATAAAAAGTGTATTACTCGTACTTGCAGACAAAGAGAAAAAAAATCCTAACTTACAACAAAAATAACAGCAATATTTTTAAAAAATGCTTTTCAGCTTCTACTTTTGACAAAATTATATTGAGGGCCTCTAATATTAAACATCTTAATTTTTATAAAACAAAAAATTGCATAGTTGTATCATATACAATTTTTTAGATACAAGTACCTTAGAATGGACCACTAGATACAATTTCTTTATAAGGCATTTAATTAACATTATCACAAAATATAAATTAATATTTAAACATAGAAGAAACAAATACTTTCATACATTGTGAACTTGACATTATATTAATTAAACTGTATAATTAATTCACCCAAAAACTTTTTTTAAAAAAATTAACTTTAAAAGAAAAAAAAATTTAATTGAAAAAGAATGGTCTGAATAGAAACAGAATATAATGAATGTGAAATGAATATCTAGTAACCTTTATTCCTTAATCTTTAGAATTCATGACTGAATTTTAAGTCCATCACAGCACAACTCCTTGGATTAAGTTTCTTTCAAGCAATACTAATTCTTCACTACACAACACTCAGAAAAGAAAGTATTTTCAAAGACTATGTGAATTATGACTTGTATCATTAGGAATTTGAGGCTCTTACATAAGCAATCATATATGGTAAAGCCTTTCATCTTCTTTTTTTTTTATTCCCAACTTACATAAGATTATATTCAATAGAAACAATTTATCTGTGTTGACCATCTCTAAAAGTTGTATGCTGGCCACTGGGACTGATTAAGCTACTAATAATTTAACTTCTTTAAATGGACCAATTTAATCCACTCAACACAATAGGATAGAAGATTTTCAGATATAATCACATGTTTGTGTTCATTAAATATATGTTCTTTTCTCAAGTTTTGGTTTTGATACAAGTCAAACTTAAAATCATATAGCTTTTTGTGATGTATTGTTCAAAGTGATGAGATTTTCTGAAATGCAGGTACCTCCCACAAATATGAGAACAAAAATTTTAAAAATGAACATTGAATAACATGTAATTATCCCAATCTATAATTTAAACAAGACTACAATATTAAACATGTGAAAACACAATTAAAGGCATATGTTTTGAGGAACTTCAAAGTATGCTGAGTTGTACAGAAATATGCTGATCAAGCTTGAACCTCTTCTTTTAATAATAAAAACAATACAAAAAAAATGTGTAAAAAGGAGTATTAAAGCCATGAGATAACACACGATAAATTGACTTAGCATATTAAGTATAAAATTTTGCTGTATTTTGCTCATTTGCAGTTTCGTACATTTCCTAAAATTATAAAAGAAATTAGGCACTAGAATCAATTGATAAAGTAAGCTTCTTTCCATACACTGATCATCTATGTATGTTAACCAATTTATTCGTTTTGATTCTTGAACTGACCAACTTATATATATGTTTTAGTATACTATATTGGTGTATTTTATACAAAGAAACCAAATAGAAATACTTCTTATATTATTTCTTAAACAAGAACAAACATTTAAAAGATGAGGAAGGGAAAATTCACTAAACAATACTTATATAAATTTTTATACTAATATACATTGCTTAACTATTAGATTAAAATAAATATTTTTATTTTTTCACATTGGTAATAAAATTTAAAGTATTTTATTAATAAAGTTAAGGAAAAGGATAAACAATAAAATATTGATCTCATCAAAAGAATACACACAATAAAAATACATCTAGGTACAAAAACAATTCACATTTTATATGAGAAGTCACACCAATTTTTAATGTTACCTAATTGCTACAAAGATGGATAATTATAATATTAATGTCCATCCTAAAAGAATTTATCTTTCCATAAAAAAGTTATAAAGAAGGTGAATGTTTATTGAATTCATCTAAAGAAACAACTTCAAGCAATTCAATGGTAGAACTCAAACCGTGCTCTTCACAAGTTCCTTCAGACAACACAATAATTTCCACATGGCTACTGGATTGTAAAGTAAGCTGATCTAAAAAATTAGAAGTATTTATTTATGAAACAATCTTATGTTAAAAATATTTATTCCCAGCAGTGACAAAAAAACATTTGAATACTTTTTTTAAAGAAATATTATATATATATATATATATATATATATATATATATATATATATATATCAATACAATTAATAATAAAATTAATAAAATCAATAAAATTTATAAAAATAAGAAAAAAAATATACATAAATTATGCAGACGATTATTAAAATTTACAGACAGTATAATAATAGATTCCACAACAAATTTCCCTAGGAAACCACTTGAAATAAGTGAAAAGAAGTTTAAACAATTTAAATATTAATTAAAATGCAATAACATAGAAATAAATCATTCAAAATATTAAAAAAAAATTCAGGCCTAATAAACATTGGAATAATTTTGTTTACATTACCTTCATTGAATGCTCTTTTTGAAGGGCAATCCCAAAATCTCTTCCTCTTGTTTAACTTATCTTCCAAGACATTGAAAGCTCTAGGAACAATTGTGTCATCACTTGAATGATGACATTCATCAAAATTCTTTGGAGAAAATGACTGGCCACAAAAATCTGAAACATGATGGCTGAAAGAAAGTCTGTTAACTAATTCATCATCAAGATGAGAAGAAACATTAGCACTGCTTGTTAAGGT
The DNA here is from genome assembly GCA_019974015.1 of Nephila pilipes. Classification (NCBI taxonomy): domain Eukaryota; kingdom Metazoa; phylum Arthropoda; class Arachnida; order Araneae; family Nephilidae; genus Nephila; species Nephila pilipes. The sequence continues at coordinate 62,804 of BMAW01119318.1, forward strand.
ATTTATATTTTTGATTCTTTTTTGTGACTCTGAATTCAAAGTGAAAAGTGCTTCATTGCATTTTGGGGACGGATTGTTCTTAATTCCACAATCCACAGATGTAGGAAAAGATAACTTAAGTGCAAAATTGGACTCATGATCATTCTTACTTTGAAAACTTGAGCTTGATGAAAATAAAGGCTTTCTATCTAGTATTTTAGACATATCAGTCACATTCCCTGTACTGTCTTTCTTTTGGAAATCATGATCTACTCTATCTGAAATATTACAGTTTTTAACATCAAAAGAACTTGTTGCGGATTCACTAAGTCGAAATTTATTATTTTCTTTATCATTTAAATTTTCAAAGAACTGTGGACAAAATGACAATTCACTATACGAACAAGAGGTTTCACTTAGTGCTCTTTTTGAACACATTTTATTCTTTTTCATAAGTTTAGGATAGCCTTCTATTAAAGAATTTTGTTTTGAAGGTTTCATTTTGAAATGTGAATAACCATAACTTGCTCCATTTTGAGAAAAACTGTCAGCTTTAAATGGAATGCTAACATTTCTTAGAGTACCATTATTTTCTTTCTCCAAATTGTACGAATTGTTATATTGTGGCAAAAAATTATCAGACACTGAAACAGAACAATCCGACTGATCACATTGTTTACTTTGATTTTGTAATTCAGAAGCACTATATTTTGTTTCCTTCATTGAAAAATCTGTGAATGGTACTTTATCAGGCATTGTATTTTGTTTATTTAAAGTTTGGTTTGAAAGGGTAGAAGAATTAATATCTTTTCTTACAGTTTTATACATTGCACTGTTATCATTTCCATAAGAATTGATGCAGTTTAAATGTGCATCGCATTTCATGGCTGTGTTTTGATTTGATAAAACTCCATTTGTGGTAGTATTTGAACAAGAGAGATGTTCTTTCTTGTACAAGGGCATTTTATGTGACATCCTGGAGACCACAGAAGATTTTCTTCTAGAGTATAATGGTTGAGAACTACTTTCATTACTACATGATGCTCTGAAAGATTTTGTTTCAAAAGGTTTAGCTAAATCATTCTTGATTTTATACTTTGGTGATTGTCTAGTAGATCCAATCATGGAATTTCTTTTCGATGAACAAGTTTGTGTAACCTTTATACAAAGAAATAAAAGTTTTAAAGAAAAAAAAATTTAAATGTACACATAAACAAATAAAACTAAATAGATACTTTTCCCCCCCCTTGTATATATATTATATGATAAAAAGTATTTGGACATTCCTTGTAGAAGTGGATTTTGCCAGTGATTTCAAGATCCCAAACAAGCATAAAAGAAGCAAGACGAATTCACAATAGTACTTTCAAATCTAAAAGAGTGCAGTGGGAGGAAAATGTAAGCTAAATAATCTTACATAGTGAAGTTATTGTTTGTTATTGCTATGAAGAATGTGTGCGTAAAATTTCTGCCATGTTAGGAGGGGCCATTCTACTGCATAGGATGTTAATATAAGTGGAAACATGCAGGAGCTGTAACTGTACAATCATGATGTAGTAGACCAAACCACATAGAAGAAGGGATCACAGAGAACTGAAGAGAGATGTGAAAGCCAATCACGTGAATTCAGCCAAAAAATTTAATAGGGATTTCAAAATGTTTATGGATGTAACAACAGAACACAATGATAACTTATCTCTAGTTTTGAACTTTAAGCTCTATTGGAACAGTTGCTTCTTATAAACCAAATATTACCACTACCAATGCCAAACATTCCAATGAAGTTTTGAGCACTGATTTTATGTGTTATAGAGCATTGAGTCAAGTATATTATCTAGCACTCTGATGGTAGAGTACAGATGTGGAGAATGCCTGATGAATGCTTCTTAATCAACTGACTGTATTGAGCCACAGGTTACATTTGGGGGTACAGCCATAATGCTTTAGAGCTGCCTTTCTTAATTTGATCTGGGCTCTTTGGTTCATATACATAAAACTCCTAAGGCTGAAGCCTGTGTTGAGGTTTTGGACAATTTTGAGCAGCCTACATTGTAACAACAGTGCAGAAAGTATCCATTATGGTTTCAAACGGATCATGCTCTTGTCCATACCACTAGGCAGATGCAGAGGCAATCTGCTGAAATGGATGTTCAAGAACCGAATTGTCCTCCTCCATGCCTCAACATGAATCCACTAGAACAACAGTGGGATGTACAAGAACATGAATTGTGATCTAGGACACAAAGCACCAAATCAGTAAATGAATTAACCAGTGTTTTTCTGCAAGAAAATAATTCACTTCTTGCAGCCATATTTCACATGAAAACTAATAATCAACTTTCCACACAGAATTACTGCTGTAACTGAAGCAAACAGATGGTGCAATGTCAAACAAATTTTTTACTACATGCAGGAGAAGTAAAATGTAGACAATTGAATACTTTTGATCATACAGTGTGTATATATACATACATAAGGAGTGAGCACTTATGAAGGCAAAGAGAGTGTATTCTGGTTTTTCATATGTTATAAAGTGCTATACCATGGTTACATATATTATTATGTACTCAAATTTAATTTAGCATTGTTACATGTTTTCAATACATCTTAATATACACAATTATAAGAAAATATAATCAACAGAAAGAAAATACAAAATAATTATTTCAAAATTTTAACAATAAAAATAAAATTTGATGATAATGCATTAATATAAATATTATACTTAACAAAACCCTTCAGTCAAATGTTTGGAGTAAAATTAGTTATAAAACCATTTACAACAATTCTGTGAGACTATGATTGGGCAACTGTGATATTTTGACTTCACGAACTTCATTCAGGAGTATAAAAATTCACAGTATTGTTTAAATTTTTCATTGTATTTATCTAACATTTGACATTAATTATATTTGCTATTAAAAAGAATTAAATATTTTATTTTAAGATCATTTACAAAAAGGTAAAGTTCAGTTTCAAAACTAAATACCATTTGTGACAAAACTATATTTATATTCCTTTAATTGTGAAGCCAAATTAAGTGTATGCAAATATTCTAGCATGCCTTTAAAGAACACATAAAATCAGATTAACAAGTTACATTTCTGAATTCAGGTTATTTGTTTTCATTTTGTAAATGTTATGATTTGGGTTAGGAGTTTCACAAAACAACTCAAAATATTGCAAGTTGAAAGTCATTGACATTTTACTTCGCAATTAAAATCTTACACATTTAAATTGCTAATTAACAACATATTAAAACAGGATTTTGGAAAAAGCATGAAATGGGATATATACCTGATAGGTAAATTATGATTGTAATAATCAACCATCTACAAAGTCATACAAATATTCTATATATGCTGGCATAGTGTTGAGAGTAAAGTGTAAATGTACAAAAATTTATTTATAATCAAATTAAAAATAGCAAAACATCTAGAGATAAAAAGTAAACACAATATAAAATATGTATAAAAAATATAAATCACTTTATCATCTTAACAAGATTCAGAGAAAAATGTTTTGAAATAACAAAAAAAAAGTTACTTCAATTTTCATTGGGAACTACGGTTAACGAAGAACCGCATGATGCTCTCAGAGCTACATTTGCCCAATTTTGATATATATATATGTATACATTACTTTATTTACTTAATATGATAAAAGATAAAATATTTTAATGATTAAACAAAAGTGAAATAATTAAACAAAAGAAACATGCTTTAAAAACATTTGAATATAATCAAATCGATATTAAAATCTAGATTTGGCAAGTATAATTAAATATATATAGGATTAACCTTAAAAATAAAAATTCAAGTTGAGTTGTAATGAAATCATAAAAATACACATTTAATTTACTAAAAAGAGCTATAAAATTAAGCAATTCAGGCACAAAAAAATATTTTTATCAATTCTCTTTCCCAAAATATAATATTTTAAAAGGAATAGAAGTGTAATTATGACAAATTTGCTCCAAAATTGTTGTTTCAATTCCTTTTTTTTTAAAAAAAAAGTTTTATAAATATTTCATATTTTAATTGCTTTTAAAAGTGTTTGATAAATTAATGCAAAACATAATTCTGAATTTTTGAAATATATTCCATTCTATATGTTTTATCGATATAATCTATTCAAATACAATGGTAGTAGTACAACAGGAGAGCTAATGTCATGTGTGTTACAATGCCCCTTTCAACATCAATAAACTTTTCAAATGGTTATTAACTTACAAATATATTTACAAATGAGATAATCAAAACATTTTGACACCATGTATTTTTTAATGCATTACAGGAAACAATATTTTGATCCAAGTGAATGCAACAAAAACTTGATTAAAAAAAAAAAAAAAAAAAAAAGCACTTTTGTTCAGCATATATATATATCTTATTTTAAATTTTTAACAACAGAAAATCATATTTCCACACTTTTTCAACATTTTCTATCTCTCTTTTTGTAAAGTAGTTCTATTTACAGTCAATGTTTTCATTGTTTCTAGTTTTGTACTTTGAGATTTTTAAGGGTTCTATGTAGAGCATAAATCAAATTCATTCAATCTTAATACTATAATAATTCCTTTCCAATGAACTATCATATCTTTATTCGTTTGATTTATAAAGGAACTTGCTCTAGTTAATTTACACCATTACACTTTGCATTTTAATATTTCTTATTTTTTTTATAAAAAATCATTTAGTCAGAACAAAAATATCGAAATTTGTAATTAGATGCTCATTCTACTCTAAACTGTTGAAATAAGAAGTATTTCTAATGAATCTGTGTTGACAAATATTGTCAAATAGTAATACCAAAGCATCTTTTGATCCTATCAAATCCCTAAAATATGTGGGAACTCTGTTTTGAATTTCTATCTTACTCACATTAATGAATTATTCAATACAAAGAATGATAGTTATGAAAATTATGATTATTAAAGGGAATATTTTTAAGGTACACTAGAGTTAATAATGATAATATAGTGTGATTTCAATAGCAATGGACAATAATAACATAATCATATTAATATATAATCAGAGTACTATAAATTTATATTACTCAAAAAATATATTGAATTACAGACATTTCAGAGCCCAAGTACTATGTGGAAAAGATTTTCATTCGATAATTTTTGTTAATAATTTAATTTTTTTATATTAAGATATTGCAGAAAGAATATATCATAGAAAATAACACAATATCTTTAAGAATATAATTAAAATGATTTTTGGATTGGTGCCACTTTAAAAATTTTACAAATAATTGTTTTTTAATATACACTTATATATAATAATTTTAATAATCATAGTATTTGATGACAGATCAATAAACCCATTATATTTAAAAACTACTTTTTTTTAATAACTTTTTAAAAATAATAAACATATGGAGGGAGGGGTAGATTAAAATAGTAGAAATGTACACTAAAAAGCAATTTTTATTATATTATACTATACATATTGGTAAAAAAAAAATTCTAATGACACAATAAACTTTAATTATTTCAAAATTTTGACTTTTTATATTATAAAAATAATAGTTTTGAGCTTTGAATGCCTTTGGTATTTTGAAGGAGAAGAATAATAATAATTTCATAATGTTACAGTTTTCTAATGATTTGTTAATTAAAATGTACATTTTAAGAACAGACTATTAAACTACAATTCAAAATTTCAGAACAGAATTAGATACTCAGTTAAATTTTTAAGATGAATTTCTCTCAGCATTGAAATAACAAAAGTAGTGCAATACTTTTTTAAAAGAACTTAAAATTTATACATAATAAAATTTTAAAAAAATTTGATCATCAGAAAAAAGTTTTAAGACTAATCTCAAATAAAGAACAACACATTTATTAATAGAAATAGACATAATTTACAGCAAAAAAACAAAACAAAAAAAAAAAAAAAAAAATTCAAGCTTGTTCATAGAATATACAAATATCAAAATGAAATACTTATAAACAAACAAAACAGAAAAATAAAATATAAAACAAGGATTAATATTAAATTACAAAAGCTTTAACTTCAAAGAAACACAGTAAAAATAGAGCATGCTTATTTCCTTATAATAAAAAAAAATGCACATAATTTTTAAAATATTAAATTCAACACTTACAGTTTTATTTAATTTATTACTTCCCTTTGAACAGACAGAGCTAAGTTCAGGAATACATCTACCAAATAATAAAGTAGATAAAAATAAAAATGTAATTGATGTAATTGTTATGCAAAAAATATAGAATGTTTACAAGGAGTAAAATAAAACCAACAAATGCAAAAGATGTGCAAAAACTAAATAAACAAAAATAAAAGTAGATATTGAAAAATATAAAATAATCTTAAATTTCAAACAATCAAAATGAGCAACTGACTTTAGAATTTCAAACATAACTATAATCAAAAACTGGAAAAAGTTATATACCTTCAAAAGAAAAAAAGTTTCATTGGGAAGGAAGGAATTTAATTGTATTTTATGATTTATTAAAAAAATAGAAGTTTTTATAGTAATATTATTTATATTCTATTGTTAATTAAAATGTGTCTGGTTAAGGTAACTCTCAAATCTCAGAAGACATTCATACTGTCCAGTTCATGTTTCTTTGCATTGGCGGCTATTCCAAGAGCATTTGTTTTATTTAGACATCAAACTGTATGAAAAATGAGGATTCTACCTACAATGATAAATCATTGCTGCTTTATATTTTTTACTGCTATTGTTTCATGTGGTCTAACATATTTGCATTCCATATTAAAAAAAATTTGTTAGTATAGTCAATATATTATAACTTTTAATTTTAATTTGTATGTCATATTATTGAATTATATAAGATATGCCCATACATTGGAATAGAAATTAAAATAACTACTTTTCAATGAATATATGTTAAAATTCTATTGGTTTTAATTTTCAATTGTTAGAGATTTTCTAGTTATTAGACAAGCTAAAATTGTTGTGGGGAGGTATGCATTACATGATGAAATATTCAACATCATGTGAACCACCAATAGTTATCATCGCTTAGTGGAATATCTGGGCGCAAATTATCATATATGCACTAAGTCATGGAATCGTTTTGAAAATAATTTGAAATTAATTCTGTGGGTGATATATGAATGAAGTAAATAGAAAAGAATTTAAAAATTGTGCTATTAAACCAGAATTCAGCTAGGATAAACTATGCTATTTAAAATTTTTTTTTAGCACAAGAGAAAAGACATTTTTTTTTTTTTTAAATCAACAATGAAGCAAATTTTGTATGTGAAGTTAATGTTGTAAAAATATAAAAAATATAAGATAGTGTTATATGTTATAATATTTTTATATGATATCTCTTTGTTATCCACTATTTGACAAAAAATATAATGTTTTATTGTTAGTATTTTTATTCATGGATAGATTGTTGATTAGAATTTGATTTATAATTATGATTCTCAAAAATAATTCCAGTCTTGCACAGTATCATGCACGCTGCAAGCAATTAAATATTTTGCTTTTTACTCGTGATTATAACCTGTGCTCTCTCAATACTTAAAATTAAAACATATATATATAATGTAAAAGTAACAGGCTATGCTAAGGATTTGATCTGGAAATTTAGCAGCGATTCAATATATATTTTTCTTGTATAACTCTAATACTGTGTTAAACTTGGCAAATCTCTTTTCGAGATTTCTAAAAACTTCGGATAGGCTGCTTTATGCCACTCTTAATTCTCATTATGAATACTTTTATTAGCATTTAAACAATCACATAAAATCCTGCTTATTTGTGTTCACAATTATGTGTTTTATTTTCATTATGAAGAAGGAAATATTGAAACATCATCCTATTTTCCAAGAATTCGCAACAGATGATGATTTTTTTAACAAATTGTATATTTTGAATTCTTGTGAAGTCATTTGTGCTGTTACAGCCACCCAAGAGGCTTTAGTATTAGGTTAGGTATTTTGGCATACTTGATCATTTTTTTCAATTGTTTATCATTTGTTTGATACCTTTAATTAAGATTTAGCTAATATATTTAATTTAATAATTTCATTTGGTTTCAATTTAATTACACTTAGCTTAAATATGTTTAATTTAATAATTTATCGTTTCAATTTTAATTACATGTAGCTGGATATAATACTCATTTTAATGATTTATCGCTTTCCTTTAATTTTAAAAATCAGAAAAGCCATTATTGTCCTTTTCTTTGTTATTTCATCGTTGCATTTTTATACTTTATTTTTGATAATTTAATAATTATAAAAAAAAAAAAGCACATCTGGGTGGATAAATCTGTTATTTGCAAAACTTTGCATAGAACTTTCAATCATTTTGGTTATGCTTTACTTCTTCCTTTTCTAATGTTTTATTAAAAATTTGTTTCATTGGAAATGAAGCTTTTATAAACAATTTTATTGATTTTGAAAAATTGTCATTTTTTTCTTGTACAAATCCCATATTGTGTTTTTATTTAAAATTGTTAAATTTTTCCTGAGATATTTAACTCTATTTTGAAATTGTATTTAAAATATATGTTAGTGTTTCAGTGTAATAACTAGATTAAATTTAAAGGTTTTTTTTGAGTATTAATCTCAAGCTAGATTTTGTTGAATTATTCTTTTATTTATAGTTTCGTAAACTTATGTATTACAATGTCAATACTAAAAAAAAAATGGAGGAGCTCTTGGTTCTGTCTGATTATTGGGGAGTTTTATATATATATATATATACATATATATATATATATATATATATATATTATATATATATATATATATATATATATATATATATATATATATATATATATATATATATATATATATATATGTACTTTAAAGTTATATGAAAAAAATAAGGTTTTGATAGTGTCTGTTTTCTCATGCATTTTGATGCAGATACAAGTTTTTGCTTTTTTTACAAAAACTTTAAAGCTTTAATTTCTTATTTGTAGTAATGTTGATTTGTATTTAGTCTTTAGAAAGAGTAAAGGTTTAATTGAAACTGAATTTAAAAAAAATTCTCTGAACTTTCATTTTATCTTGCTTGAAATTACAGTATATTTTATAAGCATAGTTCGCAATTGTACCTTTATTATAACATTTTTCTTCTTGTAAAGAGTATTTTTAAACTTTTAGGTGATAACAATAAACAAGTGTTTTGAAACTGAAAATTTTGATATGTTTCTAAAAAAGACTTTTGTCTTGATGATGTGAAATTATCATCAGTTTGTAAATACTTGGTACATGTTTGTTTGATAAATAAAAGGTATTACTTTTGTTCATTTTATATTAAAATCTTTTTAAAGGTTTTGATGAATTTTACTTTCAATTTTATATTATTATAACTGTATATTTTTCATTATACTTAAAAGCATACTTAAATTTTTTTTAATTTTCTTATCATTCTTTCTATGAATTTTTTATATCTGTGTAAAATTCATAAATTTTTTTTTTTTCTCAATTTCTATGATCTTTTGACGAGATGGAATTTTACAGAACATTTAAATTTTGCTCCTCCAGGCTCTATTAAAAGAAAAGTAAAATTATTTTTCTTCTTTTTTGCTTTTTTGACTTGATAGAAATTTATGCATTCTCCCCTCTTTTCCCACTCCTTTTATAAATTTTCTTTTTTCTTAAAAAAATCCATGCCTCTAGTTTTTTTTACATTTATTAAGCATAAACATTCATAGAATGTGAAACAATTCTAATGTAATCATTACATCTAAACTTCATGCTTCCTCCATGATAAAAGTGTCAAATACACTGAAAAATCTATTTGAACTTAAAGATGAAAATGTTTTTAACCCACTATTAATAAATATGTGGATTGAATCAATTTATATATATGAAACATAAAACAACACATCTTATATGTTATACATATGCATTTTCTTTCATTTTATATGCTGCAGTTACGCTTGTAAGTTTTGTGCATGGTAATATACTTATGTTTGATATATATATATATATATATATATTATATATATATATATATATATATATATATGCTTAGCCTTTGATTTCTCTTTAAAATCACTTTATTTAGTTTCTTTT
>BMAW01119323.1:0-12227 GCA_019974015.1 Nephila pilipes
AATATCGAAGTTGAGAGCTATCTTCCAGTCCGTTAACCAGAGTTCTAGTATGTTAAGATATTTTGAGAGCTTTGATGAAGAAATTGGTTCCTGTGCTAAATACAGCAGAGCCATCAGCAAAAGGCATACACTGGCTGTGGCGTGGAAAGTCTGAGGTAAATATATTATATAAAAAAGGACTTAAAATCGACCCTGACCTCAACGCAGACACAGCCAATATTTGAGCAGCTGTTTCTTTAATTTTGACTTCTAAAGATCTGTCACGGAGCAAACTATTAATAATTTTAATGAGATAGTAAAAATTTGAATTTTATTATTGTGTAAACTATCCATTGTGTCACATCCTTTCAAATGCTCTTTAACAGCTAGGGAAAATACCAATTATAAATATCAGGTTGATTCCTTCTTTTGGTTATGTTGGTAACTTTGGTCAGTTAAAGTAGAATGGCCCTCTCAGATCCGCACTGTTCACGGATTGCAATTTACAATGTTCTTCTTTCGAAAGAACATTGACTTCAGTTTTTCGTTTTGGATAACTGAGTGCTAAAGTTCCAGTTAACTCAAAGTAAATGGATTTATGCAAAATGATTTATTCCTCGATTATTCTTTATGAATTGAAGAAATATTAGATTCTTTCTTATTGTGACAGTAGATATTTCAGAATATATATATATATATTAAAGAACATGGTTTTAATTTAAACACAAATTGAATTTGTATTTTGGAACCAAATTTTCACTATTTAATCAGGCATTCTTCCTGTTGGGTCTCAAATACTGTTCATGATATTATAATGATTGTCTTGTGTTTCAGCACTACTGGCTCACATTTTATAAGTTACTAGTTTTAAACTGGCATGGCTTGGGGTTAGGAACCACTATTTGTTTGTGTTGGAAATCAAAATTTAATTTTTATATAATTAAGGTTTTAACACAGACATTTCATTTATTGTTTTTTTTTTATAATGTGGCCCAAAAATGTTGCAAAAATTTAAATAAATATTTGGTGCAGCATATTCAGATTTTATTTAATGCATGAACTCCAACATTCGTTCCTGCAGAATAAATAAAACGATTTGTTTTGTATTCGATACATGACACAAAGCTATAATTATACATAATTCATTAAATTGTGAGAACGCTTACAAATGTTCATTATAGAACAAGGCCGAACATATTATCTAGCCCTTTTATTTGTATTTTTCTTTACACAATTTAACCACTTTATTCATGTATTTCTTAAAGTTGATGTTTTTAAAAAATATGCTTGTGCCGAGATGAATTAAAAGTAAAACCGAGGTTATGGTGCTTGCTGGAAGAAACAAGAATCACATTTACACGACAAGGCAATGTAACAGATTGTAAACAGTACTCAAGATTTATAGAATGTAAAATTTTCTATTTCCTCAAAATTCTGATTTTTACCCCCCGACTGTATCAATTCTATTCAAATATAGTTTAAAAATTAACATTTTATACATATTTTTAAAAATCAAATTATCACTAATATAACTTTTGATATGTGTCTTGTTATTAACAATATTCCGAATTTTTTCTGCACTTCATTTTACATTGAAATATATAAATTTAAAAAAATTGTACTTGATTAATAAATATTACTTTTAGAAAAATAATTTAATGCTAATTATTATTAAATTTGAAATTATAACTAGAATTTACATATTCACATACGTTTTTCTTAAATACTGTTGATTCCTTTTTGAAACAACATAATCCACTTACGATTAAATTAATTAATATTGTTTACAAAACACATTTTAAAAAAACTTTAATTCAAGGCACAAAATTGCATCTGTTTAAATCATAAATCATTTTATAGCAGTTATACAGCTTAATTATGCATCTTGATTAAAAAAGAAAATAGTTTAATCCAATGTTGCTTTATTTTTTAAACAGAATCAGCCTAATAAATATAAAGCGTTTATAAATAAAATATACTATAATTCAGAATAGCTTAGTTACACTTTAACTATTCACATTTATTTTTCAGACGGTTTAGAATAATTACAATACTAGAATAAATATTGGGGCATTTATTTTTAACATGTTAGAATCAATCGATGATCTAATGATGTGTAACAATATTAAAACATATAATAATTTGAAATACAGAAAAAGGAAAAAGCTGAAATTGCCGTTAACAGCTCAAAAATACATGTGTTTAAAGCAGAAAATAATTTAAAGCTTATATAGGAAGTATACAAACAAACGCCAGAAGCAAGTTTAAGAGCTTCGTTATCAAGGTAAATAACAGTATCTGATTGACACTGTTTTATTATTTTCAATATAAAGTACTCTTGGACTAAATAGATAGTGAGTATGCAGATTTACTTTACATAAAATGGTTCATTAGCTGTCCAGAGGAAACATTCTGAAATGTTTTGTTTCATGCAGAAATAAATCTAGGTGTTTTCCCGAAAAAAAATGCATAACATATTACGAATTGGAAGATACGAGGTTCCGAAATTATATAGGATATTCGGCATCATATCGCAATTTAAGGCACCCGACTGAGTTCGAAGACCAATTTTTTAAAAAATGCTTTTCAGAAGAGTATTTTAGAGTCAAATGATAGAAATAGACTCAAAAAGCAATAAATTTACATTTATATACATATACAATCTCTAGTTTTTGATAAAAGATGTTTTTTTTTAAATAAAAATTCAGCAAAATTTACAACGTTAAGAAAAACAGCATAACTAATAAATAATGTACATAATGCATTTTTATTTCATACATATACTTCTTATTTCCTGTAAAGTGTAACTGACCGCAGAATAACAATTATTTTCAAAAATAAATATTTTATAAGGATTCGAAGTTGATATTTATGATTTTTTTTCAAAACTACTATATGTTTTGAACCGAAAAAGACTGTAAAATATATCTAAATGTAACTATCTCAAAACCTGCGGTCTATTGCACTCCTAAGAACTCATTAAATATGTGTACCAAATTTTATTGAATTTAGTTGCAATGCTTTGGAGATATCATGTTTTTCGTGCATAACTTTTGGTGAAAAATTCATTCTTCAAAAAACACATTTAAAAAATATATTCATATGTTACTTAAAGTTAATATTACAGAAATAGCTTAAAATTCTCCAGTTTTGTATGTTATACCTTCCTAATCTGCAATATTTATGTTTCTAATTTTTCTGATGGACCTAAGCCCTCTTGTGGAAGTTTTTGTTAATGGTAGTGAGACCCTTTTGAATTCTTCGAAACACATCTGACATGGATTACAGACTTATTTTCAAAAATTGACAATCAGGAAAGTTTTATAATGACAAACAATAGAAACAGACTTATAATATCAGAAACATTTGAATGTATATAAATATATACATATATTACCTCTAGGTTTTGAAAAAAAAATGCCTTTTATGAAATTTTAGCAAAATTTTCAATATCAAGAAAAACAGCATAGTTTAAAAAGTCATGAGCATGAAAAAGTGTTGTCTTATATATATATACTTCATAATCTCTATGAAGTGTCACTGATACGAAAACTGCATCGAAATGCGATGACACAACATTAAATAAAAAAGTACATTAAACAATTTGCATTAAGCAATTTACATTAAGCAATTTACATTAAGCAATTTTTGATAACTCGTCCTATGGGTAACTGAATACCAGCTTTGGGGTTGATTTAGACGAAAAGTAACTGCAGTCAACACTTCCAAAATCTCATCAAAAATCTCCCGGAATAGTTTCACTGCTCATTCGCTTTATTTCTCGATAGAGTAAGCTTTCGATCATGCGACGAATTCTGATGTACAAAATAATTCTGAGACCAATTAATCTATATGATTCCCAAAAATAGGCCCATCTAAAACGATTGCACGCCTTTCAAAATATTCTGTTGACGGAAATTAATCATGTTCTTTTCCATTTCCATAACAAAATTCTACATAAAGACTTAAAATAGAACTAATACTAGAATGCATTGAAAACAATCCAAAAATGCAAGAAACGGGATTCCTCAAATTCCGAATGGATTGTTTCAACTTACTTGTCTTTCATCACAAAATAGAGTTACAGCTGCTCTTTGCCATCAGTATCAGTACTTTGCGTTCCTAAGTGTTTCGATTTTTATCATGCTTATTTTAAAACGTAATCTTTACTGTATGACTTCAATGAACTCTTAATTTTTACCGAAACCAATTCAACGTTGTGAATCTTGTGGGACTTAGCTAGCCCCTTAATTTGTTAATTGTTTTAAATCTTGATTCCGCTTAGTAAATTAAAATTTATGATCATGAATACCAGGAATTAATACTCTTTAACTTTTATTCACAATATAGATTATCACAGGGGGAAAAATGACTTCTATCTATTTTCTCTATCTTTCTGAATCACTTCCCTCACATTCCCAAAATCCCGTTCAGTCAAACTACAATCCATTTCAGATAGTATACTCCAAAAGCATACCATGGAGTGGAATTTACCAAAAATTCATGCTCGTCGACATACTCCCCTAATGAATTTAGCAGAGATCCTACCCACATAATAAATGATCTTCTCAACAATTACCTCCCACGATCCTAAGAACAATATAAATTATTAATTGGATTAAAATCTGTGTAATATTATTTAAAATTATCGAGCGTTACTCCAGATGTGGAAATAATGAGGTAGATTAGCAGTAGTAAAGCTCAATAAAATAGACATGCAGACTGATTCCACAACTCGTGTAATCAAAACTATAAGCACTCCCAACTACAGACTTGATAAGAATATAACATAACTAATTAAAATAAAGTCGGATACAGGAAAAGATTTCAAAATTCCACACATAGAACTTTCAAAAGAAAAAGGAAGGCCTTAAGAAGACAAAAGAAACATTTGAAAAATTTCTGACTAAATTTAAACCTTGGAGATAGCTCCTTAGGTGAGCTGCAAGGGAAATTAGTAAAAGAAAAATCTTCATCACATTCCCTCTTCTTGATTAGACCCAATACTATTACATTTATCGGCTTCGAAAAAGAAAAGGTTTTCAAGAAGATTTTGGAAGACGCTTTCCAAGGTAATGTTGAATGTTTCAAAGACTATTTAATATGCAAACTATCAAAAAAACAGTCAACCACCGTCACAAGAATAACAATATTTAAGCCCCCTCTAACTCGTTCAAAAGAGATCATTAATTTAATTAAAAAAAGAAAAAACAGTGGCAACTCTTGACAAAATTTCCACTTTACTTGTTAAAACTGGTTTCCTTGAAAGAAATTATATTCTACACTAAAATATACAAAAAATGTTTTGCTCAAAATTATTTACCTAACTGTTGGAAATCAGCTCGTGATAAGCACGTGACGCATACCAAAACTGAACAATTTACTTTATATTCAATATTCCCTAAGATTTTCGACGACTATTCCACAATAGAATTAAATACCACTCCTTCGAATTAAATTGAAATCCACCGGAACAATGTGAATCTCGGGAAGCTCTAGCAGTTTTGTAAATAGGAAATTTTTATTTTCCTATAATCTAAAAAAATTCGTAAAATTTCTTTGTAAATTAATTTTTTTTTGTTTTGATTGTTGCTTCTGTAATAAATTTAATTAATTATTTCAAATAATCTTCCTTTTAATTTATTATTATTTTCATTACATAAACATGTGTTTATCAAAATAATAGAAACACCCGTGGATAAAAGTGACATTTTTAATGTGCTTCGCAAGCATTAAAATATAACAACTACAAGTTTTTTGTAAGTTTAAATGCATATATGCTGGTAGTATGTGGTAACTTTAATCTTGCGTTGTTTTGGATTTATTTCAAAAGCGTCAAATGACGGAACTTTCAGATTATCAGAGAGGTAAAATTGTTGGAGCCCGTCTAGCTGCAGCAAGTGTGACCGAAACATTTAGAAGTACGGAGACTGAAGTCAAGACAGCATACACAGCGCGGCAAGACAAGCTCAGGAAACCAAAATAGAGGGAGAAAAGGGAAGCTAAGTGAGAGAGATCGACAAGTGTTGAAGCGGATTGTAATGTCTAAAAAGCGAGCAACAGCAGGATCAGTGATCGCACAGCTCAATCAGCATCTGGATTCTCTAGTGTCGATTGTTATATTTAGAAGGACTGCTCTGCAGACCTCATTTTCGAGTAAAAGTGTTAGGTCCCGAGAGAGAAGTTTCCTGAGGAAATCAGTAAATGTTTAATAATGTAAATGTAAAAATATTCCTATATCGAATAAGAAAATCTATTGAGTTCTTCACAGACAATGCATAATCTTTTTTGGTTCTAGAACAGAGCTCATTAAATTGATTTGCATTAGTCAAGCAGGTAATCTCTTAGCAAGGTTTATGAGATCTGATGGTATTAAATGGCAATTTACCATCTGCTGATGCCCTTAATTTCATGGGTTTCTGGGACGTGAGTGTAATTTAACTTAAATGCTACTCCGGAAGAGTAGAAAGAAATGTAAATTTAAAATATATAGAGAGTGTTACCATTAATTGTAAAAGAGGAGTGAATGATAAATTCTAGGTCATTTGTTCTGTGAATGTTAGTGGGAGTATTATTGGAATTTTATGACGTAAGAGCCAGATATGGCTATGCTGCGCCAAACCAGGAGAGTCATTTAAAAAACGAAATTAAAGAGATTCTGTTAAGTTAAAATCTCATAAAATTCTAATATAAAAAGTATTTGTTATCAAAATTAAAACTGAGGCAAAATATTGGATTAAAAACCAATTAAAACGAGCTAATGTAATTAGATAAAGCGTAATGAAAACAAATACTAAGGTTTATCCTGGGCATTCTTTTGGTTCGTTAAGTGAGTATTTTCAATTTCGTCCATAGCATCCATGAGGCAGGAATCATCTACATCATATAAAATGCAATCATCGTCATTTCCAAGATTAGGCGTTAAAGTACTTTTTTGGGTTTATGGGTAGTTAATTTAATGTCAATTTTTGGTTTACTGTTTGATTTAGGATGTGAAACATTTTGGTATAGGCATTTAATTCATTTTTCTTTTTGGCTTTAGTTTTAAAACTGAGAGATACTGTAGAGGAAGTGAGACTTCGAGGTGCGGGAACAACTGTATGAAGAATAGGAGCATTTACAGACTAAGCTGTTTTGAGAGAAACTATGGAAGGCAAAATATCTGCCTGAGGAGATGACGATGATCTATTAACTGTAGGCAGCGGAATAGACGAAGGTGTCGATTTGAATGGGGAAAGCAATGGCTTCAGACATTGTAGAGGTGGACATATGACTTTTGTAATATTTGGATCAGTTTGGGTGTACGCTGAAATAGAAGATTTAGCGGTCTGTGAGTAAGTTTGAGAAAGTTACGAAACTATTAATTATCGAGATTCTATGTATGAAATATTACGCGTAAATTTTATTTCCTTAAACATTTTTTTCCATTTTCCATTTTGGGCATATTGTTCAGTTAGAAGTGTGAGGGTGGGAACAATTAACACACTTGGGCTCCAGTTGGCAATCAGTGTAAGAGTGTCCAACAAACCCGCATCTACAGTACGTTAATTGTCCCCTGCAAGCAAATTTTCAATGCTCCAACCTTTGACACTGGAAACATCGCAGAGAATTCGGAATATATGGCTGGATACTGTAATTAAGGTAACCAGCTTTGAATGTTGAGGGTAATTGGGGACTATTAAAACTTAAAATTACATGTTTTGTAGAGAAAGTAGAACTGTCCTTTTTAAGTGTGATCCTTCTGACCTGAGTGACACTCTGAACGGAAAATCCATCGAGGATTTCTGCTTCGGATACGCATAACAGGCCAGTTTCAGAAATTACGCCATGGCAGGAGTTGAGAGATTTGTGGGGAGAGACATTTAGAGGAAAATCTAGAAAGATTTTGGCTGACAAAAAAGATTTGGTTTTTAAAGCGGTTTTAGTTTTAATAAGTAGGTTTCCAGATTTCAATTTTCTTACAGATTTCGGTTCACCACCGATACCGTTTAACGCTGTAGATGTGGGTAAAACAAGACCCTTACCAAACATAGAAAAAGGGTGGATCCATTGAAGAAAACGGTATTCATCCTGGTGAGCTTTCACTCACCATGGAGTCCAAAAAGGGAGGCAGTTACCGGACAAGTAGAGAGCGCCAGGCATGGCACCTCCCTTAAGGTCACCCAGAACATAGAACTGCAGCATCAGGGCGAGAATCCACCGGAAAAACCGATGTACCCCTGAACTGCAGCACTAGTCCTACAGTAGTGTCTCTCGGCGGAAAACTCAAAAAGAGACTTACCACCAGCCGATTGACGGAAGCGGGCTCACTCATGCCATCCGTCTACAGCGAAGCATGGGGAAAAGGGAATGTAAAAGATATCCCCAGGATCCAAATTTCTTCCTTATGGGACACCGCACACGGCACACATGCGGGTTGGCAAGCCAACAGAAGAAAAAGAAAATAGACACCAACAAAGATTAAATACAAATAAATAAAACAAAGCAAAGGTCACTGGTGAATGGGAAATGCTAATAAATCTGTGATCTAGACGAAAAAAAAAAATAGTGAAAGTTTAATGACAAGGAAGAGAGTCGAAAATAGAGAAGGATCGTTCGGGTATACAGGGGGCGCGTTACCCGTTCTTCCAAAGACAGTAAACTCCATTGGAAAGAAATAGATGACTCAGGTCCCTCAGATTCATGAAGCCCGTACTCAGCTGAAGTAGATAAGCCCCTGTGAGCGGTCATTTTTTCTATCGATTGCTGAAACAATAAAATTTAAATGCTTTGATGCACCACGTCATTTCCAATTAGCAAGATAAATTATATTTAGAGTTAAACCAGAATTAACCACCATTTTTGAAAATAGGCTTAGTCGATGAAAACAAATTACGAAATTATTTCAGAATATTTAGCGAAGAGCACAATTAAGTTACCTAAGTAGTCTACATCAGAGATTGCATGTGAATTTCGAAAATGATAGCATTAAAAGACGTTTGAGTGTCTTAAAGAGACAATTTGCCATTGTGTTTGCGGTAATTGGGCAGAACAACTGAATTTTACCCATGAAAGGATGAAAAATTAAGATGTGGAAGTGAAAACTTCCTCAGGATATTATAAGATACATATTGCGAAAAAAGTGCATTCGTCCTTTGACTATTGATAAAAGTTATATTTGTAAGATATTGTTTGTGAATAGTTACATAATAACTGCTTCTACTTCGATCTTGAAGCAAGTTTTCTAATTTTTTTTTCTATGCCTCTTCATTATCGTTGAACTTGATGCCACGCGAAACTTATTCCATCGGACCAAACAGATGAAACTCCAAAGAAGCAAGAACACTGCTGTAAGAAAAATGAGGTGGAAGCTCTCAACCTACTTTCCAAACAATTCCAGCGTTATTGTGCCTTAAGAGGTCGGGAGTTTTTTTACTGAAAAGCTTGTCTTTCCTCTTCCATCTCGAATATTTCCTCTTCAACGCGGACTTGATTTTTTTTCTCACTCAAGTCCAAATGATAGACTGTTGATAGACAAATGATGATAGTTGTCTCTCCAAATAATCATAGAAAATCGGACCAAGGACACGAGACTCGTCGGCGATGAATTTATGACAAATTATTTTAAACTTTTCCAGCCATGTGTAAAACTCTCTCTATTCATGCAACTACCGCCGAATTCTTTGTTAAACCGAAGGAGCATTTATGATAGTTTTTTTCACTCTACGAAAGTAAAAATCAAAACACGTTAGAATGTAAAGTACTCTTTCTTCGAGCGGACACATCATCATGACAAGATTTCAGAAATTATGTTAGTTTACTTATAAATCGAAACACTGAATAACACTCTTCAAAGTTTTGAAAACGTTTCAGTTGCCATCATAAGGAGATAGCTTCACTAAAAATGTTTGTCTGTTTAAATATTGAAAGACGCATGAATAATTAAGGTATATTAAATGACTAAATATAACATCTAGAATAAAGCAAAACAGTACGTCTTAAAGAAGGGAATAAAAAAAAATCCAACAGTGTTGAATATCAGACATGAAATAACAGCATAGCAGATAATATTTATTCTTTTCAAATGGTTACAACATCTGACTAAATCAATGAAGTATGACTACATTCGTTTTTCAGGCAGTGCTTGTTTGTCATTTATTGCTGTATTTTACTCTACACTATAAAACCCAAGAGGAGAATAACATTCAATAAATGGCCGACAGTATTATTAGAGTCGTTTATTATAAAATGGTGGAATCCTTCAAATTAGGAATTAGGCATCTTTAACATTACAAAATGTAATACTCCTATCCGACGCAATATTAGTATGATTAAATATTTTTGTTCGCATTATTAATTTATAATCATTAATCAATTGATAGTTCTCAATACAGTTTACGAAAACAAACTGAAAAAATACAGACATCCAAAAAAAATTTTAAAATTTTTAAGTTAATAATAAATACTGAAGAAAATTCTGAATTAAATATAAAAAAAAATTGCGTTTTTGTCAACAAAATATTCTGCTCAATTTCTCGAAAAATATTTCAATAACATTAAGCTTTCGAATACACTTCCTACGAAACTATTACTTAGAAATGTCGTTTTCTTAATGCACACACAAAATAGGTAAATGAATTGTAAAGAATGAATTGGCAGGATTTTTTTTTTTTGCAGTGAGCTCTAAAATATTTTAAATGCTTTCGATTACTTAAACTTCTTCTTACTACATTATTTTACGTATCTATAACTAAGAATAAAAGCAAAATAGGAAATTCCTATAACTAAGTTTGTTGTTATTGCCGTAGAAATTGTAATGATTTTGAAATGCAGTGATCAAAAACTCGAATGAAAGGCGTATAAATTTCATTGAGATTTTTTGTCAATTTTCTTCATGGTCACAATACCTTTCATTCTTTAGATTATTGTTCATATTAACCATAGGGGTGGGTACTGAAAAAATATATCAAGCCTTGTAAATAAAGCACCAAAACCGAACTTTAGTTTTCAAAAAAGGTAAGTGTAGCCACACTTATAAAAATTGAATGGAATAACGTTGATCAAAGGTAACATATTGATCACACTTTGAATAACTATATCAAAATCTTAAGAATTCAGGTGCCTCTAATCTAAGTAAATGAGTGAAAGATAGTTTTTAATCTTTAAAGTACAAATTTCCTCATTATTTTGAACACAAGTTTGTCAGTACAGGAAATTATAACATATTTTATTAGGCAATTTTTTCACTTAAAAACACTCAAGGTATCCTTATCAGATCAACATACTTTCAGAAACGAAAATGAATTCAGTATAAATAATTTTTCAGCGGGGGGAATCGTGAGTAAGATTAAGATCAAAATTAGATCGACTTAGTCATTGACTAGGGATAGTTGTTGCATTTTCCTCCGAAATAGCTGTTTCACTTGATTATATTCCACAAAGAATTTTTCCAGGATGGTGACAGACGTCCACACAGAGATTCCCAGCCAACAGCCCACGAAGCCTCCTATGTAGCTGTAGAGCTCCCCTGCCTAAAGAAAGATAAACATACAAAGTACTTAATGCATTCGTTGAAATTAAACTCCAGACAGAAACTTTTAAACATACTTTCAATCAGGACAGAATATATAATAAATGTATAAAGTATACCGTATTAATTGGTTTCAAATATATAATCAGAATACAACACATCTCGAAGCATAACAGTATGTATCACGAGTATGTATATGCCGTACTGGTACCAAGAGGGTTTGCATTTGTAAAGAGCATGATTATATTGATTAGTAATTAAAATATGAAAAAAATATTTATTGACTATAAACCAGTTTTCACATGATAATTGTTTTTCATAGAACGTATTTATCAGTCCTATAACTCGGAATAAAAAGTACACATAAAAAATCCTCTAAATGTGTCCACTTGTATAAATTGCGAATTGAAACCGCTTCGAGCAACAATTTACTTTTAATTAGTCACGTATGTATGAAGTTCATTCAGCATTGAGAAAAAGAGAAAGTGAACTCACTTCTTAAAGATTTATTTCATTTTTATATAAAAAAAAGAGTTTATACTTCTACTGCTATCTATTTTTTACATTTTTCTTTATATAGTAAATAAACAATTTTCAGATAAAGATTACGAACTTAGAACTAGTTACCAGAAATAAATAAAGTTAAAATTTGAAACTCTACAACTAAAAATAAGTTCAAATTGAGTCAGAATCCAAATTAGAGCAAAACTAAGATTTATAAAGATGATTTAAAGAGAAA
>BMAW01119328.1:0-35247 GCA_019974015.1 Nephila pilipes
GGTACTGAAAACCCAACTAAGCTCCTATTAAAATGAAATGCCCTTTTTTAATAATAATAATATAGAGGAAATATCATTGGTTTTAATGAGCCTTTGCTATCTGAAACTATTCATGAGAAAAACTTACACACTGGCCGCTCGAAGGAAGTCATTTTGAATGCGTTTCCCGTATAATTGGAATGCCATAACAAATATAATTCTTTTTTCGTTCAAGAGAACGAAAACAAACCTCTTAATCAGTCTAAAGTGTTTTTCTCACCACTGAAACACAAACATCGTAAAATGAACGAGCATTTTTTCCAGTTCTTGTTTTCAAAATTAGGCGCATTACCACATATGCTCATGCTTAGAAAATTTATTAAAAGGATTATTCCAATATCCTTCTTGCACTGTATGTATATATAACGTGGGAAAAGGGCCCAGTTACTCAGGGTGACGTAAAAAAGGAAATGTTTCAACACATTTTATGTTTCCGCTGAATATCTAAAAGATGAATTTATATTCGTCTTTTTGGAAGCAAACACGGTTTTAAATTGGCATTTAATACAAATACTTAAATTACATTTTACGGTAAAATTTTAATAAATGCATTAAAAATAGCCACTATTTGTGTACGCTAATAACAAAGGTTCTGAAACCTTTAAGTGTAACAGGGGGTGGAAATCAAATACCGAATTCAAGACTCTTGTGACATGTCTTAAAATTATTCGTAGATCTTAGGTTTTTTGTGTGGCTAATAATATTTGAATCATTTTATTGAACTATAAAATGCAATGTTTTAGTCAAAAAAGGTTTTTCCCCTCTGAGTTGAATATGGACATGATTTTTCAGATATATATATTAAAAAATATTTTTTTTCACGAGTTGTTTTTCTAGAAGTCTCTCATAGGGTGCGCCTACCACAGTGATGAAAATGTAGATATACAGATCCTTTTATTCCTGCAAGTTAGAAATCACTTCTTAACCTGCAATAACATTTCTCTAACAAAAGAAACATGGATTTCGGTTATGGTTTATTTTGAATCAACGTCGTATTGGAGTAGCACAATAAAAATAATTGGAGATCAATTTCGTTGTCCTTAATCAAGATTAGACCCCCCTCCCCTTTCTCACAAAGCGCCTCTCGAGGATAATGTTACTTCAATTACATAACGTACGTTCCTATAAAGTGTAGATTAGAAAAGGGTTGAAAATTCTGCTTGCTCTTTAGATTCAGAGAGTGCCGTGTGTCTCGTTTAATGAACAGCATGCTCAAAAGATACTTAATACGAAAAAAAAAAAAGACTTCGTTAAAAAGTCATTACCCCAATAATAATGTTTTTAAGAGACAGGATTTCTTTCCTTCAGTTTTTGGAACACTACCTCCCGGAAAGAGAATAAACCCTATTCCAAACGACAATCTTCAACAGAAACCAAAATACACGGCTCTCGAATTATAAATTAATGAATTGTTTTCTTAACGACGAACTTTGAATTAACACGAGAGCTATTGGCGATGGACCTCGTCATTTTGAGCTTCGGTCAGGCGACGAGGACGATACCCGAGCTGCCAAACTTTCACACCAAACCAACGGGAGGATTTGGGATCTCGGCAGATACATCAGCAAGACGAGTCTTCAGCGGCATCAGGGCTCGAACCCACGACTCGACAGAAACAATCTCGGTGGCGAGTTCTCGATTACGACCGCTATTCCTTCACTGGTCATATCCCCCCCCTTATTCGCGTGAAACGAAACATAATGGACTAGAGGGTGAAGTAAATTTAATTTGTTCCGAGAATCATCTTTCTCGAAGAATCCTAAATCGTGATAGAAGAATAGTTTCCACTCTGCCACGTTGAAAACAACGCCAGATGACGCGGGAAAAAAAAAAAAAACTTTTTCGCAAAAGATACGGAGTCCTCCCCCATTGTCGAGGCGTTTCGTCACGGCCATGACTCTGTTCGTGACATCACACAAAAACAATACGTACGCGTCGTCATCCCTCATTTAGCAGACGATTAGGCGAAAAATATTGGAATATCTCGACCGGACCATCGGAATTCCAAAAGGGCTGTCATCACACCCCTTTCACCGATCACCCAACACTAATCGTGTCGAAATGGCGGAAAGGGTTAAATGTGAATTCGAGGGAATAAAGCGAAGGAAGCATTGTTTCATTTCCCTCAGAGGATTAAAGAAAACAGTATTCCATAAATATTCTCTAAATATGACGCAGCAAAAATAAAAACGAATTTACAGTTATTCACAGGTTTTGAATAATACATTTCAAGACTGTTTCAAACGGTTCGAAGATAAATTTCTTTGGTAAAGAAAAATCTTAT
Organism: Nephila pilipes; assembly: GCA_019974015.1. Classification (NCBI taxonomy): domain Eukaryota; kingdom Metazoa; phylum Arthropoda; class Arachnida; order Araneae; family Nephilidae; genus Nephila; species Nephila pilipes. The sequence goes on from BMAW01119328.1 coordinate 2,324, forward strand.
CACGTGTTGTTGAGAAATGTTTCACTCAGTACGCCGTAATTCGGAGAATGCTTACCGCAAATTTACGTTACATCAGGAAATCTTCATAAGCATTTTTAAATCTCATTTTTATTCGTGCTCTCTAAGTGGGGAGAGACTTCGCTACAAACTTGTTATTTGAAAGGGAAATATTTCACAGGAGAAAAAAAACTTTGAATTATATTTCCATACGAGACACAAGATCTTCTAGTATCGTGCTCCATTTTGAAATTCCCCATCTTAGAGTACCTTAATCTCTATTGAATGGAAAATTCCAACGTATACACCCATCCATTAACCCTTTGCCCATGCTACGGAGCGGACAATTTCGTTTCTCAGTCGCTTTTACTGTTTTATCCATATATTTTCTATTTTTTATCAATTCAGTCGTATAGGACAAATAAATGCACTTTTAGTAATCGTAATGAAAAATAATAGATAAGTATTGTTTTTTTCCTCCAACAAAACCGTAAATATAACTTCCCAATTAAGGTGGTCATGTAGCAGAAAAAGACTACTGCCAGCAAAAGCATTTTATTTAAGGGAAATACTTAAAATAATTAGAAATTTTATTTCTTAATAATATTTTCCCACTTAAAAATGTAAAATGAACTAAATTATGCGAAGAAATATGCATTTTTTTTGGACACAATTTGCGAAATAAATGAAACAGTTTAAGGGGTTAAAAACAGGAAGATTACGAGCAAAAGATTTCTTCACATTCCATAAATAAAACAGCACAAATAATAGCGAATATTATTTGATGTCTTCGTCCCACCCATCCTCCTAGTCTTTTATTGCTAAAAGATTTCATTTGAGCATCTTATTAAAGAAGCAGGTTCTTTCCGTGGGCGCTTATTAAAAGAGGCGTTATTCCAAGTCGTCGGTTTCCGAAACAGCGGTAAATTTGGTGGAGAGCAGCCGTTGCGCTTTCTTTTTATAGATGATTTCAGTTGTACTTCACCGTCCGCCCTCACTAGAAAGCTCCCGGTGCCAACATTTTAAATATCCTGGCTGAAGTGCGTAAAAAAGAGCGTGTCTTCACCGCCGATATATGTTTCCACATCTTCCGCGAAAAATAAGCTAATTCCGCGAGTCAATACGCAGCAAAGTAAAACCACGAAATGCTGGCACCATTACACAACCAGAAACAGCGTCCTTTGCTCGGTTCCCTTCACAGGTGGCCATCGATTGCGGGGAAAGAAACTTACGACAAGTGACCCATTGGCAACATCCAACGAATTAGCATTTTTAAGTAGATTGGTTCGTAAAAACAACAGAAAGCGATATTCGAGATGTATGATTAAGCTAAGGGAGAAGAAAATGAAACGAATACCTTGAAAGATAATGATCTTTCTCAAAAAAATACACAGCTATTTTTCGATTAAATATTTCTCTAATATCACTTTTTTTTTTTTTTTGATCGTATCAAAAAACTTATCTAAAAACGTCCGGTTAAGCACATACAAAATGAAACTCTATGAAAATTAATTTAAAAAAAAAAAAGCCAAATGTAGCAATGTCGCGCCAAACAAGGTGCAACTGTGATGTAGAGGTCTAAAAAATAGGAATAAAGATAAAAACTGATTGACAAGAGTGAGTGAGTGAGTGAAAGTGAATTTTATTGGCGCAAGAGCCAGATATGGCTATGCTGCGCCAAACAAGATACAACTGTGGTCTAGAAGTTGAAAGAAAAGGAAAAAAAAAATTGGTTGACAAGTAGGAGGGTCGAAAATAGAGAAGGATCGCTAGGGAATCCCGGGAGTGCGACATCCGTGTTTACCAAAGAGAGTAAACCTCATGGGAAAGAAAAAGATCACTTGAGTGCCTCGGGGCTATGATGCCCATACTTGCCAACAGAAGACAAGCCCTTGAGGTCCCCTGATATAACATAATCCCCAGACACTGGTTACCCATTTTCTTACGACATGCATGAGCTACAGTGGGACTATTCTTTCATCACACGGATGGAATGACAAGAAGGAATCAAAAACAGAGAAGGATCTCCAGGGTATCTCGGACGGCGTCACCCATGTTTACCAAAAACAGTAAGCCCCATGGAAAAGAAGATAGTCAGGAGGGATCGCGATGCCCGTAATTACCTAAAGAAGGCAGTTTTAGTTTATTAACGTCGCACTAGAAGCAACACGAGGGCTATTGGCGACGGACCTCGTAATTTTGAACCACGGTCAAGTGACGAGGACGACACCTGAGCTGGCACCCCCCTCTCCTAACATCCACACCACGCCAACGGGAGGACTTTGGGCCCCGAACAGATTTAACGTGCATCAGCCCCGGCTACACGTCGGGTCTTTGGTGGCCAAGGATCGAACCCGCGACTGAACGAAAACTGCCAGCCGCTATCCACGACCTTGACCACTAGGCTACCGCGGCCCCACCTAAAGAAGGCAATCCCCCGAGGGAAATTTATTTCATAAAATGAATATGAACAGTTTAAGTGTCAAGAGACAAACAACTATTGGAGTAATCACCTATAATCCACCAAAATATTACAAATTTAACAAGGGTATTTCAATTTCTAGTAATAAAACAGATGAGGATTATAGTAACCGCCTTCAACAACGAAAAATGAACTTATTTTAAGGGTACCAGGATATGCGAGGAATTGTGAAATATTATATCCAAGACTCCTTGTTCTTGTGTTACATATCTTTTCAAATTATTAGTAGAGCAAAGATTTTTTTTTCATGCCTAATAATCATACTTCAATCGTTCTATATAACTCTATAAAAGTAGGGGGGTGGTTGTCATAAAGGTTCCGCCCCCCCCCCCAGTTGAATATGGATATATTTTGCGAGATATATTTCCATTTAGGTACCATTTTAAAGAAAATTATTACACAATTTGGTATTCCAATTTTTGTAATGCTTTTATATAAGTTAATTATGTATGTATAAATATAAAATAATTTTTCTCTAAGTAATATCGAAGTTTTAAGAAACAATTTTTCATACAAAAAAGAAAATTAGAATTTCCAAAATTACAAAATTCTATAATTGTTTCAAAGAAAATAAACAGCAATATCATTAAAAAAAAAGTAGGTTCACTATGTTTTGTAAATTGTTTTACATATAAGGAGTAAAATATTTTGTATATTTATAGAATATTTTTAAAAATGGTACCTAAATGCAAACACATCTGAAAAGTCCTGTGAAATCAAAGAGAAAGAAAACTGCTGAACCCCGAAAAAATTATTTTTATTGTTGAATAAAATGATTGACAAATCATTAGTTACACAAAATTCCTAAACTGTACGAATCATTTTTAAAACACAAATGTCACAAAAAGAAAGAGCCTTAAATTCGGCATTTTATTTTCCCCCGTAATGTCCTGTACCCCTTAAGTCAAGTTCAAATATTTCTTTTTTTTTTTTTAGACAACCAAGGGCCTATTGTTTTAGTTAATCCAAAAACGTCGCACTTTTCAAACATTTATCTTGTTTTTGCGTATATTTTTCATGTTTGCTTTCACCATTAACGAACTTCATTTTCAAATACACGAGATCATACATTTTTCCTGAATTTTTTATTGGATTAAAATAAAACACAAGCAATACATGTCCGACACCTGCTTCCACCAATAATGAACTTAATTTTCAAAAATATGTGGTAATAAATTTCCCCCAATTTTCTTATTAGACTGAAGTGAAACAAATATAAAAAATAAGTATTTTATTTACTTACCTATTTATGTATTATCTTAAATCATATGTGAACTGTAATCAAGATATGACTGAAAATAAACATTATTCAGAATTTTAAGACAGCTGTGAGGCAACCATTTTTTTTATTTTGCCACCTAAGGGGCTATTGTTTCTGATGGATCCATTTTGGCGTATCAGATCACTTTTCAATTTTTTTTTTTTTTTTTTTTTCATTTCGTTTGCTTCAGTTTCAATTTCATTTAGCTTAAATGTATTCAATTTAAAAATATATCGCTTGCTTTAATTTTAAAATCCGAAAGTTTACTATTGTCAATTTCTTGAAGTTTCATCGTTTACTTTAATTCTCATATTTAATCGAGTAATTTAATAATAAAAAGCGTGGCTAAATATGTTCTTCGCAAAACTTTGCATAGAACTTTTTAAATTTTATTTTTTAAGAAAATTAAAAGCGAAGGAAGTCGTATTTTAATATTGAGATATTTGTATACTTATGTATCTCTCTCTTTTTCCGTTTATGCGAAGGAAATCACAGTTATGTACACATATAGTTATGCAAGAGCCATTAATAGCTATATTTACACACACATACATAGAGAGAAGAGAAAGAAAAAAAGAGAAGAGAAAGAAAAAAAAAAGAGAGAAGAGAAAGAAAAAAAGAGAGAAGAGAAAGAAAAAAAAAGAGAGAAGAGAAAGAAAAAAAGAGAAGAGAAAGAAGAAAAAAGAGAGAAGAGAAAGAAGAAAAAAAAAAGAGAGAAGAGAGAGAATGTGTGTGTGTGTGCGCGCTTTTAGATACATTATGCATCAAATACACCGCGTTTATAATTTTGAAAATTTGCCGGGAGTACTTACAAACATAACATTCTATACGCTGAACATAATTGAAAATTCAATTTAGTATAAATTTTTGAAAATTTTCTTTTACTTTAATTATTCAAATGCCCCTGAAATTTTATCCAGATATTGTACAATACTTAAATTTTCTGAGGGCTTGCGGGGGCGGGGGGAATTACGATAGGAATAACCTCACTTAATACTTCGAAAAACGTCAGGTCTGTGGAGAAAGCATATTTTGAGAAAAGTGCACTGAAATCCTAAAAATGACACATTTTGAGATAACGAAAAAAAGTTATTATTCTCTTAGGCGTGGCACGTTTGTTTTCAATTTTTAATTTTCAGAACTTTCTATTTATTTAATTCTTATAAGCAATACATCTACGAAAACAGCAAAATACCCTCTGACTTAAAAAAAAAAGGTACGAATTTCGAAGCATTTCAAGTTTACCTTAAAACACGTTCAATAAACCCGCATTGAATCAGAAACTCAACATTGAAGAAATGTACCAGGGAAAGATTCCCTGTCGTCGACTCGATCAATTCATACCTTTAACAAAACAATGAGCGTGAACCTGCGTAATAAGATAATGAACCGCCACAGCACGAAGCAAGCATATTCGTCATTCCGATAAACAATCAGAAAAATACATAATACATTTTTAAAGTGTTTACATAAAAAAAAGTTTTCCGATTTCCTAAGCTTCTGGTGCAAAAATATTTCTCTGTTTGATGTAAAAAATATCATTTATACAAGCTGAAGCGCTCAACAAAGAAACAAATACATACGAAATACCACAGCTACTTACACATGAGACTGAAAGTACTAACGCCTCAAGCTTTTAAAATTATATATTGTACGCTAAGAAATATACTTTTGAGTCCATCTTAATCCTATGAAATTACGTTCTCAAAAATCTTTACTTTTTTTTTTTTTTTTAATCTATTTCAATGTAGTGAAGTGCATTTGAAATAGAAAAAAAAAAAAATAATGAAAGTTTGTGCAGAATTACATTTTCCCTCCGATTTTTGAAAATTTTAGAGTATTGTTTGAAGACCGGAAAACCTCAAAAAGAGTCATTAAAATAGGGTTAAAAATATTTTTAAAAATAGGAATAAAAATGTAATTCCGCAAAAAGCTTCGTTATTTTTTGCTACTTCAAATGCACTTTACTACATTCAAATAGAAAAAATAGTAAAGACTTGAGAATAGTAGTTGAAATTCCACAGCATTAACATTACGTTCATGAAATCAAAATAACTAGTAGACGGAAGCCTTAAGGCTCCCGTCTACCCGCCATTTTGATTTCGAGGGCGTAATGTTAATCAAAGACCAAAAAATAATCAATGCATCTGTGGAATTACTTTTTTTCTAAGATTTTTAAAAATATTTTTATTCTTATTTTAATTATTCGTTTTTGAGTTTCTCGGTCTTTAAAGAATATTTTCAAATATTTTTATAAAACTTAAGAAAAAAGTAATTCCACAGAAGCCTTCATTATTTTTTGCTCTTTCAGATGCACTTTATTGCATTCAAATAGATCAAATAATAAAGACGTGAGAATTTAAGTCAAATTTCCATAGGATTAACATTAAGCTGGTGAAATCAAAATGGCGGGTAGACGGGAGCCTTAAGAAAATTTATTTTATCCTTCTTTCAGAATTGTTATATTTTTCTCAATGTTTAAACAGTTTTTTTCAATCATATTTTCAAATTTCTTTTAATCAAGCTATTATTTCAAGATGGGCTAAAAGGTATAAAAAAAAATTTAAACGCAAAAATATATATAATTTGTAAGAGGCGCTTCTTAACAAAGATACCTAGATAAAGACGTTAAGTACCACAACTACTTATTTGCATGAGATCAAAGGAAGTACGACGCTTAAATCCTCTCCACAGTCTCCATACACTTACGTATTCGACTCTGAATAGTTGGCAAATTCTATTCATTTGCACGCGAGTGTATATGCATATGGACACATAGAAAGTAAAATAAAAACTAGTTAGAAAAATGCGCTACTTTCCAAGAATTACACTTAATCCTTCAGAAAGAAAACTAAGGGAAGAAAAGCGATAGAAGGGATTCAATGAGTTAGTTACTGTGAAAGGATACATCAACCCCACAACTCTAATATTAAAACAATTGAATGACAGCAAGGTCCATAACCTAAGTGTGAAGAACCTTGTAGTCATCTGACTGAATTTCGATGAGAAACTTTATTTTTCCAGATGGAGCATCAGGCGGAACAACCGCCATAAGAATCCACACCCGTTGCTGGTTCATCGACGGAAGAAGCGTCAGCGGAGGAGAAAGTAGCAGTAGAACCGCGTGCCCGAGGGTGGCAACAAAATGAAAGTGTGCGCTGTTCTGCGGTATGAATGGGCAAGTGGGACTAGCGCATCATTCCAAGAACGCCTACATGGTGAACAAGCCAGGTCTCCTCAAATGGTTGGACGCTGGTGTTGCATGCTCAGTGAAGGAAAGCAGAGTGTGAAGGAGATAATGATCGAAAAGTGGACGTCCCTCCATATCGGTGAATGAAAACAACACTGCTAGAGTACATAGCGAGGAGTTATACGGAGTACCTAGCCTTGTCGGGTCTTAATCTCCAATCAGTTCAAGTAATTTGATTCTCAAAACAGTGACATGTAAAGGACAGATGCATGATGTGTTAATACTACGTTTTGCTCGTGCCCATCCAAAACAATGTTGAAGAGGAGCAGGTTGTGCGATAATTCCTTGCATCGCAAGGCACTTAGCTGTACCAAAGCGGTTTCTTCAAATTAAAGCATGCTACGACAATGTCTCAAAGTCTGTGGCGACTTTGTAGAAAAAAGGTTCAAGGGTAATTCCTATCCCTTGTATGTGAGTGAGAGGCAGTGAAGTTCAATGGCGCAAGAGCTAAATAAGGTGCAGTTGTTTCAGAGAATAAAAGTGGGAGAGGAAAGAAAGTAATTGCAAGCGAGAGTCGAAAATAGAGAAGGATCGCCAGGGTATCCCAAGGACACGTGTGGAGTGTACAATTGAATCAGTGATCCATTTTTCTTCGACAAGAGATCAATAACGTCAAATGTTCACCTTAATTCCTTCCGAATGAATATATTAGACACTACAAGTGAATTAACTTCAGCAAACATTCATTTTCCTGCAAGATAAGCGAGTAAAAGTTTGGATTTATAGCGAAAGATTCAAATATGGCTATGTTACTCCCAACCATTTCCCCCCCCCCTAATCTAGACGCAAGAAAGATGGAAGAAAAAGAAGGCTAACAAGGAGAGTCGAAAAATAGAAAGGGTATTCCAGAGGTGCGTCACCCGTGTTTCCCAAAGACAGACTCCATAGAGTGAAAAAAAAACATCTCTAACGTACCGCGGGATCATGTTTCCCATACTTACTAGTGGAATATAAGCCTCAGAGGGTTTTCTGTGTGAGTGATGGTTGAGTTTAATGGTGCAAGAGCCAGATATAACCATGCTCGGCCAAACAAGGTAAAGACGTGAAAAAAAATTTAAGACAAACGAGTGAGCGATAGTATGTTAATGACGCAATAGCCAAATGTGACCATGCAGGGCCAAAAAGCTGTTACCTAGAGGTGTGAAAGAAGTGAAAAAAAGATAAAAATTGGTTGACAAGAAGAAAGATTGAAAATAGAAAAGTACCATAGTATCAATTTTTCTCTTTTGCTTACAACCTACGAAATGAAAAATAGATTCTTTCACCACACTGGTTTTTTTTGGAGAAGTTTGTGGAATATATGATGGGTGCCACCGCCCGGGCCGCCGCCCCCCCCCTAAAGCATTCTTGTTGGTAGTAAACGGAAATAAGAGAGTGAGAATTGGTGAAGTTGAATATTCTGGTGAAAAGCCAGATACGGCTATTCTGCACCAAACAAGGTGCAACTATGTTCTAGAGATGGAATAAATAAAAATTGGTTGATAAGAAGGAAGAAAATAGAGACGGATCGGTAGGTTATCCCTCACCCGTGTTTACCACAAACAGTAAATTCCATGAGAAAGAAAAAAGATCACTAGGATTCCTCTGGCGAGCGATACCCTTACTTACCTGACGAAAATTAGCCCCGGGGGCGTAAGCAGAAATGATTCGAGGCTGCCAAAGACACGCGGACAGAAAAAAGGTTGGAATCAGCAGTGCAACACCAATGTGGCGTAAAATCAAACCAACCCAACCACCATCTACATGCCATAAATTATTTTTAAACTCCAGATCTCCAACACGGTGGTTATGGTCGAGCAATTGTTTTTCGGCTCCCAAAGCATAACTATCGATCATTGTTTCCCTTTACAGTTGGAGCTCAATATTCTCCGTTTCCTGCCAAGTTGACGTTGAAAGAGAAGGAACGCTTGGATGGCCTGCGAAAAGACACATTTTCGGCCACTCAGTCTCGCATCTTCACTTTTGAGTTCATAATGACACGAGCGATGCACCGCTGGCTACTGACACAACCCATGTGATTCGAATAATTGAAAACTGGATCAAATGCTAATATCGCTCTTTTTTCTTTCTTTCTTCCTCACAATAAAAGTTTCTAAAGATCTCGAAAAACCGAGTTTTCATTCTGACGGTCTTTTTATAACAGAGATGCGCAAGACAAATATGCTATGACGATACAAAGCGGTCTCATTTGTACTTATCACTGAGTGTTAAAAAAAAGTAAAAAAAAGTTCAATTTTTTTTTACGTAATTAGCAATATTAATATTTCTGTTTTGGTATAAGTGTTCTTAAAATCCTTTTAATGCAGTTTAGTATCATTTGATGTGCGTCAACATTGACAACGAGCTGAAAAATTCCGATGACATTATGAATAAAATAAATGATCGCGCACACGCACATATATATTTTTCGGTTTGCTAACTTTTGTTATTTAATTTCATTAATATCACTTTTTTTTTATAAAGGTTTTTAATTGGAGCTACAATATTTAGATGATTAGTGAAGTGTAAATTGATATTTTGTAGTGTAATTGAATGTTTCCTACGTTTATTTATTTTTTGTGGTTGAATTTCAGATTTTTGGTTTGTTACCATCTTTTTATAATCAAATTCACTGAAGCATGATGGTTAACCCTGTAATTACCGGTATAAACACACATAGTTACATTCCAAAGTATGGAACACACAGCATTAATTACACTTACATTTTTCTAAATTTTGTTTTTCTATCACTTTGCTTGGTCTTAAAATGTTTGGTTCATAAATAGTTTTTTTTTTTTTTTTTTTTTTTTTTTTTTTTTTTTAATTTTTTTTTTTTGAATTTTTTGGGTATTGAATTTTGCATTCTTTAACTATTTAACTAAATTTTTAATTGATTTGCATAAATATTAATTTGATTCTCGGTGATTTTCTCAAATATTTAGTTTTTTTCCTCCTCTTAATTGTTTTGCTTCAGTTTAAGATATTCCGAGAATGTTATATGATTTTGAAATATTTGTGTTTTGTCATATTATATCCGCTACATTTGTTTCCGCCACGAATTTCGAAAAACTATTTTCTTAACCGAAACCTTCTAAGAGCTATGAATGTATGAAAGGAAAGTGGACTTCACAAATAAACTGTGCAGTCAACAAAACTATTCTCATCACCAGTGATAATTGCAAAAGGTGCTCCATTATTTGAATGGAAAATGCTTTAAAAATTTAAGAACGCAATTTGTTGTACGCAAAGTAAACGCCTTTATTTTTCGTAAATATGATTCATATTCGATTTGCTCAATATAAATGAAATTCTATAAGTCTGCTTTATTTTATTCCTCGGTTAACCCCGATTTTCGATATCCTGGATTGGCTCTAGTCCCAATTAAACCGACTCAACAAGGTTTTACCGTACACACATATACTCATTTTGTGTATGTTTTGAATAGATTTCAATACTCATTGTATTATTTCTAGTTTACAGAGGGATCGTGAATCAATTGTATACATGTATCAATGCCTTTTTGTAATGCAACACCAGATGTGATTTAAGCTGTTTAATTTTATGAGATTGTAAAATAAACATTTAAAAAAATTTAAAGCTTTATTAAGCTCCGCCACCGAGCCTCAAAATTTATCCATCTGGCAATCTGCTTTTGTATATTTAAGCCAACTGTGGTGGTCAGCAGTCATATAAAATCAAACTGTATTTTTTTTTAGTTAAAAAATAAAATAACACATAAGATAAGAAGAGTGGGATTTTGATTTTTATTCTAATAAGAATTAAAATTTTTAAATCTAAAATTACACAATCTAAAACTCGGGAAAAAAATAATAATTCGTTATTTTTATGGAACATGGATCTAACGAGAAGAGGTGGAAAGTCTGCAACAGAAAATAATTATTGCGCAAAATGATTATTAAAATTATTTGGAATCTAATTTTTCGGTATAAATTTAGAGTATTTTAAGACCATCCAGAATATAGTTCGATTACATTTAAGTTAGGAAACTCCAACAAATCATTTAATGAAAATTAACGTATTTATAATTGTCCAAGTATTATTAGAAACAGAATAAAAATTGTATCACGGTTTGAAACGAGTGAATGTGTAGTATTGTTCTTTAAAAAAAAAAAAAACATACTACAGTATTTCTTAAATTGGTACAGCTAAATTAACAGGACAAGATACTATATTCGTTGATATTCTTACGTGGTTGAACAGCTTTCAAATGAAGGAAAGGTGTCCGCAATTAATAATGCGATTCCTTCCGAGTAAATCCAACTTTCGATAGTGTCTAGCAAAGACAATATATTTCCTTTTAATATAAGAAGCAATTAACATTTGAATACAAGATTGATCTTGATTCAGTAATCCTTTTAATATAAGAAGCAACTAACATTTGAATACAAGATTGAATTAATTCAAAGTTCGCACGATTACAGCATCACAATATCGCATGGAGGACATTACTACAACGACTCACTACTGAAACACTCACACATTATATACTCTCCAAAGAGTAGATCCTTCTGCATTTGTCGAGGAACATCTAGTTTTATCTCCAAGGTCACCACTACATCGGGCGTATTCTCTCCCTCACTGTTAAACCATTTTTTTCAGTGGCAAATGTTCTACAGGGAAGCTTAATATCCAACTTTCTGCCCTACAATATCCTTTTGATTTTCTAAAACAGACCTTATACTTTTTTTTTTCTACTTACAACTCATTTAATATCGCGACCCCAAGTACAGACGTATAAAAAACTATGAATAGAAATATTTGATGGATTTATTGTTTATTAACGTCGCCCTTGGAAGCAACACTAAGGCTATTGGTGGGAAAACCTCGTTCTTTTGAACGAAAAGACTTGGTTCTTCGACAGTTTTAACGTGCATCAGAATCGCTACGAGGCCGCGGTAAATTACCGCAAACATCAAAATTAATCTTAATTTCTCTAAAAATATACAAAAAAAAAAAAAAAAAAAAAAGTTCTAACTTTTACCATCAACAAGTGATCTTGACGAGTAAAAACCTCACTTCATTATGCCGCGACATAACTGTTTTTTAACCGCTTCTCAATATTGATTGAGAAATTGACTTTATATATCTCCCCCACATTTCGAGAATGAATAAATTCGGACGTATAACATTTTGAAAATATTTTTTTTCAAACAGTACCGAGAAATTAAGAAATGGCAAAATATATGACTGAAAGTAAATCTTGTTGCTTGTGGTCGAAAAGGCCACAAGTTTGTTAAAAAAAGAACCCGAGAAAAAGTATCTGGCATCTGTATAAAACATGGAGATAGTAAAATAGGTTAAGAGACCACAAGCGAAAATAAATCCAGAAAGGAATATCGGAATGAGTGAGGTCTCCTACGAATAAAATGAACTATTTAAGCATTTCAAAGATAGGGGAAGGGAGTAGACAAAAACTTCAAACGAGATAAAACGAGAAACGAAACAGAGCTTGAAAAGCTGACCAACCAAAATCAGAGAGAGGGATTTAAAGGATGAAAATTCGAAGAACGACACAACTTTAAAGGACACGTTCATTTTAGTAATGAAAGGAGAGTGGATAAAAATAACTTCCGAGGATACTTAAAAACTTACTCAACTCTTCGCCAAAGCGGCAGAATGAAGAATTAAAAAAAAAATCCTACCAGGTGATTAACAATGCGTTGAAATTAAATTATCTCGACTCTAGAGCATCGTGCTATTTTTCCTTAAAGTTTCATTTAAATCCAGTATTTCAGTGAAATAAATATATTTCAACATACACGTATTAAAACTGCGATAATTATTTTCGTAATTAATATATTTTACTGAAATTTTCAAGAGTCGTACATACGTAGTATGAGTATTGCTTTTAATACAATAGTCGGTGAATTGGTTTGGTTTTATTAGCATCGTACTAGAAGCAACACGAGGGCTGTTGGTGACGGACCTCGTAATTTCAGGTGACGAGGACGACACCAGAGCTTGCACCTCCTAACCTAACTTCCACACCACACCAACGGGAGGACTTTGGATCCCGATAGATTTAACGTGTATGAGCCCCGGCTACACAGCGGGTCTTTAGTGGCATCAAGGCTCGATCCCCCGACTCGACGAAAACCGTCCGCGAGTCCCATGCCTTAACCACTAGGCTACCGCGGCCACAGTACGATAGTCAGTGAATTGGCTGGCCTTTGTGTAACGGTATTTCGCAGAATTCATAAGTATTGCAATTACAAGCTTCATTTCTTTCGTGGCAACATCAATCCGCTTAAAACACAAATATAAATGTATTATTGAAACAACTCAAAATTCCATCATCAAACAAATAACCGGTGCAAGATGGTATTGTTGAACTGCGAGCTGTTTTGAAATAACTCTCTATAAAACAATTCATTAAATTTTTTTACAAAAATCTTTCATAATATTGATATCTAACAATAAATCCCTGAATAAAATTGAAAAATGCACTCCAAATCACCATTCCAGAAAACCAAGTAATATCTTACTCGGTTAACATCTACTCCACTTAGCAGCCAATCAATCAAAATTTAGCCTTTCCTTCAACTGTGATAAACTTCGAAAGCAACTCATAAGACCGGCAAAAGCGCGCCACGCATAGCCGTAAGCCTAACAAACAAGTACGGCGAGTCCACCTCTCGATAACTCCCCCTCTAAACGCGGCTCCCAGACAGGAAGGCTCGTTTAATTTAAGTGCTTCCAAAAACTCCTCTTTAAATCTTCTAAAGCATTTGCAAATTTTTAAAAGTAAAAACCAAATGCCACTATCCCCCCCCCCCAAAAAAAAAAAAAAAAAAAAAAAAAAAAACTTATGGACAAATATGGAAATTAGCTCACACCTGACAGGAGGAAATGGAAATAAGTAATTCGTTCATCTTGATATTTGTTTCATGACACAGATACATTAAAAACAGCTCATTTGTATCGACGATATTTTCAGAGAATTTTTGAATTAACGCCATGCCTGGATTTCATTCAAGTGATTCTATCTGTGATGGCGTACCAATATCATCATCCCACACACATCACTCATATCTATTTCTGATTCCCTGTCAGTGTATTCCTCCCTTCGAATCAAGGGTACTGTCATCGTCTGTTTTCATATAAAATAAGTTTCCACTTTTCTTTGGCGCGTGTGATGGGTTCAACATCACTCGGTAAGTCTGATGACTCGACCTATATAAATTTCATTTTCAAATTCATCTATTACAGTAACAGAAATTGCGTGTTATATAACTAATTGACTGAAAAACACTCATTATAATGGAAATATACACAGCACTAACAAATTCATGAGGGCACCACTATAAATATATAATCCCGTTATTTAAAAATTTATCAGGAACGAGCACACACTCCTCCCAAACGGGAATTCTCGTTTCCCGAAAGGAAATCCATTAAGACTTCTATCGCGCAGACTTTGTGCAGCTCTTTTCTAGTCTTTGTTTGCATGTTTCCCGATATTTTACAACTTGGACATCGTAACACTTATTCACTACTTACAGAGATACTTACTTTTACGTGACTGACCGAAAGCACTAAGTTATATATAAAATTTAAAAAATAATAATAATTTAGAAGTTGGAGTCAATATGTTTTTCAGAAATTATTTTTTAAGTTCACATATGAACTGTAAAATGAAATCCATGAAATACAGCAAAAATCCAAGAAATAACCATTATCCGCGAAAAATACAAATAAAAAAAAAATACATAATCTTAAAGAAATCAATGCTTATTTTGTCATTGTATTTCAGATTTAGAGCCACACATGCATGTAAGCAACCAAAAGATGAGGGGCTGCTTTTTTTAAATTCTAAAATTTATAAGGAAATGGGGTGATTGATTGTTTATTAACGTCGTGCTTAAAAACGGATGTTATTGGCGACCGTAATTTTAAGACACGATCAAGTGACGAGGGCAACGCCTAGGCTGGCACTTCCCTCACCAAACTTCCGCGTCAACGGATCTTTAGTGGCTTCAAATTTCGATCTCGACGGAAATAATTCTGACCACTTCTCTAAACTCAATCAAAAGTTTAAATTAAAGTAATAAATGAATTATAGTGACTGAGTGAAAGTTGGTTTGGTTGATTTTATTAACGTCGCATTAGAAGTAACAAGTGGGCTATTGACAATGGACATCGAAAATTCGAGCCTCGATCAAGTGAGGACAACGACACCCAAGTTGGCAACTCACTTTCCTAACTTCCCCACCACGCAATCGGGAAGACTCTGTGCCTCGACAGATTTAAAGTGCATCAGCCCCGGATACACGGTGGA
Source organism: Nephila pilipes (assembly GCA_019974015.1). Classification (NCBI taxonomy): domain Eukaryota; kingdom Metazoa; phylum Arthropoda; class Arachnida; order Araneae; family Nephilidae; genus Nephila; species Nephila pilipes. The sequence continues at coordinate 17,592 of BMAW01119328.1, forward strand.
TCTTTTGAGGCATCAAGGCTCGAACCCATGACTCGACGAAATCAGTCCGCGACCATGACCATTAGGCTATCGCGGCCGCAAGTGAAAGTTGGAGTTTACGGCGCAAAAGCCAAACCTGGCTTTGTGAGAAAGACGGGGAAAAAAAGGGGGGATGGTGATTGATTGTTTATTGACGCCGTACTTGGAAATAATACGACGGCTGCAGTCTACGGACTTCGCCATTCTAAACCTTGGTTGTGTGACGACGATAGCAAAGATACTTCCCTCTCCGAACTTCCATACCAAGCCCACATGAAAACTTTAAGCCCCCACAGATTTAACGTGCACCAACCCCGCTACACGACGGATCAAAGTTCGTGAGTGAAAGCGAGATTCATGGTGCAAGAGCTAAATCAGGCTATGCTGCGTCAAGTAATAAGTATCTGTGATCTAGACGTTTGAAATATGGAAAAAAATATAACTGGTTGACAAGAAAGAGGGTCGAAAATATAGAAGAATCGCTAGGGTATAAGCCCCTGAAGGATGTTCTTTCACACCTGAATCGGAGACCATAAGTAAACCCCTGAAGGGAGAGAGATAACTAAACTAGAGCTGAGGATAAACTAACGAATGAGTGAGTGGGTTTATAAAGCGAAAAGCCATGCGATAAATTAACGAATTAAAATAACCAAGAACTCTGTTCGATGTCATTTACTAATATTTGATGGGACGAGTGAGTGAGAGTATTTTCAATGCCGATAGGGAGACCCTGCTGCGCCAAAAGCAAGGTAAAGCCAAGATCTAGACGTTTGAAAAAGTTGAAAAGAAAAAAATTGGTTGACATGGAGGGCTAAAAATATTGAAGGATCGCTGGGTATAAAGGGGGCGTGTCATCCAAGTTTACCGAAGACAAAACCCCAAGGAAAAGATATCATAGGTTTCCTCAGGGTCTTGATACACGCAGGTACTTAAAGAAGACAAGTCCCTGATATACCTCCCAGACACTAGGTGTTTATTTTTGTCACCTCTTACAAAATGCATGAGCTACAGTGGGATTGTTCTTTCACACCTGATGACCCCATGGGTGATCTGATGGGACGAGAACCGATGAGTCTTTAGTACACGTTATTACTTTTGGCAAAAACAAAACAACTTGCAACTAACTTTGAAATTCACTTTTTTTTTTAATCCTGTAGCATTTTTATTCACATTTTCTCTTTAATTTCCGCGTATCACAATTGCCAATTTTTCCCCCTCCGTATGAGTTTCACTTCATGTGTAAAACGCTTTTTCTCTTCCAGATTAATACATCTTTAAAGTCCCCTCTTCAAATTTTTTTTTGTTTTAATCATTTCAAAAAATAGTCCAAATTTTATTTGAACATTTAAAACTATTTCAATCGAAGAATTAGTTCTGTAAATTATTGAAAAAGCTGGTTCGAGTGCGAAAATGTTCTGAACTCTTTGTTTTTATTCGAATAGTGCAGACAATAATGAAACGATTCAAATGAATCGAAGGAAAAAAAATCCCCCGCTTTTTTTAAAAAAAGAATCATGCAGAAAGTAGCCACGAGTACAACTTTTATTTTTGGTGCTTCTCCTTCCAAGACGACCAAAGCTTTTAACAAAGTACACTTTTTTTTCAGTGACTACCGATAAGATCACATTTACTTCACTAATAAATAACTGCGATATACTTGAATTTTAGGTGTGGCCGTTATGAAAATTACCACATCAGTGTAATACTCCGATTTAACCCTAGATAAGTACATCTAAATCCGAGTTACTCAATAACTACTCACAGACTGTCAATTAAAAACACGTATATTTTCTTTACTTCAAAACAAACGAACGTAACTTAGATGTTAAAGGACTAATCAATTAAGAAATGAAAAAGTGATAAAAATAGCATTTGTGCTCTCTACATATAGCCTCGTTGGAGTAATTACCCGAGTACTTAGTCCATCTCAGAAACGCTGAATGACTAAGTACAAATTCCGAGTCTTGTCTCTCTCTTCAATACTTACTTTGATGCAGTGTTACAAACTTCTGCGCGTAATCACTAAACATTCCACAGTTAGATCATGTTTACAGCAATGTCAGTGAGTGATGGTCGAATATAATGGCGCAAGAGCCAAATGTAGCTACGCTGAGCCAAACAGGAGTGATTGATAGTATTTCAATGGCGCAAAAGCCAAATGTGGTCATGCTCCGCCAAAAAGCTGTAATCTAGACGTGTGAAAGAATTGAAAAAAATTGCTTGGCAAGGAGGGTCGAAAACGGAGAAAGGTCGCTAAGGTATTAGTGACCTCGGGGGCGCATCAACCGTTTACTAAAGACAGTAAGCCCCATGGGAAAAGATCACCAGGGACCCTCGGGTGAGTGATGCCCGGACCTACCTAAACAAGGCAAACTCCTGAGGTCCCCTTATACAGTATCCAGGACTATGTCCCCAAACACAAGGTAACCATATCAATCTCCTTACGACATGCATGGGCAATAGTGGGACTATTCTTTCACACCGCACGGGTTATGATTACAGCAAATCTCTGTAAAGTAACAGCTGCCGCCATCGGATAGCTCAATTTACAAATTATTACGGTACTGTGAGCGGAACTCCTGGAATTCGCACAACTGGTAGGGGTGATTAACTAATTAGACGAATATATAGTTATCTAGAGCTAAGGTCCCGGTCATTTTGATTTCGTGAACGTAATATTAATCCTATGGAATTTCCACAACCATCCTCAAACCTTGTACCGTTTTTATCCACTTGAATGGACGGAAAAAATGTACACCTGAAAGAGTAAATAATACCAGTAAAAAAAAATTTTTTTGAACATTTTCAAACTTTACACTGTGCGTAACATAATTTTTCACCTTGGAGATGGATTAGGGGACCATTTGGCGAGAAACTTGGCGTAAAATTTAATTATTTAAATAATTAGTTTTAATCAACTTTTTTTCTTAAAAAAAATGATAGTTGAATTATCCTATTGTCATCCAAAACAATCGTGTATAGAAAATTTCAGCTCAATCGAGTGCTTTAAAATGACTAGATGCGAGCTTTTTAAATTTTGGACCTGACATAGATGCGAGTTAAAGAAAACCCTTTCAAAAAAAAAAAAAATAATGGTTTCCTGTGCATTTACATTTTCCCTCTAATTTTTAAAAATATTTTTACTCCTATTCGTTTGTGGGTTTTCAGGCCTTAAAAATATTTTCAAAAATCGGGAAGAAAATGCCATTCTGCAGAAACCTTCATTATTTTAGCATTCAAATAGATAAAACAATAAAGAGGGTGGTAGCAGAAATTCCATAGGATCAGCATAAGGTTAACGAAATGAGAATGGCCAGTAGACGGGAGCCTTAAGGCATTTCTTTAATAAATTAAAATTCATTTCCTTCACATTTTTCTAAATTAGGAAGTAAATTCTGCAAAAAGTACGATGCAATATGCAAGAATTTGACGAAATTCGATAACTAGTTATTTTAAATATTAAATCCCTAAGAAATTGTTCAAAAACTGAACTCATCTGATCCAGTCACGCTTACTACTAGTTTGTTTCTTTTCTCTACGTACAATTTTTAATAGTGCTTAGTGTGACAAGAGAGAAAAAATTATTTTACTTGATCAGAGATAGAACATTTTAATATAAAAATATTGCGGATGGAGAAGTCTAACCGATAAGCTTATGGCAATAAAAGGAAATGTGCATAAAATAATATTAAAAATTTGAAAGGTAAAAACATGCAATCGAAACAGCTGAAAAACACGATTTCACAGAAAAGTACTTCATATATTTTTGGTTATTTCGAATTCGTCAATGAAAAATACATTAGAGCCTCGTTGAGAGATTCGCCCTTCAACTCCAATAAATCAGCGTGTTTTTTTTTTAATTAGAGAAGCAATCAGTAAGATGCCATAATAAGAAATATGTTTCATCCATGTACTTTGAAGGTTGGTTGCTTTTATTAACGTCGCACTAGAAGCAACATGAGGGTCATTGGCGACGGAACTCGTCATTTTGAACCTCGGTCAAGTGACGAGGACGACACCTGAGCTGCTTCCTTCCTCATTATGCCACGGGAAGACTTTGGGCTCCGACAGATTTATCGTGCATCAGCCACCGCTACACGGTGGGTCCTTTGAGGCATCATCAAGGCTCGAACCTCGACGAAATCCGCCGGCTATGAGTCAGCGACCACGAAAGGAATGTGTGGAGTAATTGACAAATATTCGATACAAAGTCAACAAAACCTTAGTTACACCTCTTACGAACAGTCACAAAGGGCACACTTTGCTACATTGTCTAAAAGGGAAAAAATGCAATCAAACAATTTTAATCACTCTTCTATTGTTCACAAAGTAACCGTCAATAGGATTCACAATCGATTTATCCTATATAAGATGATTTTCTGTTTGTTTGTTTGTTTATTTCATTTCTTCCCATTCTCTGGTTAACCCGGATTTTGGACATTCCGAATCCGCTCTGATCACAATTTAATGCGAATTAACGAGGTTTTTACAATAGATAAAATGTTTGAATAGGAAAAGCAAAACGAGGATTCGTTCGATCTCGTATGACGGGCTATTGTTTCGGCACTTTGTAGAAGCGGAGGTTGGAGAGGGACCGCATCTTTTAAAATGATTACATGCATTAGTTAACTGCATTTCAGAAAAAGGTTTTAATTGCGCCACAAGAAAAAAATAAATATAAATAGTGGCAGTTTTATTCAATTTATTTTTTGTGCTAATTTCATATCATCTACAGCTGCAAATGCATTTAATATCAGAGTAAATTTGACGAGATCCTATCACACTTTTCTATATTTTTTGTGTAAAATCAGGATCGCTCTTTGAGATTCTCATCATAGCCTGCAAGTCAACGTCTACCACAGAGCATCCACATTTACTCTTCAATCAAGAAACACTTTGCTCACAAATATATGTACACCCAAATAAATATATGTACACCCAAATAGAAAATTTTTTTTACTCGTGCAAGTGTTTCAGTTGATACAAATTTGTATAAGTCAATATCGCAACATAAAACTTTCACAGAGTGATCTGACTGCATGTCAATAAAGTTCATGCTGAAACTTCTCCATTGCCATATCAGCAGTGGAAGGAGAGCGAATTCGGGCTCTATTTTTGGAAATCCCTTGTGACCACCCAACTCTACAGAGGATCCCTAATCTTTCAGCCATTTTTCTAAAAACATAAAAATTGCCATCAACCGCTTGCCTTGCACCTAGTTTTGCTTTGAATAATCTTACGAACGAAATCCATGGCAGATTTTTCCGATTGTCTTGACGGACCACAAAAAATTTTGATCGTTTATCGCCACATTTAGAAGCAACATGAGGACTATTAGCGACGGACCTCGCAATTATGAGCCAAGGTCGACACTTGATCTGGTCTCCATTCTCTAAAACTTCCACGCCTCGCCATTGGGAGGACCTCGAGCATCGACAGTTTTAACGTGCATCAATCACCCCAGCTACACGGCCTGTTTTTAGTCGCACCTGGACTCGAACCCACAACTGGATGGAAACAATGTCAACCATCAGTTCGTGACAACTAGGCTACTGCGCTCTGTAATAAATTCCAATTATAACAACAACAACAAAATTTCTAAAAAATTAACTTTCGCTGCTATTTTCATTTGTATTAAGAATGTATCGGGAGTTTCTCTTTTTCCTAAAAGAATATTCAGTACTCCCTCTGTAATCCGGCGCTGCTAACAAAGGGCGTTTTTTTCACAAGGCTGACAAATCATAGAAAATTATGTTTTCATGCCTTCAAATAGAATAAAGTAGATAATCAAAACACAGTACATTTTAACATTTATTTCTAGTATTTGACACTGTATTTGCGTGTATTGCATTAAATTTGGTACTCTATAATATGCAGCCTTTCGTTATTTTTAATGCTTCTCCAGAAATCCGGAGTTTTCGGTGACCCGATGGCCAATATCTGCCAGAAAAGCGAAAGTGTCCTTACTAGTTAAGTTGATGGTGTATTCATTCTTCACAAGGATGAATTAAATATAACAGTTCGAAGCCTATTTTTTTAAATGATATGTTAACTTTAAGTGAGCCACAAGTGATAATTGCTCCGTAACTTTTCCATTCAGAAAGAGAGAGGCAATTCCATTCGTGTACATACGGTTTCATTCATATCGATCCGTTTCCGGATGAAACGATTTAAAAAATTTTAGAAAGTCCTTGGTTGAAACTTTTCCAACGCTATTTTTAAAAACTCGCCAAAAAGCGACTAATTAATTTACACACCCGATGGTTGATTGATTGGTTTAAGTAACGTGACACTAGAAGTTAACCCGTTAAGTACACAGAAATATCGCCTCAACGTTATTAAGTAAAACCTAAAAAAAATTAAATTATTTTAAAATTAATTTCAAGAAAATTTATTTCAAAAAGAAAAATTCTTAATTAAAATATCTCGTTCGCGTGTTGTGGAAGTTAGGAGAAGGGAGGTGCCAGCTCAGGTACCGTTCGTTGTCAATTGACCGAGGTTCAAAATTACGAGGTCCGTCGCCAATAGCCCTCGTGTTGCTTCTAGAGCGACGTTAGTACCCCCCTCTCCGACTCTGTTTAGTAAAATCAATGCTGCTGCCCAGAATTAAAAAAAAAAAAAGAAAGAAAGAAAGAAATTGTGTAAAAGCAGGTTTAAGAAAAAAATTCAGCAAAAATAAATTTGGGGAGGGAGTGGGGGGCGCAGGAATATGGTTAATGTTCCTTCAAAATATCAACGAAGCTCCCCAAAAAGTTTCGGAGCGATGCAATCAACAATGTGGATTTGCATAACGGACTATTCAAATTTATATATCAGATGTCTTCGATTAGGATTACAATCCTTGACTCACCGATAGTTCAAATAGTAAGAAACAACAGATAAGAAGACCCGTTTTTGAAACGTGCAAAGTAGCAAAATTGTAGTAAAACGATATATATTTCAGTGTATTCAAGGAGGGGGGGAAGAGAGGCCCCGCGACACTCGAGTCACTTTTAAATGGGTTTTCTTTCACTCGCATTTTAACTGTGTCTGGGTCAAAGCTTTTTTCTCACATTTTAAAGCGCTCAATTGAGCTGAAATTTTCTACACACGATTGTTTTGGTTGGATATACGATAATTTAATTATAATTAATTGATTAAAACATATTATTGAAAAAATTCAGTTTGACTCAACGTACCCTTTCGCTCTTAAAATTTAAGGTATAAAAAAAATTAGGTTACACAAAGTGTGAAGTTTGAAAGAAAACTCGTTCTTTACCAGTGTGATTAATTCTAACTCTCTTATACTTATGTTTTTAGTAATTAATTCAAGAAAGTAAAATTAACGTCTATAGAAAGCTTGGTTTCTTTTGGGTACAAAATATGAACTTTATTTTTCAGGTTGTTTAATCAAAAGTGCCGTCTCAATGTGGGAAAAAAAAATTGTCTCTTGAGCATACCCAAGAAAATAATAAAAATGACTAAAATGTGGATTTTTAATAAGTTGGTAAATCGGAAATGAGGTTTTAGTTGTAATTCTGAAGTCATTTGTTATAACTTCCTCATAATTCAATATGTTTAATATTATCCTCAAAAGCATATATAAGACTTTTATGTTGCATTGTTCAAAGCAAATAATGATTAATTAACAACGCATTCGAGTGATTGATTGGTTTTATTAACGTCGCACTCAGTGGCAAATGCAACCCCCAAACGTTCCTCGAAATATTTCAAGATAACTCTTTTATTATATACTATTGTAGATATTCTACATTTTAAACATAAGAACCTTTTTTTTCCCCTCCTCGTGCTTGTTTTCATCGCGAAAAGAAAAAAAATCAACTAATCCGATTCCCGAGAAAAGAATAGAAAATCTTTGCTGTCCCTTGAAAGGCGTGGCTCTTTTTCAGTGTTTGTAAATTAAGAGGGGGTGGATTGGTTTTATTAACGTCGCACTAGAAGCAACACGAGAACTATTGGCGACGGAACCGCGGTCAAGTGACGAGGACGACACCTGAACTGGCACCTCCCTCTCCAAACTTTCACACCACGCCATTCATTGCACAGGAGAACTTTGAGCCTCGACAGATCAGCCACGGCTACACGGTGGGTCTTTGCGGCATCAAGACTCAACGGAAACGCCGTCCTCGACCATGACCACTAGGCTACCACGGTCATGACACATTGGGAGTAGCTATGGTGATGTTGTGCCACGATCGTGAGTGAGTGAGTGAGTGAAGGTAAAAGTCATTGTCTCAAGAGCCAGTTGTGGCTATGCTGCGCCAAATAAGATTTATTGTGGTCTAGACGAGGAAAAAAAAAAGACAAAAATTGGTTGACAAGGAGGAAGGTGGGAAATAGAGAAGGATCGCTAGGGTAACCAAGGGATCCGTCACCCCTGTTTACCAAAGGCAGTAAACTCCACAGGAAAGAAAAAGATCACTAGGGTGCCTCGGGGTGGGCCACGATCAAATGCAAATGTCCACTCTGCATTGATCTGCTCCAAATGCAGACTTTGAATTGATTGACTCTGCATTTGAAGCAGATGTCCTTCCTAACATAAGAATTTTATTGTCTCGAGTGATCTACGGTGCATCCCACACACAACGGTCTTCCGACAAGACCCGAACTCCTGGAGAGTTCCGTCCACACACATATTCGCTACGGTCCGCATGTGGAATGCATTAGCTGAAAATTTTGGCGTTCACTTACCAAGTGAAACAGCCTGTTCCTTTTATATCAATTATCCACCGTATCAAATGTCCCGAGAATTCCCCCTATACAATTTTAATGCATCCTCAATGGAACCTTATTCAATTTATAGCAAACTGAGTAAAGGGTCCCTAATCTTGAATTGAAACCAATATTTCATCAAAAGGGAATGAAAACAATTTTAAAAAAAATACGCCAACAGAATTCAAAAATGAAAATCTAGAAAAAGACTTTTTTTTATGGCTGCTTAGAATACCTTGTGATTGGACGATGCACCTTACTTTGTATTCCATCCAACACCTATGAATCACGTCAATCAAGCTAAAAATTTTATAAATCCAGGCATGCATTTTAATTAGTTCACCTCACTTATTTAAATTCTGTATCTCAAATACCATTTCAATACTTTATTTTTAAACAATATCAATAAATTGCACTGGGCATTTGAAGTTTAAACATCCTGACAGGAGATTAAAAGCCCAACAGGGCTAAGTACTCCAAAATAAGTCGCAATGTACCAATAGGAAATTTAATTTTTTTTTTAATTTGTGCTGTGCTCATAAAACTATTTTTGAACTAAAATAACGCACAATTCACAGTTAAAACCATGTAAAGCGAATTTATGCAATCACTAAAACTCTGGCATACCAGCTTTTTTTTTAACCCAAAGATATTGAAATATATCTCGTGCCCCCAGTTTCAATTATAAATAGATTTAATTTTTCCAAATGTCTGAATCACATCTACTGCGTAGTCATGACAACGCTCAGGATTGGAATGTAGGAAGCGAGTTTAAAAAACAGTTACAGTGTTTAAGGAATACAAGCGTTTCAGCTACTTTTGAAGTATCACAACGAAAATCGGACGATTGTTCTGTGTCGCTTTTAACTCAGTGAGTCAAATTAGCGAATAAATATAATGGTACGAAATCAACTTTGATAAAATTTCATCGTGCGATTTCAACGATTCTCAATTATTCACTATAAATAAAAAACAGCAACGTTCGTCAGTGTCTGATTATCGAGCCGATTTCATCAATAGTCGAATTACCATCACATTCGTTTTTTTACACGGTTATTTTCAAAACGAATCAATATTGCAGAACGATCAACATTATTTTTACATCCTACATATTTATAAAAAACTACAAGTACATTCATTTGGCTCGTGTTCGACTTCTCGTTGAGCATTCTTTTGTTTTAGCCAATACGACATTTCAATGTTTTAAAAAAAATCATTATGAGAGCTTCGGCACACATCCCAGTCTCTTTTCACCTTGATAAACATGAAGTTCAAGAACATCGAAAATATCACGAATTTAATCGCTTGCCTCGGATAAGATATTTTGAGACGGTTCCAGTTTTTAATCATTTTTTTATCAGTGAGCGTCAAGAAACACAAACGGAAGGGCTTCCTTCTGAAAGGAAAAGGAAACATCGTACGTTTACCATTCAAATGTCTCTGTTGCGGAAACGTAAGTGTAAACCACCTCTAGGCATAGTTCTTCCGATTTTAAAGGATCTTTAACCTATATTCAAAAGTATTAGTTTTTTTCCCCCTTTCAAATACACACACTGCACCTTCTGATCGATTAGTTTGTTTTTCCATGTAACCATGTAAAAAAAAAAAACGATAATTTTCGTTATAAAAAGGGGCGATATTAATTACCTTAATTAATTTAAAATAACTTTAAAAATGGGCGTATAATTAAATCGATTCTTTTTTTTTAAGAGCATTTCAAATCTTTATCATAACATAAAGGTTGTTAGAACAAAATAAATTAATTAGAATAAATATTTAAAAAATAATTCTCCAAATTATGAAGCATGCAGAAATTCCCACAGAAAATGTCAATACATTAGGTTATAAAGAGTTCACTGCCAGATTCTTGAAAAATAACAATAAATTATTTAAATTTATAAAAATCGAAAATCAAACATACTGGAGAAATTTTAAAACAATTGATTCTAGTGTTTTACTAAATATTGAAGCAAATTATATATTTATTAAAAATGTAACAATGCAAAACTTGTATTGCAATTTAATCAGGAATTCAGCAAGAGACCCATAATGCTCATTTATTTTTAGAAAAATTTAACTATGCATTTTTTAAATCTTCATCTAAACCTAAAGCATTTGAGTAATTGCATTTTTTAAATCTGAAAATTATATACTAAACATTAATATTCAGAATTTTGAAATACTTTAAATTTTTGAATGTACAGCACTTAAAAGTTTAATAATGAGATGAAAAATATTACAAAAAATTGCAAGACAAAACATATTTTAGGTCTACTTTCACAGAGAAACATTCAAAGAATTGGTTTAAGGAAGTTTTCATTGTTAGAGAGAAAATTTCAAATTCATCTGCTGAACTTAAAAGACGAACGAAAACTGTAAAATGTGATACTTAAAAATTGCGAGCCAACATGATGTAATATATCTACCTTAATATATCTACATTTCTAAATAAACGGTATGCAATTTTATAAATATTCTCAAGCAATGCAAAAGAAATTTGATTTTTAGAATATGTCTTATGGTTACAAAACCCATTGCAATGTAACCTCATCTAGAAGCTATCATTAGCAGAAGGTAGGGATGGAGAAGGAAAACTAGGGGGAAAAAAAATGTTTAATTTTTATGAAAACAAACAAAAGATTATAGAATTAATAAAATTATAGAATATAATTCACAAACTAAAATAAAAATTTAAAAAAAATAAAGCTAATTTTGATCATAAACTATCAATATAGAAATTTTAAGCCATTAGTAATGAAGTATACACTAATAAATGCTTAATGTCATGAAATGTCACAATCATGGAAAACAGAAAAATGGAAGATGATTTTTTTTAAATCGGGAAATAATTTTCATTTAAACAAGAAATTATTTTGTTTGTATTAAACAAGGAAATCCACCTCAAATCATTGTTTCAATAAGAAAAAATAGATTAACTTTTTAATAAAAACATTGAATGAATACCAAAAATATGTATATAAACTTAAACAGGAATATTAATCCAATTCTTGTAATTTATTATAAAATCAAACCCTTCATTCTATTACTACTTTATGAACAAATATATTGTGGGCCCTCCCATTAAAAATCACACAATAAAATTGTAATATGATATAATGAAAGACATTCCTTACATTTAAATTGAACATAACTTATTAATATGTCATTCCTTGTAGCAGTTAACAGAATTATTAATGTTATATAACAAAAAAAAAATCAAAATTATAAATCAAAAACATATTAAACAATATCCTAATAGAGCTTGAAACAAAGATTTAAATTTTTTTAAAAAAAATCATATTTTATCAGTTTAAAACATTTAACTTGAAACAAAAAAAAATCCACTTCAAAATTTTGTAAATCATAAAAAAAATTGGTGTAATAACCACAGAGTCACAACTAACCCTAATATAAATAAAAAAAAAATTGAGGTTCATACCCAACATTTTGTTCGTAAATTGTTTTAATTCAAACTATACTTTTGATTTACATAATAAGATGCAATTCTATTGAACAAGAATTATCCAATAGAACTAAGTAAAAATTAGCAAAATTACAACAAAGATAAAATGTGAGTCACAAAATTGTTTGGTATGCAATGTCTATATCTACATACATACAGAAAATATTCACATATACACTCTGGAAAAGATGCAAATAATATGTAAAATTTTTTAAAAAAATCATAATTTTTCTTGTGATTATCTGAGAATAGTTTATAAAAAGAATATATCTGTTCTATGGGCAAACTGGTAAGCAATTAAACTTGTAAGCACTTTATTTGACAAAATAACTCCGAAATATCTTGTACACAGGTAATTCAAATAATTTAATACCTAGTTTATGACTTTTATGTTAATTTGTTATTTCTACATTGAAATTTACATCTTAATTTTTGTGCAACCTTTATAAATATACAAGGCAAGTTATCCTTTGTAATTTTTAATCACTTTTCTTCATTTAAGTAGAAGGCAATACACCAGTTAAAAAATGCATATAATAATTTTAAAAAAATTATGAGAATTATTTAATCAGAAAACTGAATTTAAAATTATATTCTTTTTTGAAACATATGCAAAGTTCAAATGATATATTGATTATTTGATAAAATATTCTGCAATTCATTAATGCACATGTTTTTATTCATTTCACTTTATACACAAGGTCATAATAAAAATTTAATATATTTCTATGACAGAGTTTCTGTGCATACCTGCAAATAAAATAATTAGTGTCCCTTTTTAGTACTAAACAAGAAGTTTATATTAGGACATTTACTACCTTTATTTTCTAGAAAATTAATAATTATGTTAACGCATACCAACCTAAGCTAATTTCTCAGTCGGATTATTAGGCATTTTCTATGCTTATATTTAAAAGATAAGCGATTTTGTTGAAGGAAGATAACCAAAATAATTTATCATTGGGTAAATCACCACTTTTATAAGCCTTGCAAATATCTATACATTCTTAAGGCTGTATTCATCTACTGGCACAAAATATGTTTTCAATATAAATGAACATTTTCATACATTAATACAAATCTGTAATTGCAACATCACTAACCATTTATCATTTACAGTCCTTGGCATTTTGAAATACTTTACAAATATGAGATTTTTCATTTTAACCGATTAAGTAAAAAATCAGATTGGCATTATAATGTAGAAGAAACATTTTATACTAGAAAAACAGATCAATTTAAACAGAAATAAATTGTACAAAGAAATATGTTTCTCAAAAGAAGAGAAAAGTCAGAATATAATATGAACTCTGACCTTAAGAAATTTTTAGGTTCTATTCCAGAACATCAGATTCTGAGAGAGACTGCCTTAAGAAAATGCACATCATAATTTAAAATGAATACTAATAAACAATTATCCAAAAAACACATTTGCTAATTAAAAATATAAAAGTAAAAATATTGTCAATAAGAATAATTTGTGACTAAGCATTCAACCTTATAACTTGATTATAAAATAATGAATCTAATTAAATTCCAATTAACTCTCATAAACTGCTATCCCCACACAAATTTAGATAAAAATAATCCCCCCTCCCCAAAAAAACAAGAAAATTCCTTTGAAATATATTAGTGCTTTGCAAAAATATTTTAATGCTCCTTTTAATTTTTACAAATAATTAATAAAAAACACACATTTGTACGCAATAAGAAAAAAAAATTTTTATATCTACCATTAATTATCCAATTTTCACAATAATTGTAGGCAATCAATAAAACAAAATAAAATACAAGTGAGTGAGTGAGTGAATGTAAAGTTTATTGGCGCAAGAGCCAGATATGGCTATGCTGCGCCAAACAAGATTAAACTGTGGTCTAGACGTGAAGTTGAAAAAAAGGTAAAAATGGTTGACAAGAAGGAGGGTAAATAAAATACAAGAATGATCAACCCTAATTGGAACAAAAAAATAATCCAAAGTAGTATTTCTTTACCCATGCTATGTGATCAAATAAATATTCACAAAATAAATTCTGAACTGAATAAAAAATATATCCAGAAAATTTATTCTAACACTGTAAAAAAGCATTCACATTGCATACTCTTTAAATTTACTTATATATTTTATAAATTAATCAAACTATTTTTTCAAAGGCTTAATAAAGGCAAAATCACTTTCACCAACATAATCCCTTTTAAACGTGTTTTTATCATAACATTACTTTTTACTTTCAACTAGTATGCTAGATACTTTAAAATTTTGAATTATTCCAAACATTGTATACTTCCAAAAATCTTTTGATTTAAAATAATTCATTCTAAACTTTAATACAAATAACATAAAAATTAACCCTTATAAACCATTAATTTTAATTATGATTTGGAAATAAATCATTAAAATAAAATATATGCAAGTTGAATATAACAAATACACAAGTTCTCAAAAATATAATTGCAATAAATTAAACATATGCATGACAATAGAATAGAAATGATGACAAGCTACAATTTTTGTACATATCAATTGCTCTTTTTAAGAAAAAAAGCATCTATATCAACAAAAATTAAGCTAAATAAGTTTGAAATTTACAAAAAAAATTTGATTTCAAAGAAAAACATAAGATAGGATTATCTAATTTTTAGATAGCTAGAGAAAAAGAGGAAGCATTTTTAAGACATATTAAAGTAACTGAATATAGATTGACATCAACTCTTACTGTTTATAAAATTCAAAGCGAGTGAGTGAATATAAAAGTTAATTGGCGCAAAAGCCAGATGTGGCTATGCTGCACCAAACAAGATTCAATTGTAGTCTAGACGTAAAAAAAATTGAAAAAAGACAAAAATTGGTGGACAAGAAAGAGGGTCGAAAATAGAGAAGGATCGCTAGGGTAACATAGGGGTGCTACATAAAATTCAAGTCCTTCACAACTAAAATTATTTCAAAGAATGTGATTTAAAATTGCATTACTTGCAAGATAAATTCTACAATAAAAAATATATATATGAACATAAATAATCTGAAAACATCAGGAATATTCATATATCTTTAAAGAAAATATAGCCACGAAAATGAATACATAGCCATGAAAATGAATACATACATAAAGTTTTATTATACTAATTTAAGATTATTTGCAGAAAATTAACAATTATAAATAACAAGCTGGATTTATTACACTAAAATAGAAGAGATTTACAATATCTGATGGATAAATTCAATTGAAAGAATTTTGTGAAAGTATTCATATATATTTAGCCTTAATATTCATATTTAATTGTTAAAGCAAATTGAAAAAATATCAAAGATGCATGAAAATGATTGTAAATACATTGCCTATATAAACAAAATTAATAAAATGAAACAAAAAGAAGTAAAATCTTATACATAATTTCAGTAATACAAAAGAAATCTAAAGGAAGATCAGCATTACTACTTAATTTTCATACCAATAATTTTGGTTTATGTAATTTCTTTCTTTCAATTTTGTACATATAACAAATACACACAGTATTTGCTTCACTAATAGCTATTGTCTTAAATTATTTATTTATAACATCAATATTTCAATTTTTTGCATTAAGATTTGTTATATTATGATTGTAATATTCATAATCTCACTAGGACACACAACTATTCTAATTCATGCAAGTTCTTGATTATTACAGTTAAGAATGAAATATAAAATTTAAAAATAAAAAAAAAAGATAAGTTAACAGAATTTTAATTTAATTATTTTCAAATATTAATGAAGATGAATTTTTTAACTTGATCCCCTTTCTTCAAAATTCCTCAAATAACAAGCAACTGATTTTTGGAAGTGTAAACTCATTCAATAAAAAAATTCATTACTTCAATCAAGATAAATCTCGAACAAGTTCATTTTGTTCTAATAAAAAACCACAGTAATAGATACATTAGTCTAAAAATATAAAATCTGTACAAATTCAAAAATTATTAAATTTAGCCAGCATCATTTTGGGAATAGGACTTAAACACTTAAGATTATAATAGAGTAAATTAAAATTAGTAAGATATTTAATGTACTTAAGAAATAAAAGAATTAACTGTTTTTTCTAACACTATGGAAATATTCAAAACATTTAAAGATGAGGAAAACAATCAAATATAAGCAAATAAGAAAAACGTGTATAATAGCAACCATTTACTGGACTAAAGTAAGATTGTTTCTACACACTTACATTCGCATTATTTATAAAACAAATAGTAGAAATACATGGATAAAAAAATAAGTAAAGAAAAAAACTTTTTTTTTTTTTCAGATTATCTTTAAATCACAAAAGAGTTCACAATTTGGAAACAGTTAATAGTGAAACCACAATATAATTTCCAAATGACAAAATTCAAAATAAAATTTGTAAAGTATTATTCAACATTCCTTAATTTTATTCTGGTTAATTATTCAAGATATTAAAAATGAAATTATTTTACACTTGTAGTTAAAATATGATTTTCATTTCTTTATGAAATGAACTATATTTAAGTTGAAATTTCAACAATAATGAAAATATTAATTTTTAACACATGGATAACAGATGAGCTATATATTATGATAAACAGCATTTTAATACAGTAGCATAATCAAATAGAGATATTTAGTACAATTCCTTAGAATTATGATACAATTGCAGAATTCAATTCATCAACTTATGTATGAAAATAAAATGCTAAATTAACAAAATAACCGAAAATATTGTTAAATGTTTATAAAAAGGTAAAAAAAAAACTTATATATTTAAGAAAATTGGGTATTTAATTTATAACTTCTAAATATATTATTGAAGAAATTTTTCCAATAGCATATTTTAACATTTAAAATTTTAGATAACATTTTTAATTAAAAACTTTTTCTACACGAAAAATGTACTGCGATGATTTTTATTTACATCTGTATCACAAAACTCCCGAATGACAATATCAGAACTAAATGTATTTCTCTAAAAAATTCTAAGATTATCGACTATACATTAAATATGTATTTAAATATCCATCCAAAAATCTTATTCCAAGTTTCTGAAGATTTTATGAAAGTAAAGAAGAAAAACTTACATTAAAATAATAAACGTTCAGAACAAAGTATATCTTTCAAATGAGATAAATTAGCAAATAAGTTTCGCAAAGAAACTGAAACCGGCGAATACTTCAAAATATTACAGCAATTTTGGCACAGCGTTGCTGACATATATTTAATATTCTCCAAACCAAACAATACGGATGGGAATTAAAAATACTGGTAATTTTAAATCTCTGCGTTCTTCAAACGATATTGGTCAAAAAGATAAATGTTATTTAATTTTACAGCAATAGCTATATTTTCCACATGTGGTTAACACAAATTCAAGAAATGCTAATTTATGAATTATTGCAAGATATGACTCACCTTTCGCTTAGGAAGATTTTTTTTTTGGTACTCTTTTTACTTTAAAATCTCGTACAATAAGCG
>BMAW01119338.1:8269-44088 GCA_019974015.1 Nephila pilipes
CTGAATCATCGACTCGTTGCTGTTTTTGTTCCATCGAAAGCAATCGCTGCACCCACTTGGAAAAAAACCTTTTTCACTTCACTTCAAAAAACCTTTTTCCTGGTCCGATCGACTTAAAATTTTGACACGTTTCAAGCAAAGGTTAGTACTCTAGAAAGACCTGGTTACTGGTTTACTACGAGCGCCATTTCTGGGTTAGTCTTGGGAGTTATTGATCGATGTGTTACTTCTTTAATCTCTCTGTAGTTTCAAATTTCCACACAAATTTGTAGTTCCTACACTTGTTTATTATTTTTGCACAATTATTTCTTAAATAATTCAGTTTGTATGTCGATCATTTTGTGAGTCTCTCTCATTGATGTATTATGAAATTTACTGTCATGTAATCCAAAGGAATAAAGTAATATCGTGCACAGTTTGATACAAGAGAGAAGTAACGGAAAATATTTATTTTACTTCTATTTTATTTGATTTAGTTTTATTTCGGTTCTGTTAGTCGTAATTTACTATACTAATACCAATGAAAAAATACGATGCAATAAATCAACATATTCTAGTGCTTTATTGGAAATTTTGTTTCATATTGTTAAAATATATAAAAACTATTAATTTTAGTCCCTAATGCTTCTTTTAATTTCAAAGAAACACTAGAAATTATAATAATGTATTCTTCTCAAAGTGAAACTTATATTTTAAAACATTTCGGATATTTGTGTATATGAAAAAGTGTTGAAAGTCAATTAAAGAGAAAATAGATAATTGAAAATTAAACGTAAATAAATTAAATAAAAAGTTTTCATTTCTTTCTATATCAGAACTCCATTTGTAGACTATAGGAAAGTATTCTATTACTATAAATATTATTGAATTGTATTACTTCATTAAAAATATCCTGGTGCTCAAGGAAATTTAAATAAATTATTCATTGATGATTCGTTGAAAAACAGTACTACATTTAATAATTAATTGATCATTATTTTGCTTATAAAACGAAAGGGTTTGGAATTTATTAATTATTGGAAACTCTAATTTAAAAAAATTACTATCATTTACCAGAAAAGGTTTAACAATGGGCCTTACAATAGAATTATAAATTTGAGAGTTTCCCATTAAATTCTTTTTTAGAATTTCTGGTTTCAAAAGTGATTCGGACATCTGAAAGTAATGATTTTAACAATTACTTTATTATAAAATAAATATTGGTAGCAATTGTTACCAAATTACAATTTTCTGATCCCCTGATGGCTACTTATAATACAAAGTTTAAAATGTTTCAATATAAATACAGAATTAGGTGATTTGTGTATGAGATATTTATACATTTTATAAATTTATCCATTGAGTATTGAAACTCTCTCAATATTTTGAAGGTATTTTCTTCATAACATTTTAAAGGTATTTTTAACAATTATCTTTGGTTTACGTCAGTGACAAATTATTTTACTGTTTATTCAAAATTTTAAAGCAATAAAGTATATCTTTAATTTTTTTACCTAACTTTGGCTGCAAACACTTTGCCACGGTATGAAGTATCTCCAACACCTATTTTGAGATGGCACGCAATTTTTCCGTCACACTCTCCCTATATTGATTTCAGTTCCTTTTACACCAGACTCATTGTTTGGTTTCTTGTTTGTTTCCACAATGGATTGAACAAAATGTAATGCAGTAGAGTTGTATAAGTTATACTGTGTTTTTTGTGTGCCAGAAATGAAAATCCGACAGAGCTTACTTCCACTTCCTCACTCATATTTATGCATTGGAAATTATTGTCAAATACTTTTGGAATATAGAAATATGTATGTTAGGAAAGAAATAAACAAATTAACTTTATTATAATTAAACAAAATTGTATATTGTCAATTTCTATAACAAGCACATGGAATAAGTATTTTTAACTAATTGTTCATCGCATTTCTTATATATACAAGGTGTTTCCTTTGTACAGTTTCCGCAAACATATTTTTCACAATTAGAACAAATTTTAATGAATTTATTTTCGTTGTAATATCCTATTTGACACGTCTTACGTTGATAAGAATCTGTAGCACATTTAGGCAACGATCGTTTTGTATTTGTTCTCTTTTTTGACTGTTCACGGGCTTCTCGAAAATCGGCGGCTAGTTCTACTGCTAACTGGAGTAAAAAATCTTGTCTCGAGATATTTTCTTCTGTCGTTTGCTGGTACAAAATCCAGGTATCTATGCCAGCTAAATCAAGGATATTGGAAAATACTTGGAAGGGCCACCTGCAAGACTTGGATTTTGTGGTATATTTCCTCGCCATTTGATCGTTCATGTCTCCACCAAATTTAGTTTTATCGTAATGAACTATATACAATACGTTGAATATGCAAGTACATCTTAATTTCTGATCCAATAACCTTACAAAGCAATAAATTGTTCCTCAGCTTAAATGACCGGTTGTGGTAGATTGTTCAAAATATACAAAATACAAAAAAAAATAATAATAATACATTATTAACTGTATTTAATTTTCAGAATAAATCAGGAATTCAAATGTGTAAAAGCGATAAGATGATATGCGCATTTTCAATGCAAAAGTTTACAACCGGTCAAAAGAAAAGTTATGGTATGTTTAGATTTTTCTTCTTATTATTTTGACTAAAAATGGTATTATAAGTCAACTATATTTTTAATCGATCGCAAGAAAGTTCATTTCCAATTCTACCAAGCAATTGTATTCGAATTATTAAAAGATAAGAACATATAACTCGCTATGAATGTTTAATGTCTTTTTCTAAATATTTCTGATCCACATATAATACTAAAACGTCACGAAATCGCCTCATTTTTTCATTTACATTTTGTGGAACATTTTGCTTTACAAGTATAATGAACATTTTAATTTCTTAAAATTATATGTTTTTTGTATTTTGAAACAATATACGTATTTTGAAACTAGTAAGTATCTAATGAAAACAATTTATTTGTTCTTTAAGATAACTGCTTCAAAGCATTCGTAATAACTTCCCTAATATTATTTACATATATTTAAAAAAAATCTTTCCTTTACTGGAAAATATTGCATAAATAATTATAGAAGCTAATTCCTCAAGTTGCTTTATTTGTGTGTTGTTTATGAGTTTATTCTAAATTCTGATAACCATCCATGCTCATGAACATTCAATTAGAATTAATATTATTTTGTGTAATTTCTGAAGCGTTATAATATTTTTATTTTTGTAGTCAGGAAAATATGAACCGATTACGAGGAAAAATAATGAAATAGAGTGAGAATATTTATAGATAATATTAGATTTTAAAAAAATACACAATTGCTGCAATTATTAAATATAAAAAGAATCCTAGAAACATGATAATGACAAATATAAGTAAAATATCAATTCTTAGAACATGTCTCTGTTTAATAATAATATGAAAGAAGAATTTTGTAGAAAATTATTGTTTCAAATCTGCAGATATATTTTATGTAATAAAATATAAAATTTTGTTAAATTGGTAGTTTTCAGATAAAGTAAATTAGATACTTTACAATACAAAGTGTGAAATTACATACTCGTAGTTTTAAAATAATTTATAGAATTGATTCAGCTTTCACTTATGTCTTACAATATTTCTTAATATTTTATCTAAATCATAACACAAGAAATCAATTTGAATGCAAATATCTTCAAGTATTTAACAAATCCTGTAAAAATATTATTCTCTAAATAATTTGATATTAAATGAATTATGAGAACAGAATGGACTGCAGGAATTCCTGGTGATCCAGTTAATCAAAAAATTCGATTAACAGTTTTAGATTAGAATCTTAATTAGGAAGCTGCTGATAAAGCATCTGGAATTTTCCATCATATTTAACGCTATTCAGGCATTTTGGTGTGTAGAAGATAATTAAATATCACCTTTTTAAATTAAATCCTTATCTAAATCTTATCTCCTTTACGCACAAGATATCTTTCAATCATCCAATATTGAAGAACAGTGTCAATTATATTATTAGAAGCTTTACAATTGCCAAACTTATCTAGTGAAGCAGGAATTTTCAAGGTTTTAAAATGTGGATAAAAATTATTGCTTTAAAAAGTTTTTAATTAAATATAAAAATGATGCAAAAAAGTAAGATTCTTAATTTTCTTTAATTCAGTTTTCTTTGCAATTGTTTGACTCAATTAACAATTTCTTTTTAATCTTTAGAAAGGATTCATTAGAAGAAACAACGGGGTAGATTAAAATCTAAAATTTTATAAATTTTCTTAAGGGTTCTAATAGCTATCGTATCGAAAGTGATAGTTAACTTTTAAAATTTAAAATAGTGTTTACGCACTTCGGATTAATATACTCAATTCGAACAAAATCTATTTTAAATAACCTTCAAACAACATAAAATTCGGTGAAGAAAAACGTTTAGAGGGTTTTAATTTATTTTTTTAAAATCATAAGTAGTTTTTCATATTTAATTTTTTTTCCTGTGTGCAACAAAATTCTTTTCTTCGAGTTAAATAATAATAATTCATTGATTTTTCTTTCCCAACGAAGTATTTTCTCCCGGAAATATGTTCGTGTTACAGCACTAAAACATCAAATGTTTTAAAACTTGGTGATTCTGAAATGGAAATAAATCCACAAGATTCAAGCAAAAATTAATGCTGTAGAGATGCTCAAGGTTTTCTCTGACCTTGGTTCAAAAAAACTCAAAAAATTACTATTGCAGCTACACGTTACTTTTTCAATAAAATGTCTTCTTGGTGTAAGCTTTTGTATGTAATGATGTTGAAGATCTACAGATAATTAAAGGAAAAATCCCAAACCTCATTAAATTTTCCGATTGACGGTTAATAGAAGTGTTTGCCATTGTAAATTGAAGCTTGTAAATGTTTTTTTTCCCCTGATTTTATCTACATTTGAATTCTTTTTCGAATTTCTCGGAAACTCAGCGAAAAAGAGGGATCTTGCATAAGATATTATATAATTTGAGAAGGACCAGTTTTGGCAAGTTATCCCAAATAACTTGCCAAAACTGATCCTTTTCAAACGTCAAACCTGTGTAGAAAAATAATGGTTCATAGGATGACAAGATTTCCGGCAAAATAAGAGTAAATTACAATTAATTAAAATTAAAGTGAGAACATAATGATTTTTGTTCATAGCATATCTCCTTAATTTATGGAATATTTTATAAAGCTCACTTACAATTCTCACAACACATAAAATACAATTTCATGAAAGTAGGCACAGAAATCGAATTCTTGAGAGATTAATTTAACAAGCAGCAAATCTTTTTTTTTTTCTAGATATTTGTTACAATTTTCTTGAGAATTTACATGATTTAAATCCCAAAAGAATTTGTGATAAATGATAAAAAGGATTTTCATTCGATGGAAAGTAATTTTTCTATTTAAAATTCAGTAGTTTGTAATTTAAAGAAAAATAATCGAATTCATTTTTTACGATGAGTAAAAGAAGAAAATTGCAAGAATTCGAGGTCTTAGGCGAATAATATTTAAAAATGAGTCTTAGAAACAAGAAAATTGAATTATTATTTGTCACTGATTTTTTTTTACAAAATTTGGTAATTACTAAAAATAGCAGAAACGAAGATAATTTTAATTCGATACTTTTATAAGTTTTCAGATTTATTGAAGCTTTGTTTTTCTCTTCATGTAACACAATTTTTATACTTTGCGTATAATAATTTTTTATGCCATAATCACAAAACTACATATCTTTACGTTTCCATGTACATCAAATAAAAAGGAATTAATCTTCAAAAAATGGACATTTACAAAATAAAAGCATTCTAACACTGTGGCGGATAAAATATCGAAATTTCATAAAATACTTATTCTTGTTTATTATTCTTGAATGAACTCAACCACTTACTCCGTAAGTTTCGATAAACATTATAAATGACATCTGAAGATTCTTTCCCTACTTGTTGTTAGTCGGAACTAGTAGCGTATGTGCTATATTTTCCCAATGATGCCATAACCTTTACGTTAAAAGCAAAGGATCGGTGCATGGTATGGATCTACTTTATTCTATTTACTCGAATTTGTAATCGCAATGCCGATACGGGATGGATATTGGATTGCGAAGTGGCTTATATTAGTTTCTAGGAATGCAGCTGGGTGCACTTCGTTAGATATTGATAATACTTCTACCATTATTTCGGAGAGTCAAGCGAGTGAAATTCCTCTCTTTCCCAGGATCTGTTTCGGTAAAGATATTAGAATTTGTGTGGGTTTGGTGGTTAGATATAGAAATTATCGTATTAGGAAGTATTCCTCTGCGGTATTTTGATCTTCAGAAGTATTTAGTTAGCGTATACTTTAGTAGTCCGAGTTAAATAAATATTGTGAATAAAATGGAATAAGATGTATGATTCAAATTAAAAGTTATGTTTATTTTTTTCAATGCATCGTAAGTTGAATGTTGATTGCGATACTTTGTTATTTAACTTTTAGAGAAAAGATATTTTTAATGTAATATCGATAATTGTTATTCAAAACAAATAAGATTTTATTAGCATGACAAAAAACATTTAATTTGAGGGGTAAAAAAATAGAAAAACAGAGCATGTATGTTAAGCTTTCAAAAGCTAAGTTTTTTTTCACCCAATATTTCAATATTTTATAATATATAATAATTGAGTATATCATTTGATTTAATAAAAGGTCTGTTTTTTATGCGTTCTATAGAAAATGAGTTATTGTTTATATTTAACCAGTATTATTTTAGGGCCTTGCTTTTGAAAATAGGTCGCAAAGCAATTTCATAATATAACATCGAAATTTTATTTGTGTGATATTCACATTACAAGCAACAAGAAATTTTCTTTCGCAAATGAATGCCTAAAGTTTTTTTCTTCTTCATACTAAATTCAAGATTATTTTAGGTAATATGAACAATTTAGTAATAGTTAGAATATATGACAATAATTCATACGTAATTGTTTATTTTAAATTGTAATTCTAAATTTAGCAATGCTTTGGAGAAAGAATTTCTTTTGTTTAATTTGATCAGGGCTACACAAGGGTATTCTTAAAGTGACAGGTACACTAAAATACTTCAAACTTTCCACTTTTTTTTTATTTTGCTGCTTAAATATAGAGTGTCCCATAATGTATTATTTGTGAGAATTTGATAAATAGATCATTTACGTGTGAAAACAGAAATTTAAAATTGTGAGTACATGGTCCTTATCATACACACAGTAAAATTGTATATTTAATTGTATTTTTCTCAATATATAATTTTGTAAGATTCTTGTAAACTTTCTTCAAAATTTTCTTGGTCCATAGTTCCAATATTTTCCACTTAATAAAGTGAGGTTACATCTATACAGTGAATAATTTTTTTTTAAAATCGTAACTTACAAATTTTGGGTATTGTGCAATATCAGTAGAAAAATTCTGAGAAATTTAAATAAAACATTTCAATTTTCTTAAAATTTTATTAAATATATATTCTGAAATTATACTTATGATCAATGTATAGATTATTATGTTTATAAGACTCTGAAAGTTTTCAAAGTCATAAATGAAGTGGATTTTATGTAGGATGTACCTAACTGTAAATACATGTCTAACAAATTTAAATCTATCTATTAATTATTAGTTGCTCGCTCACACACACAGATATATATATATATATGTGTGTGTGTGTGTGTATGTATATATATGTGTGTGTGTGTATGTATATATATGTGTGTGTGTGTATGTATATATATATGTGTGTGTGTGTGTGTGTTTCCACAGATAAGAGATCTCAGATATGACGTGGTATAATGTTTCATCAAGGGCTTATAGTTTTAACATATATCCGTCCTATACACGTACCTCCTTTCTATCAAAAGAAATTTAATTTAGATCAGTAGTCATCATCTGGAATTAATTTTATTTTCTCGCATATGGCTGCACTGCCTCTTGAAGCACGTACTCACATGTACTTCTCAGATTTTCTTGCATGAGTTTTCTAATGCTTACAGGGCACTGAGGACAATTTGCTATGGGATACTGGTGACGAAGAGGAAATCAATTCGCTATCTACAGAACGGGACACATATGTCGAGCTTCTCAGCAATGAATGTGAAAATGTACTTGAAAAGCTATTTGCCTTAGATGATAAATGTGAGGATTGTGTCGGATATATTGGCGAGGGATTACATAAAATGATAACGGATCTGTTCTACTTTCTAAATAGATTTAAATTTTATAAATTTCAATTTTTTTTTATCTGTACTATAAGACGACCCTGGATTTTAGGGGTCTTTTTTTGATTCAATTATCGTCTTATATGCGGAAATATACGGTATATATATAATTAAGTTCATATATATATATAATATGGCAAAAATTAAATTCATTTTTTTCTTGTTAAAAGTGTTTCAGTGACTTTAATCTTATGAAACTGTAATAAGGACTAAGAAGTTAATTTTTAATATGATGTAAAAGTTTCTGTATCATTAATGTACAACATGGTGGGTTGTTAAAGTAGAATATTTGTCATTCTAAAAATTAAAAGAAATTCTCTTTATCCGCATAACGATTATTAGTAGAATCAAGATATTAATCTACTTTTCGCTGACATTATCTCTCTATTCCATAGTAAATTTAGCTGAATGACAGGGAGAAAATTGGATACATAATTTATTAGATATCTGATTTCTAAGAAATTCAGATAATAATTTCATATAAACAGAAGAAAAAAATACTTACACATTTCTATGTGAAAAAAAAATATATATAGCAAAAGGCATAGTGAAGGAGCATTCAGAAATGTCATTTTCCATTTTAATCCCTCACTCTTAACGTTCCCCCCTCCTATTCTAGCCAGTGATCTAAAATAAACATAACTCAAACAGAACTATTCAAATTATTTGTGAGTAAGAGAATCAAACATCTTTTGATACATATATATATATGTAGAATCCTAACTACAGAAATGGGATACATGACTCGTTTTAAAGATGTTTAGGGGTTTTCTGGATTCAATAACAAAGCGGATTTTTAAAAGAGGATATTTATTAAACTATACATTATTGTACAGCATTTACTAAGTTAGAATATAACTATTGATTAAACATTTTATTGAGCTATCAGATTTCACGACTTTCTCTGCTGGTCGCACTCTTCCATCTTGCTTGCGTTAATCGTGCTTGCGCCTTTTGTACTTGCGCCTCTCGTGCTTGCGCTTTCCGTGCTGGCGCCTTCCGTGCTTGCGTCTCGAAAGACTGGTGTTGGAAGGCGTCTTAAAATGTAAAAATCCTACATATATTCTTTTCTCGAAGGAAAATCAATGCCAAATTAATCCTGAACGAATTGATATTTATTTACAGTTAACAACACACTCGTAGGTACTGTTTACAGAATAGATGAATAATGTTGATCTTCAGTAGAATATGATTTCTCTCTCTCTATTCTTGAGATAAATTTGTAGATTTTTGTAAGAAATATAAAATACACTACACACGTTTTGTCTTGATAAAATGTACCTTATTTACCATATTCGAAAGATAATATGAATGAATGAATATTTATATTTAAAACTTTCATCAAAACTAACCATTGCAAACATGTGTGATCAGATTCTTAGCTTCCCGGGATCACTCTGGAAGGAGAAAAGTGCTTTTGGTGCCACGCATAAAATATGAAAACATTAATGTTAACTGATTTCGAATAACAATATTATATCTCAAATCTATATAGTTATAATATTTATTTAAACTTGAACAATTGATGATTTATACATCTTTAAAGTTAAATAGAAGACATCAACATGAAATTGGTGAAATGTTTGACATTGTGTTTAAAATACTAATGCTTTGATATTTGGTTCTATGGAAGCAGTTACAATTTCCAATTAGTCCGCAAGGAGCTCATCAAATATTTTAGTTCAAATGTGATTCTTTGCGAATTTCAATATTCTTCAAAGCCTCTTCTCAAATGTAGATTCTTATAAAACGTGATAATGTAAATAAGGTATGATCGTGAAAAATTAATACTTTTCGCTGAAGAGATATCTCTTATAAAAGCCAGGTAGAAGGGCAGTATAAATAATTTGTTTAAAGTTGAATGTCTGTTTGTAGGCCTATATAATCCATTTGAAAACTTATTTATATCAATTGAAATTGGATAAATATACACATAACACACAGTTGTTTATTTTATCGGAAATCTTAAATAACATTCTGAAATTCCTGTATCAAATCAAAATTTTTTATTTATCTACAGGATTGTGTTTAGCCAAAATGTTGACATGTATACAATTCTTGCTGTAATTTCGATTTCATTTAAAAGCTGTTATAGTTTGAAACATTGCACTGATCAGTAACTTTTTTTCTCGATAATTACAATTGTGGATATTTTTAATCAACGTCACTGTAACATCATGAGGAGATTGGCAATGAGCTTAGCAATTTTGATTCACAGGTAACAAAAGTATAAACTTGATCTGGTGCCTCCCTCTCTTTATTTCCATACTTGATGACATCTAAACTTAGTTTCTTATAACATGCAGCAGATTACATTGTTCTACACCATTATTCACGGCCTCTAATAGAAATTGACATTTCTGCTGTAGTAACATGTAGTTCTCATAGTAACATCCATACTTTCGTCAGTGGCAAAGATAAAATTAAAAAATTATTAACTCTTCTCTCCAACGATATTTTGTTAAATATTCCTATTTCATTAATTCACTTGATTACAGTATAATAATTCAAACTGGTTTTAGAAAAATTGCTTTTACTTCTGGGGTAAATTATATATGATACCTTGTCATATATTGTTTAATAAACTCGCCATAAGCAAAGAATTTTGATATCCTTTACTAGATTTGTAACCACATAAAAATCTAAATCACTTAAAAATAATTTATTCAAATCTAGCTTGAAGATATTCACTTGTCTTATAGAAACCCAAAATGTCTGTCGTTTACAAAGATAGTCGTGAGGAAATATCAATATTCTCTATGCAGTTTACTCGCCGAGTTGCAATACATACATGCAATGGAGTGTTCTATTTAATGTACATTACTTAACATTGCACATTGACACCATAACAGCCTATCTTTAGCTTAAATAGAAGCATCTATAAAATAATAAAAACAGGAAATAAATATGTTAATGCAATGTTCTTAAAGAATAAAAATAATTATTCTTTTGATAAATTGATTGGAATAAATACCAGAGTTCTTATTTCGTACACAGAAAGAGAAGTGAAGGGGGAATGATTTTTACTGTTAAAGACCTTATTAAATGTAAGAATCCGCTGCCTATAAATTAATAATATATTAAGGAAGATTTTTTAAATAACATTGATGGTATGCTTTATTACAAATTCATATTTTTGAGCATAGCTTTTATTTTCATTCCTTTTTTATTGTTGTTTGGGGGCATTCATAGCTGTTCTGGGACTTACGTAGTTCGCATACATATTGTACAAACCAGATTTAAAACAAAAGATCGTGCTTATGGCTCGAATGAACATGAGGTGAATAAGTAAATAACTGCATTTTCATTCACATTTAGACGCTGAGATTTTCTGCTAAGCATATGAGCATAGCTTCCGCTTAAATAGGAAGATACTTTTGTATTTGTTCACATTCGTCACATGTATTCATGAGTACAAACAGTACTTGAAAAATAAATTTTTAGCGAATGTTAAATACAGTTTAAGTTAAAGTTTGGGAAACATTTAAATAGTATGAAAACTTCCAAAAATAGAAGCAGCACTTGAAAAATGAAAATTTCAACACATATTAGACACAAATTAAGTCAAGGAATAAGAAACGCATTTTAATATTACAACTTAAAAAGACTGTTTTGTTCAAAAAGTATCAATCAAATTTATACTGTAAAATAATTTAATCTAACTTCTTAATGAGATAAAAAATTGTTCATCACAAGAATACAGTTTACCATTAAGTTAAGGTTATAATTTTACATGAAATATTTGTCCTTTCAAATGAAGGTTATTTGAATGATTTTTCAGTGTATGGAAATGACACTGAGAACTTGATTATGTACTGTCTTATTTATTTTCATTGACAATATCTACCCTTAATTGTTAACTTTTCTTCTACAACATTTCCCAAAATAAAAATAAAAAAATGTATATTAAAATGAATAAAAAATATTCAATAATACAAAAAAAATCTTATATTTTTCCTTTTTTTTCACCATTATTTAAAATTTTATATATATTATTATATTTACTAGCTTAATTTTTATAAATGACTGATCAAAGTATAGGAAAAATAAAATTATGTATTCTTACGAATAAACCACTTTGACGTGATTAATCATGCATGCATTAACTTTAAAACGAGCAAACGTTCTGAATGATTAACTTTTAAACTTGCATATTTTTTTATTCATCGAAGTAAAATTACGAGTATACTTCTAAATCGAAACTTCAGTAAGATGACCATTATTCACCCTTTTACAATTGAGAAATAAGGAAATACGAAATATATTCTAGCTAACGGAAAAATAAATTCTTCTCTACGAATTAACTGAAATAAATTAATACCTGTATATTTCAATAAAATAATTGCAGCTGAATGTAAATATTACCACTTTTTCTCAGGAGCATTACGATAATGCAAGAAACGAAAAAAAAAAGATTAAAATGCTAAACAAAACAATGACTCTGAAATGATCTTTTTTGAAGAAATCTACAAAAAGTCTCTGTACTGCTTCTTCAATCGACATTTTTCTATATTAAAGATGAAAAAATGTGGAAAGATTGTATTTCATCCATAACTGTTCTTTGGCGAAGTATTTGGCTCAGAAATTGTGGAGAAACGCTAAACACAGAGATCCGACAGAGATTATTGATGGCACATCCAATATTTGATGACAACTTACCATTCCGGCAATATTAGTTTCTTCGAAGAACTTTATCCTACGCAGCACTGTGGGAAAAAATATGGTATATTATTTTTATACACAAAGTGTTTTTAGAACAATATTTGCTGTTCAATAATTTATTTTGGGCTAAAAATGCATAATTTACAGATCAGCTGAGTATGTTTTTTACTTTCATATGTGTTTTCATTGAAATTGATAAATATAAATATATATTATTCAATGAGAAAAAAAATCGAAATATAATTTTAATTCTTTTAAAAATAGTTATTTTCTCATCTCGTTTCTAATTATGCTTTTCATTTACTATTTAATCTTTTTAAAAGTAATGCTCTGAAAAAGTGC
This sequence comes from Nephila pilipes, assembly GCA_019974015.1. NCBI lineage: Eukaryota > Metazoa > Arthropoda > Arachnida > Araneae > Nephilidae > Nephila > Nephila pilipes. The sequence continues at coordinate 21,473 of BMAW01119338.1, forward strand.
GTTACAGTAAAAGTTTTACAATTGAGAGAAGTTATTTATCAATTCAAACCAGCACATAGTGCTTTTTAATATAAATAAAGCTATATTTCATTGCTAATTTTTTTTTATCTAACTGTATTTTCTCAGAGAACTTTATTTTTCGAAACGTGGTAATATTTTAAAGCCCTCCATTCAATATTCATGAGTAGGACTTAAAATTTATCACCTTTGTGAAAAGCAAAATATATTTCCAGTAACTGAATTTACATAAACTACAAAAAGCGATATACTATAGAGTTAGGTAGATAACGAATCAACTTCCTTTATATACGGATATTAAGGTATTCTTATTCTTATAAATCCTTATATGTACTTCTTTTACGAATACACACAGAAATGTTTAAGAAATATGTTTTAGTGTATATATTTCGTTGCTTTTTAATTACTCATATTTTCACAATTAACAATAATTATCCAATAATAAATTGAAAAAGGATATTATCGGTACAGTAAAAGTTTTATTCTATAACGAAAAGCCAATTCCCCAAACCAATTGTGGCTCTTCGTTATTATTTCGCTATTATTCCATGATAAGTATGTAAGAGTCACTAATAAACTCAGTCAAATGAATAGAAATTTAATTAGTAATAATTATGAAATTACTTTATGCAGATCTATGAATATTAAAAATGAATTCCTAACTTACTGTACATGTGGATACTATCCCTATAAGCGTCTGACTTAAGTTTAATATAATTGCTAATCTTACAGAACCAATCGAGTTCGAATGCAAAGAAAATTTATAAATGAGGTTTCGAATTCTTGACCTTTTTCAGGCCCTCTCTGTTTTCACTCTTGAAGCTCTTTACTCAACATATCAAAAAGGTGTATTTTCTTGTAACATGAGGAAACCCATCTCTACCAATAGCTAATTTACCAACACTCGTATTAAACGCTTCACTGCACACACACACACACACACACACACACACACATGTATATTTCCACTATGCAGTAAGATTTCTTTGAAGGTAGGTTTAGATGAATCAATGAATACTTATGTTTTGTCTTGATCTCTAAGTTTGAGTTTGAGGTTAGAGAAGCATTTTTCAGAAAATAATTAAATCTAGTTTCTTTGTTGACTTTTTATCTTGTATTCACCGGAAAGAAAACAAAATTTCTCCTAGAAAAACAACACAACCTTTTGTTGTAGTAATCATCTAGGAATAAAAACACGAGCGAAGTGACGTTGGAATGCTGGAAGTAAGCTGAGTGTGTTTTTGCCTAGTAAACGAGATAGATACTGAAATTATTTAGCTTGTTGAAACATTATCTGTTATTACAGAAGTTTTATTTATACTTATTCCTAGTACCCCAGGTATCATGTCGAAACATGATGTGCCCCTGGGAGTAATATTCCTTATCATTCACTATAAACTATCTAACCTGTTTGGATTTGATTATCTGATTTTCCTCCTAACACCAAACTTACCTTATTCTCCTTTTTCTACGGCTACCCCTCCCTCATCCTTCTAATTTTTTTCGTTTATAATCGAGTCTATCTATGATTAATAAAATTAATGTTAGAAATCATATTTTGTTTTGATAAGTTTATTGGACATTTCTATCGTTGTATAAAGGGATTTTAAGAGGAAGTTGTATCTTGTTATTTTTTGATGGATATTAATTCGACCCGCCAAAGCTGGTCAATAGAGCAAAGCTACTGGTAAGATTTATTGCGAACATCGTACAGGCTACCATCATGACGGAGAAAGATGAAAACGTATTCATTTCTCACATTTCTTTGATACCTAATGATTCAAATATGGTATTTCAAATGGTTTCCCATACGGCTTGCATTCTTTATTATTATCAATAAGGCAGAAGAATAATCCCTTTGTGTGGCAGGTATTAACTTGGAAACGCCTTGTTTCTCACATGGCTAATTATGTGTGGTTTGTTCGAGAGTTGGATAGCTTGCTTACACTCCAGACTGACAAAAGAAAGGCAGCGAGTATTTTCCAGCTTTGCGAAAAAGTGATAAATAAAAATAATATTTTATTTCTCTCTATATATAATTATAGTTTTAGTCGAACTTTGTACAATTTTGCACGTACTACGAGGAACCAAAGAAGAGGAAAATCACTGTCGACCTGACATTTCGAAGAAAAAACAACTACCCTGCTACCTCATAAAAAATAAACCCTTTCCATTCTGTGAAAAGCTCGAACACGAAGTATTTAATATTTGTAAGATGACTTCAAGAAATAAGATGAAATTTTTGTCACTTGTCACTTTTGTTTTAGTAGTCGTAGAATTATTTTGAAATTCAGTTATGAGATTTCACACATGTCTTAAGTGCTGGATGCTTATTTATCAGAAGAACATGGAGTAAAGAAAAACAATTTTTTTTCTTGACATCTACAGTTTATATCTAGAGGAGTTAAACTCGAAAATATTTATAGCCATTAGAAACACAACCAGAAGTGCAGCTTGATAAAACTAGCTTTATAATAATTGTGTAATTTAATTTTCAGCAGGGACTTGAAAACTTCTCTATCAGTAGTTAGATGCAATTACTTGAACGAATTATATTCGTCATTCTTCCTCAGACTTTAATCCTATGATGGGCAAATGTGTGTAGTATAGGAATTTAAAATACAGATTACACGTATTTTATTTTTAGAGCTTTAATGTGGCAGAAACAGTGCTCTTTAAAACTTTTGTTTTTAACCTGTAATCGGGAAATCAGTTCATTGCAATGCCCCAGCCTAGTAGATGTGAAGGGGTAGGTATAGTAGATCTAATAATACTTAACAGCCCAGATATCATGTCGAAACATGATGTGCCCCTGGCATTAATATTCCTTATCATTCACTGTAAGCTATCTAACCTGTTTGGATTTGATCATCTGATTTTTCTCCTAACACCAAACTTACCTTATTCTCCTTTATCTACGGCTCCTCCTCCCCCATCCTCCTAATTTTCCTAGGATGAAGGCTTGCCAAAACTTTCCTCCTAGGATATACATTACTTTTGTTCCTAGGAGGAAGGTTTGGCTTCCCTCATTTACGGTGGTCCCACATTATTTTGCGCACAGCTTAAACAGTTAAATTATTTCCTTTATCAACTTAAGCTAGCTACTATGGCATATCACTGTATCTGTTCCCAAATACAATATTTTAAGGACCCCTAACAATCATATATTTCTGTATGGTTTTCATTCTGATCGAATTCGTACTTGTTGAAATAAGTCAGATAAAATATCGCAAAATGAACATGTATGGAACATTTCAGTGACATAATACGACGCCACATATATCTAAAATAACAGCTAAAAATTATAGGATTGAAGAAAGAATTTTTCAGAATTAGAGGATGAAAAAAAAAAATAACGAAAGGAAATTAATATTTTATGAAAAAGATAGCTACTAATTCTAGATTTTTTTTAAACACTTAAGTTGGTTTTTGAAGGATTCTTTTGAAATTATTCCACACACAAACAAACATTTTAGAAAAGCTTTAACAAGTAATCAAAATTTTTAAAATTATGTAATATTAGATATAGACAGGTACTGTTATACATCTATAGGAACAGGATTTTATTATTTAACTATAGGATGTTAAAAACTCTTGATAATGAAATAAATCAAAACTGATATCATAGAAAATAACGACTTTTTTAATTTGCGGTTCATGGTTGACTTTAATTGGTTTCAGATTCTTTCAACCTGTTTTGAATTGATCTTTAAAAGGAATATCACGATTTCTTTCAAAAAATAGCTTTCATTAATTTCACGTTGTTAAGAAAGAATACAGATGGAGATATTTCACACGGGAGACACAGAAACAAAAAAAAAATATTTTCTTTTGATTGGAGTTGTTCCCTTTTTTTTGCAAAGCTTATTTAGCAAATGAATAGTTTATTCGCCTGTTAGTTGTTTTACAGAAAATTATTTCTTTTGTCATTTTTTGTTGCCATCTTCTTTGACATAATTCAAATAGCATTTCTGCAGCGATAATTTTCGAATACGACTAAGAGAGAATTTGAACTTTTCTTCTATGAGACATTACCGAACTTAATCACTTTTGTTTCATGGTTAAGTGTGTTTGATTCATGTTAAGGTTAGAGGTACAAGAAAAAAAATTATAAGACTCAACAAATTTATTTTCAACAATTATAACAAAATTGAAAAGTTTTTAAATATATTATCACACTGTCTGCCTTCTTCAATCTACATTTTGGGCATTTCATCCCTCATAGAGTCTGTAGTTTTATGTAATTTAATCATGCATAATAGAGTACAAAACATCTTCAGCAATGATTTTATAAAAAATAAAAAAATCTTGAGGTAAAACAAGATTCTATTAATTTTAAATGGACTTTAATTAAACCGAGATAAATTTTCCCATACTAAAAATAATGCTCTTCGAGGGAAAAAGTATCACTCATGGTTACAAACATTGTTAACTATTCAACCAATATATATAAAACCAAGCAATATATATAAGAACTTATCTTTCTATCTAAGACATGACATTAATAAAGGATTAAAAAGATAAAAATGAAGACAGCTTGATACATTTTATTTACATAATATAATGATATTCATATAAGCTTTTATGTCAAGATTGTGAAAGTCTTACCTTCGAATTTTAAAATATTAAGTATATTTATTGTTCCTTTCCTATGTCGATAGAATATTTTATTATTTATGTCATTTTGATATAATATTTATGAAACATTTGATGTCAGGGTATATTTAGTATTACAGCTTTCTTTTAGCATCAATTTGACTTTTGTTTCTGCTACAAAATTTAATTCAAAAGTGCTTTGGAGTGATCAAAAGCAACAAAATATTCTTTCATACTTAAATAATAAATCATATATTATTTATCTTACTATTTATGTAAAGGTATTTGAACTAAAACAAATATACTATTAGATTTAAACATTTAGATTTTGGACTTTCGTACCGAAAATTTACTTAAAAATGTTAGTCATTTTAAGGGAAAACCATTTAAGATTATTACAAGGAACAAAAATCTAATTATTCTAAATATTAATAATTAGAAGCATGATTCATATTTTATTTATATAAAATAAATTATAATTCATGCATTTTCTTTGTAATATTTATAAATCATAATAACTATAATATATGAAGTTTAATATTTACATTTTGATAAAAAGAACATTTTAATTACTTTAATGAAAAATAAATCCATTCGAATCAATTTAAAATTAAATTTTTACATATATTCCTTATATCTATATGCGAATTTTAAGAATAATTTATTATGCTATTTAATTTTTATTTTGAAATCTAATCTGATAAATATTTGTGCAATATTAACTAATATATGCATTGAGAATGTCTTTTATTACTTTTTTAAAACCAATTGTAGATTATTTTGTTCCCTTCTACACAAAATTACCTAATTTAATCACAATCATCTAATATTTCAAATGCGGATATTATCAAATACGGTGCTAGAACAACGATAAATCGATTAATTTCAGGTCCTTGGTTAATCTTTATGCTGAAAATGTTGCTAAAATAATTTTAAATGTGTTGACTAAATTTACATTCAAATTAAAAATAAGGTACTATAAGTATTTTTTACACGTGTAAAAAAAGAAGTCATTGACTGTTTTAGGAACTCTGTTAGGACTGTTGCAGGAACCCTATTAGGCTATGCTGCGCCAGACATTTGTAATACTACCAAGCAGTAGCGTTTCATTAGATTCTGTTCGAATAAATATCGTTAGAATTACAAGAGAGCTGTTGGCAATGGGCTTTGTTGTTTTGAAACATATTGAGGTTATGCGGACGACATCCGAACTGGCACACCACTTATTTAATTTTCACATCACTTTACGTGATGATTTAGGGCCCAATTCTATTTAACATGAAGCAGCTTCTAATATCCCACAGAATGGATCAAGACTCAAATTTGAAGTTAAATTCATGCTTACTATCGGTGAAGCTCGCAACCGTAGCCACTGACTAACTCCGGAATCCTGGTGAGAGCAGTCAAGAAACCAACTAACAGTTATAATAAATCAAAGCATATCAAAAGAAAAAGTCAGAAGCTCCCGGAATATACTTTTCTTCCAATTTGGATGAACACATTAAAATACAGCTTACGAAATACTTTAAGATCTCTGTTTCCTTTTTCGAAACTTCTAATCCTTTTTTAAAAATTTATTTCTTTTGCTATCTTTTACCACACACTGAACATTTTTAAGCATCCTTGTATATATAGTTTATAAAGATAATTTACTCATATATGATATACATTCTAAAAATTAATTGAAATAGAGAATGGTTTCAATAACAAACTTCTACAATGGATGCTTTAACGCGACGCTTAGAAAGATTTAGTATTACGTATCATATATAAAGAAATAATAAAAATATTAAATTTATTCTATATCTAAATGTAATTTATTAATAACTTTTCAAAATTTCGCGATACCTTTTTCTTTTTCTGATATTCAACATATCTAATACAATGTTGTTGTTTGAAATAATATCCTTAATAATTTACGTAATATCTGCTACGAATTAAATAATAATTTTTAAGTCTTGATCTTTAATCAAATAATTTTAAATACATTTTATAAATTAGAACACAAATTATAATTTAGATACCTTTGAATATAATTCTGATTTGTGTATGTTTAATGAAAAGAACCAATTCAAAATATTTAAATGCGCACGTGCCATCTATATTAGATGAAACAGGTTCATTCAACTATTTTTATTAGCTCCTTCTCATTCAACGTACCGAAATCTGAATTATACTTATTTTAATATTTATATTACAAATGTTCCCAATTTCAAAATTAGCCGTAAAATATTAAATTAAATAAGATTATTCTAGCACTTACTGTAAAAACATAACCTCCATTGAATTTCGCAAACATAAGAAATCAACATTTTTTTTTATCCACTCCTGCGTCTTTTAATCTGTAATGAAGGATCTAGATTACTACTGAAAGTTTACTAAAACCCTTAGTCAGAAATCTCTTTAGTCTCTTCAGAACTACTTAGAAACAAATTTATTCCTGTAAGATGCCAAGTAAAGTGTGCAATGCGCAGTTTTTCTTAAAAAGAATACTTTGATTAGTTGATAAGAAGAATTGAGATAAAAAAAAGACTATGCTGCTTCTTTTCCCATGTAATAATTAATTTCTGGAAATAAATGAAGTTACGTTGTGTCAAAAATTATTGTGAGCATGATAATTTTATCATAAATATGCAATATTGTTTTCTTAAATATTCGTCTAATCAATACCCTTTATAAACATTCACATGCTATTTATATACTTTTCTATTATTTTAAATAAATTGTCAATCTCGAGTTAAAATAAAAATAATTAACAATTGCATTTCATATGCTATCTGTATCGTACACATAGCTTCAACCAACGGCTCCCAATTTCAACCAAGTGTTTCATATTCTTGATAACGATATAAATGTAATTTTAAATACAGTTCTCTCTCTGAATCTAAATTTCACTTTTTTGTTAGACATGTGACGTTGGTCTGTTCGTGATTTTCTCTTCTCTATCCTTGGAAACTTCATAATAATTTGATTTGCCTAAAACTACAATTTTTTTCCAGCCAAAATGAAGCGTGATCAGGTAAATTAGATAAAGATAGCAGTGAAGTGAATTAGAGATAGTGATATATAAATGAAATAGATTTGAAAGGAAAATAAAGAGAGATAGAGGATAAAAACTTTTTGATAGATATTCTTAATTTGTATTGAAGCATTTTAATTAGTTTTGAGGATTCAACCGAATTCTAGTTAAAGTATAAAGCTACTGTTAAGGAGTATTGTTAAATTCAAAACTAATGAATGAGCTTATATTTTATGTCCAAATCATAATCCAGGACTGCTGAAATAATTGATTGGAATTTGAGAGAGAGTTACTTTACATATGTTCTCCAGTCATAATTAATAAATTATTTTAGTTTGTTCTAACATGTTTTCGAGTTATTGACTATTGATTTACTCACTTGGTTACTGACTAATATTTTAGTTTGGATATGATTCAAGATATGAACAATGGGAAACGAGTGTTACAGGCATTAAAATGTATTCCGAATAATTTCTCTGGATATAATTTAAAATAATGAGACTTTTGAAAGAAACTAGTAAGATTCTTAAAAAATGTAAGAGCTTTCGATTTTAATATTCAGAAAAAAAAAATTCAAAAAGCAGAATATACTTTGAAAAGAATAAGATTCTGCTAATTTTATCCATATTCCCTGAATCTATATCAAGAATTGGAGCCTCAGAAAGGACTGTATATACTGACTAAACAGGAATAAATTATTTAAATAATCTATTTTACCTGAAACTAAGTACAGAAATTTCTGAACTTATCAGTCTCAATATAGCTTGAAAGAATATGAGTAAAATTAGAGGAGTATCCAAACACAAATTTTGTAAGCTAAATGAAATATATTGTTTGATATAATTTAATTGAAAAAAAAACACAATCAATTTAATTTATCGTGTTCAGAAGAAAACAATAAAAAAATAGAATAATTAAAATACCATATATTGTTTTAGTAAATGCTTTTTTTCCTAGTAGATTAGCAGAGTAATTTTCCTAAAATTTTCAAGGAGAAAACATTTCAATAATTTTTATCTTAAACTATACATACAAATAACGCTTGTTATTAATTGAAACGATGACGATGAATAATGACGTTAGCAATCGTTATAAAAGTGTAAGGCTTTAAAAAGTTGTTGAAGGAATGTTCTAAGCTATTTCCCGGGTGATCGATAGTGATGATTACTTCCATCAAATTAAATACTTTGATAAAACTAAAATTCCTGGGCTTGAAGAAAAAAATTCATAACTTAATTGAAAAATTCTTTAGTGAAATGCTTTCGTAAAAACTAATTCTTTGAATTCATAATCATAATTAACGGTTTTTGAAAGACAAGTCTTATCTTCATTTAATGGTCCTTATTCTGTGTACAATTTTTATTTTTATTTTGTGAGTTAGTTTAACAGAAGTAAAAGTGAGTTTTAAGAAATAATTGATTGAATAAATTAAAACTGTTTGATATTTCTGTAAGGTATCATTAAATAATTAATGGCAAATTTTGTTACTAAAGTTAAATAGATTGTTAGTAGAACTTTTATTCTTGTTATGATAAATATTTATTTCATTTCATTTTAACTTGCCGCAAAAAGTGTTCTATGAGTTAAACAGAAAGTTTTTAATAAGTTGATTATTAGTTGCGGAAGCGCATTTTAATTTGAACACAGATAAGTTAAACGACGTATTCAGACAATAAAGAACATCAGTTTAATTAAAAGGATTTATATCTGTAATCTTTACAAAAGAATATAAATAATCTGAAATGTAAGATATGGGTTAAATTAATAATTAATTTATTAAAGAGTCAATGAATGATTCATGCCTGAAATCAAAGCCGTTAGAAACACACGATTTAAACTAAAAAAAATTAAGAATATTTTGTAAGAGTTTGTATATATATATATATATATTTGTATTTACACTTTTAATCTGAGATTTAAATAAACTTTTAGATAATTAAAAGTAAAGTTTCTTTTGCACATCAGATGTATCTTCTGTTTCTGAGTTTATTACTAAGATATTTTAAGCATTGTTTATTTAATCCTTTTGTGTTGTTTTGCACCTAGCTATTTAAAAGACGCGCAGTTTTAAGAACGAATTTGGGAATTTTCTGTTTAAGCCTCAATTTATAATAGGAGAAACTTAGAAAACACAATTTGTAAGCTTAAATCAGTTTAAGATGTTTCATTCTTGAAAAAGGATATATTAAGATAAATTTCTTAAGAGAATGAACTTATCTTCTTTAAGAGAAAGTTATTATAAAGTTAATATAAAGTTATTATAAAGGAGTTATTATAAACTCCTCAGAATATAAAGGTATGAGTTATAGATCTTTGTTACCTATAGGTAACAAAGATTGATAACTCATACATTTATATTCTAAGTAATTTATGTTACTATTAAATTTTAATGACATCAATTTGTGAATAGATCGGCACTGATGATAAATGGTTTAAATGTATATACATAAAATGGTTAGAGAGAGTATTTGTTAAAAATTCAGAAGTATGAATGTAAAAGGGTGTTGAATTAAAATATAGTAGTTAAATGAACGAATAAAATAATGTGTTTGGTGTTTTGTAAAGCTTTAAATGTTGATTGAAATCTTAATATTTGGAGAAAATGTGTTGAAAAATTTAAAAATATTTTTATTATAATTAACATAAAATGAAACAAAAGTTTAAGACTATACGGTTCTTTTATGTCAGTATTTTTATTTGAGAGGTTTTACTTTCCTAATATGTATATGTTAATAGTTATTCCTTTGTAAGGTAAATTTAACATAAAAAACAAGAATTAATTCGATAGACATTTAAAAAAAATATTCATGATTTTTAAATTTCTCGTTCCCTTATAGTTATCAGTGTTTTGTCACCAGAAGTTTTTATGCTTGTAAGGGGTTTTATCACAAATTCGAAGACCAATTTTACAATTAATAAAAACGTTTTAGTGGAAACAATTTTTTTAAAAAAAGTATACAAATTTATTAAAAAGAAATTAAAAAAAATTGGAATCTATTACATCTTCATTTTTAATATTTTACTTTCAGGATATTGCAAAATAGATTCTACTAAGTGAGTTATAATAAAAACACACAAAAAATTCAAGTTCCTTAGTAAATATTGAAGTTTTGATAATTTTACAGCTCCAATGTCATGATAAAATTCAAACCGAGAAAATGTAATTTATAGAATGGAAATTTGTAAAAAATCAGTAATACTATTTATATTTTTTTTAATAATCACTAAACTTATTATCTAGGAAGTATGTAATGTTTCCAAAATTTAATCTCAATTGCTAATTATTTGAATAAAGAAGGATTTATAAGTTAGAACACATTTTTAATAGATAATAAATGAAATAAAAAGGTGAGCCTGCAGTTCAATAAGGTGTGTGGTCATATCTGACAACAAGGCACTCAAGTCATCGATTTCCCATCCTTTCTGTGACATTGTGGATCATTTGAGAGCTCAAAGACTTCCAAACGTAGCGAATATCTCTTTTCAATTCTGGAACAGTGTTTGGTGGATGCGGAATAGCTTAAAGTTGTCTCACTCTACACATGGATGATATGATTCAGATCATGCGAGTGAATATTCCAGGGTATGCGTTGGATATTTTCCGTTTAAAGGAATTCGTTTAAAAGGCTCACACGGTGGTAAGGCGTGTTATCCTTAAATATGATGTCGAGACCAAACAGTACTTCTAAGCAGGCTAATATAAGGCAAAAGAACATTATCTATGCAAGTTCTATTAATAACAGGCTCCGTCTCAAAGACATGAAGGTCTATTCAGCTGTGCAGCATGATACCTTCCTACACCGTTACTCCCCTTGACGGAAAACGATGTCTTTTCGTGATGTTTCCCTTGGGAAAACGAGTTCCATACCCTCCCCATATCATCAGCCGATAAGTATCAGTGTTCAGACTAAACGAGATTCGTCTCACTGGCTCACTATCCCGAACTCCAGAACTGATGTTCTAAACTTTCATTTAAACAAACATCTTTATGCGTTGATGTGAGAGGAATGCAAACAGCAGGTCGTCTGATTTGAGACTAGCATGACTAAGTTTCTTGTCGACAGTTTGTTTAGAAACTTATAATCCTGTAGCGACTTTGAGCACCAAGTCCATTTCTCTGTCCAACTGTCCCTCTGAGGTCACTTAGTTATAGTCAGATATCTTAGCGAACGGTTGTGACTCTTGAACAACCTGGTGGTAGTCGGCCCTCGGTTACCATTTCCCGCCTTTTGAAGCCTCTGCCACAGTCTGGAGATCACATACTTAAGCAAATTCAGAATCAGCGATACTTCGGTGTGTAATCGTCCAGATTCCAGCATCGCAACGATTTTTTAATTCGCTTACATGTCCAGATTTTAACATTGTGTCCGTTTTTTCTGATCGTCAATTATATTTCTATGCACATGAAATGCATGGAATTAATTCTGAACCGCTTATATTGAATGGTGCAGTTTATCCTTGACCGACGTGTACAGGTAGTTGCTCTTGAAGACAAGAACATACATGTTTGGCATAAAGGCAAAGTTTCACTTTCAGCAGATGGTAATACAGGAGTTATTTCGAAACAAATTCCCCAATTTTTTTGCTCCCATTATTTCACATTTTCCGTATTATGCTTGGCTTTAGGAGGTCTCTTTGTTTTCAAATAAAACCGTTTAAGTTTAAAAACATTAAAAGAAACACAACATTTTATTCAAAGCCTACATGAGCTAAAATAATTCTCAAAAAATCGAGTATTTTTTAGTCGATTGTGTGTTGTATAAATAAACATATCTAAAACAAATTTAAAATGATGAGATAAGAAATGGAGATAAATAAACGTAAAATAAAATAAAAAATAATATAATTAGCTTTTACTATTTAATTCAATAATTTTCATGAAACAAAGCAAGTTTTTTCACCAAAGTTGTAATATTTTTTCAATAAAGATTTATCTTAGAAATGATCCGCTTAGTAAATTATTTTTCCCCTCCATTTAGTTAATAGTTATTTATTACACATAACTTTTATTAAACTTAATAGCAAGTTATCATATAAATCATATAATATCAGTAAAAGATTGAAAATATTTAAAACCATTTTACTACATTTGTAATAATAATTTCATTTCAAAACTTTATTCACCAATATCAGAGGTACATAGATACATTTTAAGCAAAAATAAAAACAAGTATCAGTATTTCATCAATTTTCAATATTTGAAATGTGATAAGTTTCCTTAAAAATAAGTTTTTAATTCGTATTCTACATTCCTAAAAGTGTTTTGAAGCAGGCATATTATGAAAATCTTAGAGCTTTAACTCAGTATTTATAATTTCCGACTCTGTAATATTCAATGATTTAGCTTGCAATAATAATACAAAGAAAACTTATCAATTTGATGCAAAACCTTAAGCACATAAAATAATACTGAGACTTAGGCCTTGACTAACAATCATTTTTGTATTTATAATTAAGTTCCCAAGCTCTGCTTTTTCGTTTTGTTGGAACAAGTTTTAATCATAAGATTTCTTTTTCAAACATGTAATTCTTCAAATTCATTGAAACAGTTACTTGAAAGAAATCAAACGACAGGGGCCAGCTTTTATCCTTTATATATTAAATATTCAAATTTGTCTGCAACAATTTTATTCTTTAATATTTTAGAAAGAATGCGAGTGTTTGTTTCGACAATATTGAGGTTCCTTATACATTTCTGTAAGGAATATTTGAGCAAAATTTTGAGATCTCTGATAATTAAGCTCATGTATTCAGAAAGCGAACGGGAAATATAAAGGATAATTTAAACATAATTAGAATATTTCCCCAAGAAATTTCAGTGCTAGTTTTGTTTAAAATACCTTATAGGGAAAATGTTCGTATTTAAAATTTAAGAAAAAGAACCTGTTGAGGAATTCTAAATAAATTCTTTCATTTAAGATATAGTTTTTGAGTCATTTGGATTTAGGTAGTGTAAGAATCTTTCTGTTTTTGCAGTTATTTGAAAATATTTGCATACTCTACATAGGTGGAGTTGAACTAAGGTGGCGAAATAATTAGATAAAATGTTTCTAAATGTGTGTAAAAAGAAAACGAGAGTTAATACAGGAAGAAAATAAAACTATAAATCTGTAGAAATAATGACTTTTTATTATTTCGAATTATACTAAAAACCTCCGATGAAAAAGTTCGCATTATTTTATTTTTGAATCTTTTATGTATTATATTATTACAAAGTTTCATATATGAACTGTTTTCTGTAATATAACCTTCTTTGTAATTCATAGAACAGGAGAGAAATTCTGGTGTTTATAAATGCACGACATGATCTGTTGGATTATCAAGTGGGACTTTATAATGATTTTTAACATATTAAATGATAACAACAATATTAATTATAAAATTCGATAAAATTATAATTTTTGATTCATTAAATTATATTTGATTGAATGTGTAATGGTAGAAACTGGAGTAAATCAGAGTTATCTTAGTGTTCGTTCATATTACACTCTATAAAATTTACAACTTTTATAAGAAATAAGTAACGAACATTTGATTTAAATTTTTCAAACATATTTTCAAACAATTCAACAAAACAATTTTTTTTCAAACATTTCAAACAAAAACAATTTTTCAAACATATGGAAAAGGTTTATCCATTTTAATAATACGAATTATAAGCAATATTTCTTTATGGGTATTACTTATACCTTAATATAGATAAATCTTGTCTTTCTGTATAGTCAAACAATTCTACTATTTGATTTCAAATAAGCGTTCTTGATTCATCGGTTATTAATTTTCATTTTGGTGTTATGAAGTGAAATACATTTTTACAAGGCATAAATAAGAAACTAATTTATTCATAAAATGTTTTTTTAAGAAAATAATTTCTACATGAAAAAAAAAAATCACTTAAAGTTCTATTACTTGCAACTGTTTAGTAAAAATTAGCTTCTCACATTTGTAAATATTTTTAAATAGGATAAGAGCTGTTACTCATTAAAAATTACATCAATTAATATATATAGAACAATTATTATAACATAAAAAATGAAATACCTTATCAAAGAGCTATATGAGAAAAAATATATATACTACTTTAATAACATCTTTTCAAGTTACACTAACGAGATTCAATATGTTTAGATCTGTTTAAAACATAAATATATAAAAGTTGTTGATGTACATAACTTGTAAAATTAAAGGCAGAACAAGTAGCTGTAAATTTTCGTTTAGATATTAAAACTGTTACCTCATACTTCACACTAACCACACTACGTGTGAAATTTTATGCAACCCACTCTCTAAGCACTCCTAATTAATAATTACAAACTATGAAATTTTCAGGGCATACGCATACGAACATTGCCTTTTATTTATGTAAGTTGAATTGTATGTATCAAGATTTTGCTCTGAATGTTTGAAAACATTTCGTTAATGAAAAAATAGTGCTACTAGTAAGAGAAAGGAAACAAATCACCAAATGTTAATTTGTGTTATTTTTTATGATTAAAAGAAAAAACTTCTTATTAGCTCCTTTCAGTAGCTTGAATAATTGAAGTTAATGTAGCTTAAGATATTGAACAGATAAAATAGAGAATTATGTTTCTTTGTTCTCAAAATTGTGTAAATCTAACCCCGGAACACAATTAAATTGCATTTCATTTCATTTATAATTTTATACAAAATATTGTACTACATTCTTCGTACACTCATGAACAATTCATAGATACTCATAGGACTTGTCTTGTTGAAAAATGGCTCCTGGGAGCCGTTACGTGAGTGGAAACACATGTGGTTGCAGGATGTCATGGACATATCGCTGGGCTGTCATGGTGCCACGGATCAATACTAGGGGTGACCGTGTATAGTAGGCAATGGCACCCCATACCATCACACCAGTTGTGGGAGCAGTGTGTCGCTGTAAAGCAAAGGCAGGATTGAGGCGTTCACCACGGGGTCTCCACACACGAACACGATTGTCATCACTGCTGAGATTGAAACTGGTTTCGTCGCTAAAGACCATCTGGTTCCATTTTGCTCCAGTCCACTTTCCTCGTGCGCGGCACAACTCTACACAAAGGCGTCGATGGGTGGACGTCTAGGGGAGCACATGTAATGGGTGCCGCGATCCCATATGTCCTTCCGTCAGGCGCCTTCGTATGGTTCGAGAAGACACAGGGGTCCCTAATGAAGGTGCTACCTATGCCTGGATAGCGGCCGATGAAGCAGTTGGTTCTACGCTTGCTTTCTTACGTTGTGGCGGTCTTCTTGATGACTGGTTTGTCGAGGGCGTTCTGAGCCTGGTATTCGTGTAAATGACATCTCTCGCATCCACTGAACTCAACACCTCCTCACAACACAATCAGAGCGGTCTAATTAACGAGCTATTCGTCTAGCTGACCACCCAGCTTCCCTCATGCCGATGGTTCTTCCTCTCTCAAACTGCTACAGCTGCTCATATTGTCTTCGAAAAAGGCGTAATGGCATGTCTACCACAGCTCTTCCTTTGTAAACGATTCAGCACACTCAAACAAGCTTTGGTTACTTGTTTGATACTCCACGGAGAACGACGTTAAACGCCCTCTACCGGCTATACGTAAAGCACAATCATGCTGCATTTCTAATCATTTGCATATCTCTTCGACATGTACCTTCATGCCAAGTTTCGTTATGATCCCGTAATTATTTCTTGGTGTGCTAATTTCTTTTGTCCATGAGTGTATTTATAAACAACTTCGAGTTGTAAAACATTACATTTCTGAAATAAACGTGACTTCTTGTCATTTACTTTAAAAATGTTTCGTAATTTTATTTCTCTTTTTATCATTAATTGCATTAATACTTACTTGTTACTGACTTAGAATGATAAATGAACATTTGTAGGAGCTTAAAGAGAGAGAGAGCGAGCAATTACAGACTCTTATTTCAGTAATTAAATATCACTTGTATTTAAACCCGAGTAGCAAATATTTAATTATAAAGATGAATGATGTAAAAGTTAGATCGAATATCTAACAAAATATGAATTTTTATAAGAATATCAAAGTTGGAAAGAGCTTAACAATTCGAGAAAGCATTCCACATTTTATTTGTTGCTAAAATTCTATGAATAATTAACTCTACCTAAAACATATTAAAAATAACTTTATTTAAAGTATTGTAAATAAAATGTTAAGCGAATTTTCAGATTAATCGGCTGCACGTTATAATCTAGCGAGTAATTACTTAACTTTTTTTGAGATTAACACTGGAATCAATAATAATATTTGAATTAAATTTGAAAATTTATTTATTTAGAATGTTATGTTATTATAATGTTGCTAAACGTCTGGAAATTTGTTGATAAAAATTAGTTCTTTTGAACATAATAGATAAATAAGTTTTATCTTGATACGTTGATTGTTATGGAAATAATTAAGAATGTTCATAAATTTTTATGGCATTTTTAAATTCTTAGAATTTGTTATTTGAATTAACAATTTCCTTTTCTAACACGAACTCTTAAGCATTTAACTTTAACATTATTTAAAATTTGCTTTGTCTTAGAAGTCGTGATAATACATTGAACATGATTCCGATCTTCGATACCGAGATTTTCCAATCGACTCATATGTTCGAGTTCATTATTTCACAAAGTACCCGACTTTTAGCATAATAGAGACAGATGAGCGTCAAATAGAGACTATTGGTCAGGGATCACCAGTGCTGGCCAAGGTGTGGGCCTACCACGACCAATCCAGCTGTATGGGAATTTAGTATCTAAAGAGCTCCACACATCCAAGAAGAAAAAGGGTGGTGCTCCGTCAAGCTGGAACCTCATACTTTCTTGTATGTTGGCTGCAATAGGTTCAAGTAACTTTAGAAATACCTCTTGTAAAAATGTGAGGTATGTTCTGCCATCCAGGAGGAATGGTAAAAGGTATGAGCCGATTAAATGGTCACCCATAATTTCAGCCCAAACATGTACGTTGAAACATTTCTGATGTGCATGAGGGCGGGTGTCGAACGGATTGCTAGATGCCCACGCATGAAAGTTGTGCTTATTCGAAATGTCTCCAAATGTACAGGTGCATTCATCAGTTAATAATACAAGTGTACTAAATTCTGGCTGAACTGATAATCAGACCAACTAACCAAGAAACGTAAAATCAGGCTGCGTTGTTAATCAGACCAACAAACCAACCACAAAAAAAAAAAACAACCCCAACGTACATATTCGACACGTGTCGCATAATCTGTAGGTATCAAGGCTTGTTCTTTCTGTACATGGTAAGGGTGTAATCCTTCGTCCCGCAGTAGTCGCCAAGCATTCGAGTGAGGCACATTTACGACATGGGAAACCTCTGGCGTGCTAATACCTGCATGATCTACCACTCTTTGAAGAATGTTCACTTCAATTGGTGTCCGCCCACTCCTGTCATTCCCTATATCATGCATAGCGTTTCTCCCTGACACTGATGCAATCGCTGAAACATTTTTCGGTGTGACACATATCTTTTTCGGAGAACGCTGCTTGTTCAGTCTTTCGGCTTCCAGAGCATTCCCATTCGCAAACCATGCTCTTAATGCATGTCCGCCTTTTCCTGATTCCTTTTCGTTGCCATGCCTCCTGAAATCCATGGTATAAATGATGATGTGTAAGAAAACTCACGCTTTATGCTTTCCAATACAGTGCCGTCTAGCGGTTAACCGCTTGCTCTCTCTCTATGCATTATTTTGTGAAAACTGTTTGTTTAGATGTTTTCTATCACCCCTTAAAATTTCCCTCAGAGTTTCGAAACACCCTGTATGTCTTTTTCTTTCAACTCCAAGTTTAAGTAGTTTCCTTAAAAAATTGTGTCCATGAGAAAACCTAAATCATCAGATAGTAAATGTTTAGGAAAATTTTGATTTTCAGTACGATGATAATTTTTGATTCCTTCAATTAAATTTACGAATCTAGCCTTTACAATTACGCATTTTGGTATGAAAAATGAGATAACTAATTTCAAGATTTTTCAGTAGTGGCTGAATAGGCAATGTTACAGAGAAGCTGCTCAAAAAAAATTACAATTTTTTTTATTATTTTCATGACCATATCAGAGGGCAATATTCTACCATTTATTGCTTTCTAGCGAATGATACGGATGTAATACAATATGTTTGGAAATTATCAATTTTTTACGTAGAGGGTAATACATTTACTAAAATTGCCCCAACAGTAGATATCGCTGACAGCTAGAGCAGAGACATATCTAGCAACTTTTGAATTGCAGTAAATATGAAGTAATCCTTAACTTTTTTTCCGTACTTTAATGAGTAATATTTTCAGCTGACTTATTTTTTTAAAGTTACTAAATACTATTCTTACTTTAACTAAACACTATGCAGTGTTTGATTTATCAGCAGTCTCTTCAACTTATATTGCCAACCATTCACTTATTTCTAAGTCGTGTTTTAAATGAGTTATAAGTCTTTTGAAATGACATGCACATTTTTCCTCGATGAGTGCCTCCTGCTTATGTAGTTCCGAACATACATAAGCCCTTCGTGCTTATGTATGTTCACAACACAGTTATCTATTCTTTCATCCGATGAATGTTTCACCCAACTAACGACTTCTTGTAGACCAGACATCACAATATTTCCTCTCTGATTTCTCTCCATTCTACTTTCAATGTAGTGGTCGATTTCCATCCTGAAATGACCTTTGAAAGGAACAAATGAATTTTAATGCAATATCAAGAGTAGAAGCATCCTAGGCTCTTGTTCTTTCAGCTTACACAAATTGAGGAAACGTGGTTTATCTGGCCGAAGGCACTGAAAAAATTCATTCATCCTATTATGGTATTAAATCTGGCTGATAATCTTAACCTTGGCTTATATTGTGAATGTCTTAAAAATCATTTTAGGATTTATTTTTTGATAAAGTCTTATTTTTATGAAAACGAGGTGATTTTAATCCACTGCAGTAAAACAGTATGTAAAATAAGTTCAACTTTCCTGTCAGAAATTGTTTAGATTTATTTCTTAGTTTCATTTTTATTAATCTAATTTGATGAGCCATCAGTATAATTTAGCATACGGAAAAATAGGAAGGTTTATTTTTTTATTAAAATTTTTTCTTATCTTCAGTAAAAACGTATGGTTAAGAAATAAATATTTCAAATTAAAAATGATCAATTAAACCAAATACATATTATTATAATATTTGTTTCATCTTAAATAGGCTATGCTCATTTTAAGGTCTAGTTTGGGAAATAGCAAGCTCACGCATTTTACCAGCGTTTAAGAATTTTTCAGAGAACTAAATATTTTTATCCTATGATTTACGTTAATACAAATTATTTAATAAACACATGAAAAGAAAAGAAAATCAATAAGTAAAAAATAAGAGATCGACACCCTTAATTTCTGAGAAATTATAATCACAGCTGAAGAAAATTATTATTACTGTTAATACCTCAAAAGAGACTTAATTATGGTATTAAGGGATTAACTAATTTAGCTTACATTGTCAAGGCACTTTAAAACTAATTTTTTTATTGTAGAAACATCACTTTTCCATATACTTATTTTTGAAGACAATTGTTATTAATTTTAATAGCTCAAAGGAAATTTATTTGTATTATTAATTGATAAATTTCTTGTAATTTAGTTTGCTTTGTTAAGAAATTCCGTAAGAAATTTTTTTCCGTCATAAAATCTTAATTTTTAATGCTTGTAATTTTTCATCTCAAAGTTAGGAACAATTTAAAATTTCTTATAATTCTGTCCGGAGGCTTTGATTCTTTTGAGAGAATTAAATAATGGATTCCCTAATGTTGGTGGCTCCTCATGAGTGGCTCAAATATTTAACGATTACAAACTGTCTACACAAATTATTTATAACATTTTGCACAAAAAAGATAGATACTATTTCCAAATATTCAAACATTAAAATTTGAAAGCGTAATATTTAATGAAATTAATGGATTATTATATACAGCTAAGCTCGCGAAAAAAATTCCGTTTTAACATTGCACAATTTTAATATATTTGGATTCCTCGCGTTTTAAAATCTCTAACATCCAAAACAGCAAGCAATGTTTCCATTAGTTCAAGAAACTTTCAGCATCAAATTTTCTATTATAAATCTCTCTCTCTCTCTCTCTCACACACACAGGGTCTTAGGGATCGTATTCTAATATTATCTATAAATATTCTATCCACTTATCGCACCTATAATGATGGAGTATATTATGAATTGCGTACATGAATGTATGTCTGTATAGTGTTAGGCTAATCTAATACGACTTTTAGCAGTTTTTACCAGATATCTCCAGAACTAATCAGATATTAGATTTGAATAGAATTTGGAATATATGCTATTTACGTCATTCTCTACCTGATTCACCAAAATATTAGATTTCATAATGTAATAGTTTTGTTATAGAAGATAATTTATTGAGTTAATTGTGTTATTGAATTAATTTCATAACATATTAATTTAGTTCTTTTTCACTCATCAGTCTACGGTAGCAGAGTGGTGATGGTCACAAATTTTAGGCTTGATTTTCTTCTAAGGCTCGAGTTTCTGTTCGAATCTGGATTCCGTTCAACCCGCCGTGAAACTTAAATCAGTAGAAGCTCTAATTTCTATTGTTAAATAGTTGGGAAGCTTAGGGAGAGAGATCAGCTCAGTTATCGTCCTTGTCAACTGACCAAGACTCAAAATTACAAGGTGCAGAGACCAATAACCATGGCATGGTTTCTTATGGCAAAAATAAATTGTTAATTAAAAGATCTACAATCGTGTTGAAAGTTATTTTTAATTAGAAATTTAACTTCTGAACCGAACTTTTAAAATTTTCATTATTAATACGTAAAGTAATATTGTATTTTAGTTAATAAATTTTATTTTTACTTTAAAAAAAACAACTATTATAAATAATATTAATAGTTATAAGATTGAAAATTTTTATAAAAATAAGCAACGTTTATTTAATTTATGAGAAACTTTTGCAGTTAAATATATTTATATCTATTTATTAAATATAACTATTATAGAAAGTAACGACAATCATATTAATATGTTCTTAACAGTAATTTTATTTCATGAAAAAAATCTTTAAAAAAAAACAGTCGTATTAGTTTTGCTGAAACTAATTAGTTTCACTCGACGTTGAAGTACCTTTCAAAATGAAAGAGTATAACATTTTGAAAGAAATTCTTCAATCCTAATTTCGTTTTTCTCAAGAAGAGTAACAAAACCCTATTTTTCTGCTTTTTGGAGCTGCTTATTTACTATTTTGTTTCATTTTCCTTCATACACTTTGTTTGTTTGAATACTCATTTTGTATAAGGAAATGTTTTCTTTTGTTACTTCTAACTTCGGTCTTCTACGGTTTCTTTCGAGAAGCACTTCATCGGAGCAATTTCAGCAAACACTAAAAAGAGCTCATGTTTTTCTTTGATGTCCAGTTTGCAAATTTCCTTTTGTTACTCAGAATTCTTTTTACGTAATTTGTTTCAGAAAATGAAATACCAAGTCTGCACTAGCAAATCTTAAAAGCATTAAATTTATGGAAATGTAGTTATCAACGAAAACTATTTTCGTTGAATAAAAAGCGTTTAATTTTTATAAATGTAGTCACTATTTTAAATTTAATTCAGTTGAAGTATAAATTATTTGACTGCACAATGAAAAAAAATTTATTTTTAAGTAACAATAATATTAATTTTAGTTTGCTAAAAATGCATACAGTTTTATGGAATATATGAACTAATTATTAAAATTTAGTGAAGAGATATGTAATAGAAAAATAAATTAATTTCACGTAGGCAAGTATGGGATATGTACAAGTAGATTGTTAAAAGGGAAGACGTCTACGAGAGTGCAAAAGAATTTATGTGCCAACAACTAAAAGATACGGCCATCATGTTACCAAGTAACTAATTGCAGTACTATGAACAATATTTCTCTCAAATCAATTTGTCAATTGACGACCAGGTGCACTTATTTCTATATATATATATA
>BMAW01119338.1:44188-61540 GCA_019974015.1 Nephila pilipes
TCTCTCTCTCTCTCTCTCTATATATATATATATATATATGTAGTGACTTCTTTCTACAGCAGCGCCACTGGTTAAAAGACCTTACTCAACCAGCCCGAAGGGATATCTTTTCGGCCTGATTGGTAGGCCTGTCGCCTTCGGATCCCTTGGTCCAGGGTTCGAATCTACGCTTCCGTTTCGCGACCGCCATGCACACACACACACACACACACATATATATATATGTAAATAGAGAGGGAGAGAGATCTCCCAAATAGTAAGATATAAGGGCATTTATTTGATATTCACCATTAAAAGAAAAGGCGAATATACGATTTCTTAGAAATAATCGATCATAAGAAATTTCAATAAGACCTTATAAATTATTATACATTCCCTGCTATTTTTTTGAAGAATTTGACACTTACGTAGATATAAAAGAAAATTGTGAATTTTCTGCTTTTCTACTTATTAAAATGACGGTCATATGGATGGATGGAAATGGTTTTGCTACATGTTGATGCTGTTAGGTGTCTTAAGGTGTATCGTAGAATGATACAAAAATTATCAGGTTAATTTAAATTACAAAATTTCATATCAAGATGTCCACTTGTAGGGCATCATATATATAATCACTGCACAAGATCATTTTATAGCTCTTTCGACCCGTAGGCAGAGAAATATTTCTTTGCTTTTGCTTATTTCGGATCATTTATATACCATGGATGACACTATCTTCTTCTACGATGCGAGAAACATTCATAATTAAGGACTGTTACGGTGTCTAATTTGATGGCTGATTCTTTATTAACGTCTCACTTACAAGCAACACGAGGGCAATTGGCAACATATCTCATAATTTTCAACCTCGGTCAAGTGTTGAGGACACCTCAGCTCAGGTATCGTTCATGATTTCTATGTAAGCTGACTCCTTTTATGTATACTTCTTTATCAACGATATTTCGTTAGACAAGAGAGCACGTTACGTTAATCAGACGGCAATTGGTTTCTTTCAAATTTCTAGACAGTTAAAGTTGGCAAAAAATATTTTTTTGAATTAAATACGCTGTAAAATATGAATGTATTACATTATTTTCGAATTTGAAGAAACTCCAAATTAGGATAATGATAATTACATAGATGCTTAAGTTATAAAGGGAAAATAATCCCAAATATCTTGTGAGTAAGTAAATACTCTCAAAAGGAAAGGTAGACTGTTCCAATATAATGCTTGATAAGTGTATCATGGGAGAAAACAACTACAAAAATATGACGGGGATGACATCAATGTGGTCCTGGAAATAATTTCTAGGTAATATAAGCCATACTTAACACGAAGCGTGGACAGGGTAGCCGAATGGTCATGGTCATAACTCATAGCAGATGTTGTTTTAGTCAAGGCGCATGTTCGATCTAGGTATCACTAAAGATTTATCATATCGTGGATTTAATGCATGCTTAACCCCTCGAGGCTCCAAATTCTCCGACTGGTGTGCTGTGCAAGTTAAAAAAAAGGTGCACTATCTTAGATATCCACCTCATCACTTTATTGAAGTTTAAAATTGCAAGTTCCTTTGCCAATAGTTTCCGTATAATTTCTAAATGCGTGGCTTTACTAAAATAATCAATGAATTAATTTATCTGAGTGTTCAGTTAAGTAGATTCGAGGTGATAAATTTCTTTGTTTAATAGTGCTTTGCATGTGCTCTATACCAGATGTGTTCTGTTATATTCAGACTTGCTTGAGATAACAACACTTCAAACTCATATGAATGACTAGTTATCATAATGTGGCTTTCAGACATTTATTACACGTATTACAGAGCAAATAAAGTAGAAAAACGTCTTTTTTAATGTTTGACGAAACGATTAGCAACTAAATGATAAATTTTCTTTTCTCCATGCTCATTATAAATTTTTATAGATCAAAATCAAATACTGCTACCAAAAGGCAATGTATCATGTGTATGACACATTTCCCTAAAATGTGCAATTTGGGGTAATAATAGTTAATATTGTTATTGGAAAATGGTACTGATTCGAAATTTTTTTAAAAATAATTATGTTCGAGGTTGGCTCATGTCTCTCTTATGACCAAGTGCATTGTTTCCCCCCTTTTAACATTAATTCTAAACCAGTATATTTAAACAAATAAATACGCTATTTAATTACCTAATAAACAATGTTATTACCTTGCATATTGAGAAAAAAATTCTTTTTCAAAATTGGGATAATTTTGAAATTATTTTAGTAATTGAATTATAATATGCTCACAAAACAAATTTATACATTTTGCAAGATCTTGACAATGTGATTAGTACAAATATCATTAGATTGTAATGTCTTTGATTATTAAGAAAATATAGAATGATTTTAAAACGTATTTAAATCCAATGCGAAAAGGCAAATAAGGGTTAGAAGTATATTCAAAACTAAGCAATCTCATCTCTCAATTTGGCGTTAGAATTTCTTGTATTCTTTTGCATTTAACCCTTTCTCTCCCAGCGTATCACATGCGATACCAGGATTTACCAGGATTTAGTGAAGGTCGTACCAGGATTTAGTGAAGTAAAATGCTTTCACTTAGAATACAGAATTATCTTAAAAGTTCTGATTCAGAATGGTTCCTTTTAATCCCACTTGTTCCTAAATTCTTTTCAATTGCTTTAACTAATCTAATTTAATTCTAAAATTATAATATTTAAATGGAAAACATGACACATATTCTGAACCAAAGATCACTATGGTACTTCGAGTCGTACTCAATTAAGGAGGGTAAAATCCAAAAGGATTCTTTTGAAAAAAATAGCAGTTTTAAAAATATGTTAAATAGTGGATATTGTAAACATAACACGTAGCAACAGCTTTTTCCCCAATTATTAGAAAATGAATTTTTAAATATGTATATAGTTGTAATCACTTTTATAAATATGGTAAACTTATGAAAAATATTATTGAAACTATTATATTTTTGGATACAAAATAAAGCTTTTGTTTATGTGATCATTTAATTTTTTCCATTTCCTTCCAGAGGCTTGTGATCTGTATTTAATGAACGAAAAAGGTCTAAACAGTTCCCAACCTCAACGTAAAGATGACAGCATTCATTATTGAGAGCTAAGGAATGTGGTTGCTCATCTTTTGACTCACCAAAATTTTAGTAATTTTGAACGCACTGTTGTTGTTTGACAATCACTTGAGCGAGTCGACCTGAGTAAGTTTATGAAAATGGAAAAAAAAAAAAAAATCAAGTATCGAGCTATTCTTAAATTTTGTTTTTGGAAGACAATACACTTACGCAAATCAAAGATGAGTTAGACGCTGTGCAAAGGAGACTCTGGATCGTCATTCACTACTGTGAAAATTTTGGCAGCTGAATTTCAACGGGACGATAATAGTTTGTGAGACGATAAAAGTTTGAGACGGCCGAAAACTGCAACCGCTGATGATAACATCGCTAAAGCTTATTAAATGTTGCTAGACGACCGTTCATTAAAATGAGAGGGATGGAAGTGGCTACGAATATGTTCAAAGAACGTGTTTGTCACATATTGAATCAAGTTTTAGGCATAAGAAGGCTGTCCACGCGTTGGATGTCGCGTTTGCACACGTAAGACCAAAAACTTGTTTGAATGAGCGTTTACAAGGCTCTGTTGGCAGTTAAGCACAATAAACATAGTTTGAGTGTCGATTAATTACTGTTGATGAAACTTGGATTCAGCATTATACGCCAGAAACAAAAATACAGTCAAAACAGTGGATCGAGGAAGGGGAATCGGGTCCAAAAGAAGCAAAAACTGTTTTTTCGGTTGGGAAAGCGATGGAGATTGCTTTTTGGGATAGTTATGGAGTTATCTTAATCAATTATTTCAAACAGGTAAAACCATAATAGGGGCATTCTATGCATCATTACTTGACAAGCTGAAGGCAGAAACTGCGGGTAAACGGCAATATTTGCTGGGGAAAAAAATTCTGTTTCATCTAAGAATACGCCATCTCACATCTCAGCGGTTGCCATGGCGAACATTCATGAGTAATGGTTTGAATTGCTTGGCCACACTTTTTACTCACCAGATCTCGTCCCAAGCGACTTCTTTTTGTTCCATTTATCTAAAAATTGCGTGCGGAGGATGGAAAATTTCGTCAAATGAGGAGGCCGTCTCCTTCGAAAGAAATTATTTTGCACAGAAAGATGCTAAGTATTATTTGAATCGATTAAAGAGGTGGAAACATCGCTGGGAGAAGTGTGAAGACTTACAAGGATACAATGTAGTAAAATAAAAATAAATTTAAAGAAAAATTTAATGTAAAAACCTTCTATCAAGTCATTTTTAAAAGAACTTTTTAGTAATTTCGTATTCAAATGCTCATTAAAATGTTTATGTATTTCAGTTTCTTAATTACATTAATTGTATTGTTACGAATATGTAGTGTCATCTCCCTTCAATATCACTCTTATGAATGAAAATAGACATTTATAAAGGTTTTGTCAGAAACTGAGGAAACCGGCTAAACCACGACACCCAACCATGGCAACAAATTAGTGACTTTGGTTACAAATGAAAGTTCTCAGAAACGTTCGAATCTTCTCGATATCTATATTAGGAGTCACTTCATAATAGAGATAATAACAGAATCTTCTCGGTTATAATAGAATCTTTTCAAGAATAATAAATGTAGAATATTAGTAGAATCTTCTTGTATCTATAATTATTCAAATAATTGAAGAGAGTATTCCCTGTGAAGTCACATCTGGCTGAAACAACTATAAATACCTCGAGTCAGCATGAATATGTCGGAAACTGTCGGAGTGTGCCTTTAAAGTGCAGAATATTACTTTAAGAGATTTGTCCGAGGTGTGAAGTAGTGAGCCGAACGTTATTGAAAGTGTATTAATGTTAATATTCTTACTGTTTTGTATTTGTTTATGTTGATGATTTGTACACATGCTCTTTTTCTTCCTGCTGTGTTGCTAATCTGAACAATTATTGTTTTACTTGATTTTGATATTAATCAGTACAAATTCTCCTGACTTTGACTATTCTTGCCATAAATATTAATGAATAAATCGTCATTTTCCATTATCTTCCTTGTTCGACTGTTTTCACCATTACTCCCATGGAACAAATTTTTTTTTCTAATAATATGTTTCATAGCGGAATTCTGTTTCACAAATACATTTATTATCGTTTTGTTTTACTACATAAGGATTCCCTTTTAAGCATCACATATGCTGTTTAACATTTTTATAAGGCTTAGTTATACTTTTGGAAAAAAAAGCAACATTATTATAAATTTAATACAGTTGATAAGTTGATTTTTTATGAATTCAAAATAATTTCAAAACATCGTAATAGCTTCCTTTTCAAAAAGAATAAACTCCAAACAAAAAAAATTATCCTTTACTAGTAAGAGAAGTATTCAATTAAATTAAATAATTTAATTTTTAATTTCTTTTTGTTGATTTCTCTTTCTTGTGTTTGCCTTTTTAAAGAAGAAAATACATTTTTGTGAAGAAACTCTTGACAATAATTACAAACGGGAAGTTATTCAAAAATTTTGTATACTATTTAAAATCTTAATATTACCATCTGGTTAATGAGTGATTCAAACGTATTTGTTGAATATGTACTAAAATAAAGTTTTAAACATTTTGAGTAAAATGAGATTTTATACTTGAAGTACAGTTCTATATAAATCATTCCTGTCATTTCCCTTTAAGTTATTGCACTTTTGGAGTAAGAAAATTTAATTATAGAATACATATTTGTGTAAAGGAACACATAAAGAAATATTACCGAACAAATATCTTCATCCTTTTCTAAAGCTTTTCGGAATGGTTTTCGGTAAAGTGTTTCCCAAAGACGAATGGGTATTTTTGGAATGCTTACAGGAGAACTTTGCTTCCTTTTCATGATACTGTTAGTGAACTTGAGATAAATTAATTTTTCTTTTTAAAATTTACTCTTAGGTTTAAGACTGTTCGAAGTACGTACAAATAAGAGAGTTATCGTGCGAAGAATTGTAGGTGTAATGGCGTTGTCTACACCCATATCTTCGCATTGTTAGTGAACATGTGTTTCGAAACGAGAGTATTGATGTTTGCCACCAAAAGGAGCTAATGTTTCAAGTGGAGCGTTTTGGCGTACCAAATCACTTTTCAATTTTTTTACCCTTTGCTTCAATTTTAATTACATTTAGCTTAAATATATTCAATTTAATTATTTATCGCTTTCTTTAATTTTAATATCGGAAAAGTTTATTAATGTCCATTTCTCGACATTTCATCGTTTACTTTAGTTCTTTTATACTTAATTGAGTAATTTAATAATAATTAAAGCGCATCTTGGGGGGCTAAATCTGTTATTTGCAAAACTTTGTATAGAACTTTTTAAAAATTTATTTTAACTTTTTTTTTGTAAAATTTGACTGTGTCGAATAAACTATAATTTCTTTGTCATAATTTTTTAAAGAAATTTGTTTAATTCCTACTTAATATGGCTACTTCATTTACAGATTTCTCCATTAGAACCGATTTAAGATATTAATGTACTCAAAAAGGAATAGAGTCTTATGCGAACCATTGTGGGACTTTCAGGATATTGTTTATTTGAAAGAAAATAAATTTTTCATTCCAAATAAAAGCAATATAACTTAAATTAGCAATAACTTTTAGAAGAAGAGTTTTATAGTCTAATATTTAATTTTGTATTGATTATATATAATAGGTTAATTTTTGTTAATTGTGATTTATTTAATATTTTTATATTTTATTTAACAAGAATACTTTAGAAGCCTACTAGACAGAGAGATTGATCTAAATTTCAGCACTATATACATATTTCATTTCATTGTTTATAATTAGCAACCAGTTAACGTACAAGAGTGGTTCAAAAATTAACTGTGTTAAGAATGTGAAATTGGGTATTGAAAATGGGAAAAACAGGAATTATGGTTAACTCATAAACGCATTATCTACTAACCGCTTTATTTTTTAAGAAGTCCGTGAGAATGATGCCCTTTGCAATTCAGAAAATCTTCATTATGACATTACCGGCTGCTGAAACTCCTTCAAAATAAGAAAACAGGTTTGACCAGAAATCAAACACTGTTTTTTTTCTTTTACTTGGCTTCCTGGCCATACTGAGGAATCCGAGTCTCTTCGATTGTAACAACTCCACGCGGTAGCCAACTAAATTTGGTTTAGTAGGAAATGGCTTCAGAATCAAAACTAACCAATGAATCATTCTCACGTGTTTTAATGCCATTTAAAAATTAAAAAAAAAAAAAAAAATGATAACACCAATATGCTTTAGCGACACCAAATTTGTCAATCTATCATCAAAACATGTACATTTTGGGCTCCATCGTAAAGATAGAAAAAATTATTAATACAAAATATTTAAAAAACGAAAATAAATGAGAACATATTATGAAAAATGATAAGATTATGTTTTCAGGCGCAATTGAGGAAGCAAGATTCCAGTTTTTGAAATTTGAAGTTTACTCAAGCAAATTAATAAAAACGAGCCATAAAGGTATTATTATTTTCTTTTATGTATGATCAATTTACCTTATCTGGGTCTTCTCTATTTTTTCTTGGGTCTTTTAACTTCGCCTATTTTTCGTAACATTTAAACATATTATTTTATAATTCATTTGTAACAGCTAAAGAACAACGAAAGTATATTCATTCAGAACTTAGCGATCTGTTTATCTAGCAACATACATAACTGTCACTCAAATATGCATATGCAATTATGTTATACATTATTTTATGTTATGTATTAACTACTATGTTTTGCTTGAAATAATTTATTTACTTGTATTCCCGAAATAAATGATACTGAGCGTGTCCTCATTAGTTTGAAAGCGCATGGGAACAGGGGAAATTTATTTGGATCCTGATTTAGTTGGACCAAGCAAAGCGGGTTTATTTTTTGTTGGGTCTAATATTTTATTCCCCTGTCCACTAAAGCTGCATAAGAATTGCATGGCTATTTGAAGCCTACAAGACAGAGAGATTCATCTAAATTTCAGTACCTGCTATAATTGCAAACATAATTTGTTAATAATTTTATGTATATAATTGGAAGCTAAAATAAATATAATTGAAGGAAACCGCACACTCCCATAATTATTGACCCTTTGGATTACTATTCATCTTGATACCTATGAATTGTTGTTTACTACGTGTTTTAAGCCTACGTTAGGCCTAGCCAACACGTAGCTTGTCAAGTTAAATTGTACGCCCCGCCAGGCGATTTAATATATCTATTGAAATTTTTGAATTTCGTTGCAAGTATACAAAAAATATTAAATAAATGATATTTTGAAACAACGATCAGAAATTTAATTTTAATTTTTAAAATTCACGATAGAAAAAACACATAAAAATGTAATATAAATTGTGCCAGTTAGTGATAATTTCGCTAGGATTGTGTATGGGATCCGAAAGTCAGGGCAGACTGGAGACACTAGTTCGTCATCGTTTCGTTACCCATTGCACGAACGAGGTTATTATTATTTCAAGTGAGTCTGATTATGTATTAAGTTTGTCTTAGACTTACGGGAGGGTTTACTTAATTGTGTGTGTGTGTGGTGTGATAGTTGCATAAAAGGTGGCATCTGAAGACATCCAAAGAAAATTTGAAATATATTCTAGTGAGTATATTTTTATTAATGAAGGTAAAATTTAAAAATTAGAAAGAATTTAATAAAATGTAAAACTGATAAAAAATGTTATAAATTTTCAAGTGACTTGTGATCATTATTTGCATTAAGTTTAACAAAGTTATTAAAGTTATGACCTATTTACCAGGGGCTCGACTCAGAATTGAACAAAAATTGAAACATTGCGGTTCTTTACCCGTAAACCGAACCCCAAAAATTGTTCATCTCTGATTACTAGTCAAAATCAAAAACGTTACTCTCCCCCCCTCCGGTTTTCAGTCGATTTATACTTATTTCGATTCATACACAAATTTCTTACGAAAAGAATTTCAAATTCTCTTTTTATGTACTATAATGAGTGTGGTTAGAAGATATAGTGAAATGAGTTATGACTTTTAACAAAAACTTTATTTAAAGATTAAAATAGGCTTGTACCACTCCAAGGGAGGCTTACTTAACTGCTCCCATGCTACTAAAACCTTCAACTGACTTCACAAAACTCTCTTTTTTCTCCCTCCTCACGGGCAGTACCACCAGCGCAGCATAACGGAGGTTCTGAACCATTGCTCGGAGGGGAAGAGTGCAATACATATACCATTCAAATGTACAAAGAGAAGTTGACTGCATATGCTTTCAAGGATGGTTTATTGCATTGTAAGCAAAATTCCATAGAATCCGCTAACTTGCATAAAACATTCACAGTACTTTTTTCCAACACATTCTAAGAGAAAATTTCAAAATATTTATGAATTTTACAATCAAAGATAATTTATAATAAAAGTATTATGTACTTTGTAATGTACATAATGTGATCATTGTGTTAAGTGTAAATATTTACTGCTATAAGTTGAATGCTTGGTAAGAAAAATCTAAGATACTGGTTTCTTTTATAAATTTAATTCATAATAATTTATTTAACAAATTAAATTTTTTTGAAAAATATAAATAGATATCTTTAAAAGACCAATTACACTTAGACATTCTAGATGATAAAAGTTTAATATTAAAAGAATTTCAAAACAATTTGGCTTATAGAACGAATATTAAAATATTAAATTTACTTAAAAATGTAAATTTTTTTTTTGCTTTCCGTAAGAAATGAAAATTCTCCAACCAACATTTATTTGAATTATTTATTTTTGGTCCATAACGAGGGGGAATCGACAGAAAAGAAAAGCTGTTAATTAAATTAAGAAATTTATTGATATTTGGAAAAATATTATTTTTTCACAAAAGAATGCAGAAATCAAAACTAATGCTGTATTTAAGGAATATAAAGTTAAAAGGCGCCATGAAACAAAACATGTTGAGAATGTAAATTTCAGAAGAGAATTAAATAGTTTTAAGTTAACTGCACTTCTGAAAGCTAAGCAAAACGTATTTGATTC
Source organism: Nephila pilipes (assembly GCA_019974015.1). Lineage (NCBI taxonomy): Eukaryota > Metazoa > Arthropoda > Arachnida > Araneae > Nephilidae > Nephila > Nephila pilipes. The sequence goes on from BMAW01119338.1 coordinate 54,229, forward strand.
TTAAATGCAACAACCATCTACCATTGTCAAAGCAACTTATTCTGTTGTCTTGTAGATTGCAAAGGAAAGAAACCAACTTTGAATGATGAACATGTAAATAATTGTTTGAAAACAGTTATAAAAAATGTTTTTGCCCGATAAATCAAATTATTTTCAAGTATCTGTCTTTCCCACCAAACTACATATAGTCGCATTGATGACACTTCATCTTTAATAGTAGTAACTTCTCCAAATAAAATGAGCCATTTCAAAGCATATTTTTTGGCATTTGATAAAAGCTCAAATGTTCGAGATACATCATAACTTCTAATATTTATTCATAGTGTGAAAGATTCATTTCAAGTGACAAAAGAAATGTTAAATCTTTTAAACTTAAAAGACACAACTAAAGGAGAAAATACTTTTAGGCGATTAAAAATGCGTAGTTGAAAACAGCTAAAATTTTGAGGCTCTTTTAGGATTAAGAACTGATTGAATACGTGCTTTGGTAGTTAAAAAAAGGAGCAGGAGATTTACTTATGGATAAGCTAGATTTTGCGGAGGCATAAAACCAATGATATGTAATTATTCACTGTTTGATATATCAGCAAAATTTATGTAGTCGAGTAATATTAATGAATCACATTATGAAAGTAGTTATAACAATATTTGTAATAACATTCGTTCACATGCTCTTCAACATCGGTAATTCAAAGAGTTCCTTAGTAAATTATCTTCTGAATATTATTATTATATCGTATATTTTACCAATGTAGATGGTCTAAGTTTTGGAAAATGCTTTAAAAAATATTTTTTAATTATGGGTTGTAATGGTGTTAAGGGATATAACAGAAAAAATTAATGAACTAAATAATGGCTTGCAAGGCAAGATATTTAATAATCGATGTTTGTAATTTCAAATAATAATCAAAGTTCCAACTTTGTGTAACACAAATCTTAACATCTTATAAAATTGACAAACGTGTTTCACTGCCATTGTATATGCTAAATATGTGCATAACAGAAAAGATAGTATTTATTAAGTTTATTGTGATAGTAAAGAATCAAATTTGTTTCTTTTGAATTTTAATCAAGTTCTGTTTATTCATGATTTCACACATAATTAAAAATTTATTTCATATATATATAAGCAAAATCAAAAGATTTTTGAAGAGTAAATGAGTCACACATACACAAATATATATATATATATATATATATATATATATATATATATATATATATTTATATATATATATATATATATATATATATATATATATATATATATAATTTGAAACATAATAATAATTTCAGATTTTTCTGTTACTTAAAATTGATTTTTACTTCTTTTCGATTTTACTTTAACTTTTTTCATTTTAAAGGTTTTGCAATTTTTGTTTCATTAATATACTTATCTATAAAAGAGAACATTGTGCTACTTTCCAAGTTAGCTTAGTTTTCCTTTACATGGAATATTTGTGTGAAATTTGTAGCTACATACATGACGTCTCAAGGTATTTTTGTGATCTAATTTATCTGGATGATTTACTGTTTAGATTGCTATTTTTTTTATTCTTATTAGGTACACAAATTAAGTATATCTATTTGTGTGTATATTTATTTTCTTTTGTAGTTTTTGAGTTTATGGAATTTATATTTCGGGATATAATATTTTTCTATCGGAAGTGTTTTGTGCCTATAAGACATTTCTGTCAGAAGCCAGGTGTAGAATTTCAAAATGTTACATTTAGTTTTCTTCAGGGTTTTCTTTGTTTATTTTTCATGCTATGGTACGCACTTATTTATAAGTTGAACCTTATATTCTTGCCATTATTTACAGGTCTGGTATTTTTAAAGGTATATTGATAAGATTTTTGAATGCTTTATTTTATTTTTTTTCACTTGTTCTAGGTTTTTGGTGATCAAAATTATTAGTTTTATTTATAATTTTGTATTAATTATTTTGAAGCATTTCTTTCCATTACTTAAATACTATTTTCACTGTACATATACATGTACAGATAACACATTCAGAAAAAAAAAACCTTGTCCTCTTTCAATTTTTATGTCTTTTATTCGTCAAACTAAGAATTAAAGGAACTAAAGAAAGAGGCCTAGTTAAATCACATTTCAAAATGCTGTTTATTTTGTTAGAGAAACATAACAGTTTGGAAATCACTCTATCTTAATCTCTTTCCTGTTTTTCAGAAGATTTCAAACGGTGTTTTATAAGCAATTCCAAATTGTTTACAGAATTCATACATGGAAATACGCATATGAAGGTGACTATAAATTTGATGCAGAAAATTTTGATTATAATTTTAAATTAGTTTGACATTACAGCTGTGTTAATGATTCTTCAGAAATATATTAAATTTATTCACAGAGGAAAACTTGAAAATAAAATATTTTTTTTTTTAAAAAAAAAAATTGTTAAGTTGAATGTTCTTCAAATAATGTAGCGAAATTGTTAGTATGTTTTATAAATTTAACTCACATATATAACTTTTAATAAATTAGAATATAATAATAGTATCCTTACAATATCCTAAATTTTTAGATTATTGGAATAAGAAAAACTATCAATCGTCTTTCCTCAAATGAAGAACTTACGATTAAACTTCACGAGAAGAAATATATTATAATCGATTGTTTTAATAAGTATGATGTAAATAACATTATATTAGATTTTTTCCAGCAACTTTATGTTAACTAGTTACTCGTAAAACACATAATATATATATATATATATGTGTGTGTGTGTGTGTGTGTGTGTGTATGTGTGTGTAAATTGAAAATTGTATAATTTATTTAAGACAAGAACTGTTGCTTTTTACTTATTTTAGCTCAAAATTTACCTTAACTTTTGTTTTCAAATTAAGATTTACGAATACTTTCGTAATACAGACTGTGACATTGCACTGTAACCGTAAATGTTTCTTAAAATACGCATACTTTTAATAGATGCCGATTTAAACACAATAATTGATAAAAATTTCATATTACAGAATCGTATCCAGAAAAAATAAAATTGTACAATTAAAAGAAAATTACTTTTCATATAAGGGTAAATAAAAAAGAACTTCTTCAGTAATTAACTGAATAATTAATGCAAATCATCGTTGATCCATTTGAAATTGCAAAAGGCTATAAAATTCTTCCGAATTAACTTCAAATTACTTTACCTTCCTCAGTTTAAATAACATTCAGCTCTGATCAAAAATTGTTTAGAAAATTCACATTATCTCCCGCTTATAAATCTCTCAGGATTACGCTTTAGAAAGACTCAAGCTCTAGCTTTTCTGACAGTAATGGGCATATTTTAGAAGATTAGGTACCACTTATCAAATCCATAATCTGCAACCAATTGTGATTCTAATTTCAATCCTAAATGTTGCCTCGGCAACCGAGTGATAAGATCATGATTTCGTGGGTGGAATCATTTCAGTCGAATCGTGGGATCGAGTCATGAATCCATAAAAAAAAAAAATGATTAGCAAGGCTGGAGCACACTAAATTTGTTGGTGCTCAAAGTCTTTATATTTGCAAGGTGTAGTGGTTTTGAGATTTGGGTTACCGCTCAGGCAGCGGTTTCTCCATTTAACCATGGTTCAAAGTTGTGAGATCCTTTATCAATTGTTCTCGTGTTGTTTAACAAACAGTAAATCCCAACCTTTTATAATATTTGAAGAATAATAAATGAAAAAAAATGAGCGAAAGTTAATGTAATGAATAGTTATATTACTCATGTACAGGATAAAATTTTTCAGAATTGTGCATTTTTAAACAATTTCCTGGTTTGAACCAGAAATTACACTTCCCGATTTTGACGTTTATGGAAAGATTTATCATTCTTATTTCATTAATTTGAAAATGCAAAGATCATTACGAATTACTTAATCTCCGACTGTAATTTTTTATATAAATTTTGTGCTTTAAGAAATTTTTATTTTCATTGGTTCGATATGTTCGAACCAAACGGATGACCTTTATTTAGACGTATATTTTAGAATATTTGCGTAAAGTGAAGATTGCGTCTTAAGAATATATTGGTTGTACTATTAGACACATCATCTTAATTAATTGACATTAAATGACATTTGTGAACGATAATTTATAATGATATCATTCAAAAATATTTTTTCTTTTAATCACTAAAATCCTTTGAAATCTACAGCTATTTAAAGTATTATTAACAAAAATATATTATAGTATTCAAATTTTCTTTAAAAAATGAAGCATGGTAATGTCCAGGAATTGGAAAGCTCGCGAAATAATTAACAGTATTTTTCTACAACATATTTATTATTTTGAAACAGATTACTTCTTGTTTGTGTATATGCACATATATTTTCAACATAATTCTTTTTTTTTTATTAACAAAGTTTTTACTTTAAGATGTGTGTATATGTAAAGTTTAAAAATACCTGAAGTACATACATTTCAGATAAGAGCTCTGGTGTATTTCAATGTGATAAAATAAACTACATCTATATTTTGCTGGTTCTAATATGTCAAGCTTTCAGATATAGATGGACTAAGACCAGTAAATCCCGTTTGTCATTTCACGCAAGACTGAGGAATATCTTTTTCTTTCTCTCACGTGGGAAGACTTGATCGATTCCATTGAGGCTAATCCCATTGTGAAAAGGCCTCAGATGGAAACTTTGTGACCCACTGATGACAATCACGGCTCCTAAAGACTTCCGAGAAGGCGTGAGACACATATTCTTCACTATATTTATATTCTCTTAACATGACCGTATTTCTTTTAGTGTTAGACATATTAGGGGTAAAATATATATAGTATTTTACAATTTAAAGAAAGCTTGCATGGAAAATATGGAAGCAAAGATATGTCTGTAACATAATGGTAAATAAATATATGTACATACAATTTTTCTAAAATTCATTTAATTTAAAGACACTATAATAGAAATCCCAAAACTTTTTATGCAAATGTATTTTTTCTGTATTTTCTTCGTATTTTAAACATTCACTCTTGAATCTGTTGAATTTAATTTAGTTACAATGCTTTTGAATTTAAATTTGGTATGAATCAATGACTTTAAATGCAATGTTATATTAAACGATATACGCCTTTTATTAGTCTGGTAATTTAGATAAAACACAAACTTATTCTTTAATCACTAATTTTTTTATAATGTAAAGAAATTTAAAAACTAATGATTACAGTATTTATAAACAAATTATGTAACTAAGAGATATACTCGCAAAAACCTCAAAACAACTAGTTACAGAAATCCAAATTTAATAGAGATTTGAAGGAGTTAAATAAAATATTTTACGAATTTCCTTCGTAATAATAAGATGAAAATAATATTCAGGGGTTAAATTTATTTATTGACTGTTTATTAACGGGACATTTAGAAGGAACGCGTGGGCAATTGGGTTACAAAGACAACACTTCAGCTGGCACCTCTCTCTCCAAATTTCTAACCACACTAATGGCAGACTCGGGACCACATCCAGACTTAATGTGTATCAACCCCTCTGTCTTTAGAGGTATCATGACTCGACGAAATAACACCTGTTTGAGTTCAATACATGACAATTAGACTACTGCAGTCCAGGTGTTAAACTGAAGAAATGCATATCTAAGTAGAAAATAACTTAGAGAATAATTCAATGTTTATTTTACACTAGATGTGACTGATATTTATATTTGTAATAAACTTTGTTTCTTAGAATATTACACATCTCTAAGTTATTTGAATTTGTGCGTCATTTTGGAAGGAGAATTAATACTTTTCAATCAGAAATTTATGTTCATATTGCTGAAACATAGTCATTTGAAACAGATATCGAGAATTTGGTTGAAATGCAGTTTAGCCAAACTATTCGACGTGGTTTTAAAAATCACCAAATCACCGATTTTGTTGGGTTGTCATGTATACATCGATGAGTCCTCCGCTGTGTAAACGAGGATTGCCTCATTTAACCAATTATCTTATCGCCAAAAAGTTTTTCATCATCTAAAGGTGGGGATAAGCCGCATTCCCAACCAAGCATTGATGCTTATATCAAAATCTTATATAATAGCAAGAAAGAGGTCATGATAAAGGATGTCTAATTTGTTTCTCTGAATCCTTTACAATTAATATCTGAGAAGTTTGGTTAATCTGCATTCCAACCTTACTCCTATTTTAAATAACTGTTTTTAAAATTGAAATAAGCGCAATGTTCAAAATTTGATTTGAAAAACTTAATGAATCTTAATAAATCAGACCAAAAAAATTCTATTAAGTCGATGCAATGTTTATTTGAAGCAACTTATTTTACATAAATGCATTTTAGAGTTCTTCTAACATTATTCTTTTCCATTCACATTTAAATTAGGAGAATTGATACTAAATGACTAAATGCAATTTGGATGCGAATGACTTTATCACAGTATGTGATAAAGTCATTCGCATCCAAATTGCTCATGTACACATTTTTCTGGATTTAAGATATCTTGATCTACTAAGACCAGTAAATCCTGTTTGTAATTTCACGCTTCGTTAAGTAGTACTTGTTGTCTTTTATTAGCGAAAGGATTTATAGATTCTGTTTTTGGATAATCCCTTTGTGAAAGGATCACAGATTACGTTGTGATCCATTAGTTTCACTCATTGATTAGTGTCATGATTGATTCTTAAGACTTCTGAGAATATGAGACCTGCATTCTGCAGTCGATAAGAATGAATTTCACTTAAAATTAGATGTTTTAGATAAAATGTAAGTAAATCGTGGAAAAACATAGTATAATACACACGATGAGAGCAAACCAATTTTTTTTTATCCAATGATAAAATAAAACAATTTAGTACATTTTATTCACAAATTTGAAGTAAAGGCTCGATAAGTTCTTTTTTTGGCTTGTTAAAATTTTAAACTGTATTTTTGTGTTTAAAACGCATCTAAATTTAACGCAATCAATCTTCTATATATTGAACATTTTAGAAAATTACAGTTGTTTTCAGTTTAAATTAAGAATGAGTGACATTTTTCGATGTAATTGCTGGGAAATCTTATTAATTATTAGCTTTTTATGTTAGAAGCCTTTTGGAAACAATTAAAATTTCATTAAAGCCAATAGAATATGCAAATGAATAAAATACTTCAGAAAATTTTGAATAAAAAGGATTTTTCATTTCAAAGTACTTAAAACAGAAACTAAAGTATATATTGTTGAATATTCCTTAATCATACACATATTATCATGAAATCAGGTGCTATAAAATTCTCACAAACGCTATAGATATCATGTTTCCTAATATTATTTGTGCCAAATTACATATTTTCTTAAAGATTTAAGTATTTTATT
>BMAW01119338.1:61565-121302 GCA_019974015.1 Nephila pilipes
GTTACGTATTGTTTCAAAATCAAATTATTTAAAATTCAACAAAAAATACTTACAAAAGATAAAGAAGAAAAAAATTTTAGCAAAAGTCACTCCGTTACGTTAATCCGTAAAGGATAACTCATATGCTAGCAGCATATCTAAAACTGCATTTGAATAGACAGAATAGCTCTAAAAATCATATATCATTACAATTTGTATTCTGAAAACGATAAAATATCCAGCCATTTTAAAAATTTTATTTCTAGAAACCAAAAACTAAAATTACCAAAATACAAAAACAAAACTTTTGCATAATGTTTACATTAGGTTACAGCAGTTACGCATCGCAATAAATATTTGACAGCTACTTATTTTTTTGACATGAATAACATACTAGTTATTCATTTGTTAAAAGCAACTTCCAATTACCTTGTCAAGATTGCGTTTAGATTTACAAATGTATCAATCAATTAATAAAACTTTTCATGAATTTGAGACTTACGTCAGGTTCCACAACAATAAAAAATTATTTTTTTTGCTGAGCAAAGCGGGCGGAAGCAGTTACCATAGTATAGTTTTTTAAAATTCACAATGCAAGGTCATTGAAATGCTTCGACTTTGGCGGTGGAATATATTTGGATAACCAACTCCATCACATCATTAAATTATTTGGTATTTTCCATTTCGCACGCGCAAATCTCAAGTAAACTGAATTGGTAGCAATACAGTATACATATAAAAAAAATATATCGTTTGGCGTCGGTCATATCATTTTTAGCGATAAAGTCGCCAAAAAATGACAACCAATGGATAAGAAAGATTAACGGATGAAAATTACATTTTAGGATTAGAATTCCGTAAAATCCGTTCTTAGTGAGCGTCTCATCAAAAATGAGTAACTGTACCAAATTTCAAGTCAATCGGCTGTATAGTTTTAGAGATATCTGATGAGTCAGTCAGTGGTATTTCGCTTATATATATAGACTAGAATGTGTCAAATTATTTTTTCATTTTAGCAATATCGCATTTTGCATAGACATTTATTTCTTTTTCTCATAACTTTTGAGAAAACAATTTATGAGAAAATTTTCACCTTTTATAAAGACTTGTTAAATGTTCTATCAAAATATTTTTCCCGGGTCATATTTTCTTCATGATTCTAGTTGAGGAAGAAAATTGTTGACGCTAATGTTCATAATGATTTAATTGTTTTTTAATCTCACGAAGTTTCAAAATGTGAAACTAAAAAGTGTAACAGGACTCAAAGCATTAAGTTATAATATCTGTAAAATCTTAAAGGAATCTAAAATTTTTAGTGTAGAAATTTTCCTTGTTATATAAAAAGTACATTGACCATGTGTTCACTGTTGTAGAATATATCTAAATAAATAAGGAAGCTTTTATCTAGAGGAGATATTCACACTTATAAAGGAAGCCCACAACTATAAATATATTTTTAATGAGGCACTTTATATATTAGTATTGAGCGTATCTGACCATATTTTATTTTTTTATCTTTAAATTTTCCTTTCTACAAAATCAGTAAGCCATAATTCTGATTTTTCCACATTTTATTTTTTTAGATTCCAACAAAACCAATAACCATAAATTTGATTTTATCTTCCAGTTATTTTAGATACTGAGCTTAAATTTAGATTTATATAATTTTCTTCAACTCCCATTTTAAAACGGAGAGTTATCGTTCAACGAAACATGTTCTTAAAACGATATAAGGAAGTGCTTAGAACTTCAGTTTGCTTGCCAATACATGATTTAGCTTCGCAAAGTCCTCCTCTGTCTTCAAGGAGAAAAAAAATAGCCTTTGTACATATTTCTTCTTATGAACGCCTCTTGAACTAAAGTGGTAATATTTATGTTGTTTTAAGATAAGTGAGTTTAATTCTAGCCTTATTTTTTAACTTTAATAATAGTTTTTGTGTATTAGAACTAGTTGCATTTTACATTGTAGTTTTCGATGAATTTTTATTCAAATTAGAGGTTTTCTGATACTTTTTCTTTGTTTTCTCCTTTTTGCTTGAAAAATTATATTGAATTGTACCTTTTATTTTGTAGTGCTGTTACTGACGAGGAAGATGTGATGATTAAAACATGTTTAAGCAGAGTATATCTATCCTAATCTAGAGGAGGTACTACATAGCTGCATATATATTTTCTTCATTTTTAAAAGATTTTCTTTTTTTTAATTATCTATCGCAGTATTCCTTCATACACTCATTTCCATAAGAATTTGCGCATCAAGAAAGAGTGGTCGTAATAAAACGAAATTTGGCATATATAAGTATAACGTTGATGTTATTAAGTGATAACAAAATCAAAGCAAAATGATTATTTACTCTAGGAAACATTACAAATGAATGGATGTTTTAGTACCCATTTGGGCAACCTCTACATTGAATGCATTGAGACATACATGTCCTGCATGGCGCATTATGACATCTCGTTCCACAGTTGCTGTAAACTTTCCTTTAAACTGACCAAATACTTAGGCTGTCTAACTTGACAACCTAAATAGTCCCAGATATGATCGATTGGTGACAAGTTTGGGGATCAAGCAGGTATTGGAAGGGTGGAAAAGTAGTGGAAAGAGTCCTTTGAAACTCTTGCTGTATGTGAGGGATCATTGTCCTGTTGAAAAAGGGGAGCTCTGCCATGAGTGGCAGCACATGTGACTGAAGAATATCACGAACGTACCTCTAGGCAGTCAAGGTGTTAAGGATCAATATTAAGGGTGACCGTGTGTCGATGCGATGTCACCCCATACCATCACACCAGTTGTGGAAGTGGTGTGACGCTGTACAAAGAAGACAGGATTGAGACGTTCATTACAGGGCCTCCTCACATATACGCAATTCTTATCACTGACTAAATTGAATCTGGATTTGTCGCTATAGACTACTTGATCCCATTTGGTTGTAGTCCAATCCCTTCGAGCGCGACTCCACTCCAAACAGAAGCAATTGTGGGTGAGTGTCCAAATGGCAGTAAACGTAATGGTCCCCGCAATAGCTACTGTTCTTCAGCCAGGCACCTTACGATTGTACGGACTGACACAGAGGCCCGTAGTGAAAGTGCTGCCTATGTATGGATGGTTGACAACGAGAAAGTTGGAGATGATGTGACATTCTTCTCGGCTATTGGTCTGATGAGAGCGTCCTGAGCCTGGTCCCAACACCTACTCACAGTAAAGTCAGAACTGCATGGGGGGAAAGCTACTCCCGAGATGAACTTTCGGTTTCCATCATCCCTATGATTCTTCTGTCTTGAACTCTGTCAGCTGCTTATATTGTATCCGATGCCGGCGTAATGTCATCGCTAGTTAAAAAGTGTTCCTCTGCAGCAGATTAAATACACACAAACAAGCTTTGCTTACATGTCTTATAATCCAAGGAAAACAACGCCCTCAGGTGGCACTACGCAATGCTCAATCACGCTGCATTTCTAATAATTTAGTTATCTGCATAACACGTACCTACACGCCTAGTTTCCTAACAATCCCATTCTTACTTCTTGGTGAGCAAATTTCTTATGGCAATGAGTGTATATTCCTCTCGTTATTAATTTGATGTACATTTCCTTGCTTTATTTTCTAAAATATATAAGTTTATTTCATAAGATTGAATGAATAATAATGTAATAAAGTTGATATTTAATATTTTCAAAAAAATAATTTATTTATTAGTCATTTTTATTAAAATTTACATTCCTTCTCTATACGTATTATAATGTATTAAAGTTTAAATGTTATATATATATATATATAATTTTGGGAATTGTTGACATTTTAAGTATAAATTATTATATAAAACTTAAATTGATATTCATATTTCTTATATTCAATTCTTTATAAACATGATTCATTATAACAATACTTGTAGAAATAGCCTTGAAACATTCCAGTAAATAAGGACATTGAATTTTGCTGGATCAGTTATAAGTAGAGCTATTATTTTAGATTCCGGCTTCTTTCTTATTTATAATAGTGTTAATTATTTATAGATCGAATTATACCTGATAATTATAATTTTTATTTTTGCAACACCGTTAATGGTTGTGACAGCAGGTCTTAAATGTTTTATAAATAATAATTTTATTGAGTGACGAAGAATTTATAATTATGAGAATTGCGAATTCAGAATACGTAGTTTTTCAAAATATTTGAAGTGCTTCAAATTTTTACCCGTTAAACTTGGAGTGAAACATTTGCTCAATACTATCTTAAGATTATAAATATGTTTAAAATTTGAAAATTTAACTATCAATTTTATATTTAGCTATCTTGAAATTGCTGTTTATTAATTCAGATACAGTATGACTGAATTACTCGGATTTCATTATGTCATAATAACTGAGTAACATAATACTACAGAATAGCCAATAGAATAAATATAGCTCAAATAATGACAGATGTGGTGGAAAATCCATTAATCATGAGATATCACCATATTCGGAAGGGTCCGTTTTAATAGCTTATAACAGCTGTACACGAGGGATTGTGGAGCTATTGATAACTATTCAGTAAGGACATCATAATTCTACATTAGACAAACATAATAGATTCCTGGAGTATGTTGCTGAATTCACTAATATACGTAACACTATTCCAATTGTGTTATTAACTAAATTTTAGGCTGAATATTAGATTATTATGTTGCATTGAATCATACATGTGAAGATATGATTGCTTATTAATGTTGCACTGTGATGAAACACGTGGACTGTTGGAGACGGACCTCCTGATTTTCAACCTCGGTCAAGTGAAGAGGTCGACACTTCAGCTGGCACTTCTGTCTCCAAACTTCCACACTAAACCTAGTGGGGAGGGGACCTCATATAGGTTTAACGTGCATTACCTTCTCTTCACAGCGCGGCATTGGAGGCAGCAGAGCTTCTAACAAACGACTCGATGAAAACAACGCCGGCTGTTAGTCCACGACCATGACCTCTAGGCTACCGAGGCCACTGTACATATCGGGAAAGTACTGTTCTTATAATCCAATAACCATTTAGATCATACATTTACTCATGAGCATTTATTCTTATAAATTTTTCTTTATATTTATGATTCCCACATGTAAGTCTGTAATTTATGTAATATTAGTTCTGATGATTAAAAAAAAAGGGTATTCTTTTTCATATCACTAAATGTGTTATAGTAATTGCTCAAAACCCTATTCATGAAATTAGACTTGATATTTTATTTGCTTCATATAAAATGTATTTAACTATTTAACACACAATTTTCCTGTAATTATGAAAGGAGTTTGAAAAAAATGTAATGTTTTTCATTTTACCATTTAATTTAAAATTTAAATTCAATAGTATATAAATAAGTTGTATTATGTAAGAATTTCTTAACTGTTTTAAAATAATTGCATTAATAACTAATTTTTATATGAACTGATTTTATGAGAGTAATAAGAAAAATCATCGTAGAATTACATAAAATAACTTATAACTCTTTTTTTCAAAAAAGCTGTTCGACTTCTAGAACAGCCCATAGGAAAAGTGATTTGATACACTAAAATAAGACTACATTGAAGTTTGTTGAAATTTTTCATACTTTTTGTTTGAAAAAAAACTTCAAAGAGGATGACGATAATAGCGCGGAGAGATTGGATATATTCATCTAATATTCTCCCCTGTTTTCCCTCTCAATATTAAAAAAGTTTTGAACTATTTAGAAAAAAAAAACTGAATTATTATAACAAACAGTGTTCGTAAATTTGATATTTATGAGATGTTCGGGAGGAAATAGTTTTGTAAATTAAAAGAAGAGGAATTTTTTTCAATTTAGAGAATATTACTACGATACAATATATAGAACTTCGTGCTTATCAATGTTGATAATTTTTCAGCATTGACTTGCTGTACAGTGAGGAATTAATCAACACATTTAAATGTAAAATTTAAGATTCAATGATTTTCCCGAAGAAAGTATATTTATCAATTAGAAAGATTTTATCGCAAAAGACTGTTGATGTTTAAAGGTAGATTGAAATAAGTATTAAGGTATTCATATAAATAATTTTATGAGATTAATGAGATGGTTGTAATTTATTTGAAAAAAAAAAAAAAAAGGTTTTGATGATTATCTTTCCATTTATCAAAGAAATAATGGAGCTAGAGAACACTTTGGGGCTTGTATCTAAGTAATAAATTTAAAATTACATAAGAGTCATATTGTGTATGATATACATTGAATAAGTATTGCATGCATTTATATTTTATTAATAATTTCTTAATTTGAATCAAAGCCTAGTAAGAAGTGAGTAAGAATTCTAATTTAGATAGCTACCACGAACTCACGTGGTGAGCACATCCGAGTTTAATGCTCTACAATCTTAATAACTTTATATGATATATTTTTCATAGATTAGCATTAAAAAAAATCAACCATAGAGCTATAGCAACCAAAATGAAAATAGTCAGAAATGATTTGTATAAAATTGAGATTGTGATCTTTTAAAATTCGAATAAATTATATTTGACAAGAGTTTGTTTGGCATCATTCCAATATTCTGGTCTGTCCGTTAAATCCCTAATTTGTTATTTGAATAATGTCATTTTATACTTATTAACAAATGCAAGAGTTTCATTATGTACAGTCGCCAAAAAGTCGAATAAATTTTTATACTTTTTATAATTATTATTTCGGCCGAGTAAAATTAGTATTACTATTTAAAGGCTAATAATTATTAAATTATAATGTTTATGAATTAACTAACAAGCTTGTTAAAAACAGAGACAATTAGTTTAAAAAAGAGGTTTTTAATATCAGTGTTCCTGATCTTCCAAACTTATTTTTCAATGATAAATCGAAGTACGTCAATTGCAAAAATGCAACATTCAAAAATAATATAATTAAAATATGAATTTTTGAATATCATAGAGAAAGAAATTTGAATTGTATAACTTTTTACCGAATATTTGTCTCTGAAAAACAAAACCCCAAATTAGAAATTTATTTCGTAATTACCTCCAATAATTCGAGAACCTGTGTTCAAAAATAAGATCCCGCTGTATAAAGGAGCTGTACGCTATTATTTATAATTTTTAATTATCCATCCAATGTAATGTTTGGATACTGTAGAAGTATATAATGGGTGAGTTGTTTTTATTTTTGAATTAACTACATTAGTTTAAAATATTTTACTCAAATAAACGCAAAATATAATAAGATAAAAACTAAGTAAAAAAGAGCTTTGGTATAGAAGACTAAAAATGATAAGTGAGTGAGTGATGGTGAAGCTTAATTGCGTATGAGCCAGATATGCCCAGTCAGAGCCAAATAAGGTACAACTGTGCTCTCGATATTTGAAATAAAAAAAAAAAAAAAAAAAAAAAAAAAAAAAAAAAAAAAGAAAAATTGGTTGACAAGAAGAAAGGTTGAAAAAAGAGAAGGATCGCTAGGGAATCAAGCGATGGCGCCTTCAATATTTACCAAATACAATAAGCCCAATGAGAAAAGAAGCGATCACTATGGCGTTTCGCATGACTGATGCATATACTTTCCTGAATTGAAGCCAAGCCCTTGAAGAGAATAAATGACGATAAAGTTTTTACAGATAGGTTATTTGCTGGAAATAATCTAGTACATGCCCTAACAATTTTTTCGAACATCTTTAAAACGAAGATGTGTGATGGAATTAGAATATTTAGAAATAGCCTATTTTAAGTTGTTATGTCTTTAGCTGTGCAATAAACGCTGCATTCCCTAACAAAAAAAGTATTTTTAAAATATAGATAAGTCAGTTAATTAATCTATTTACACCATATTCTAGTTCGCTTTAAGCTAATAAGGGTGGTATTAATTTTGTCTATCTGTTCTGAAAATTAAGAATGTTATTCAGAGATTACTACTTTTTTTACAACGTTTTTCTGAGTTTCACTTGGTGTGTGTGCGTGTGTGTGTTATCAAATTTTTGATCGTTAATTTAACCAACTTCCCATCAAGCTAGAGCTCTGATATTTTGGGAATCGTTCTTACTCGCCTAACAATGCAATATTTATACATTTGTGACAAGTTTTAACTAATTTTTCAATAATTTTAATAAGTCAAAATAACCCTTCCACTCGGCGCTTTTAGGATTGATTAAAAAATTTCTTTCCCCCTCTGGGAACAGCTGGAATTCCACAAACGCCACATGAGGTATCGAAAAAGTTTTCTACTCACAAAGGGAAGATAGTACGGGTTGCTGACTTTTAGTCAGTAATCATTCGCAAAAAAGAAAGATTCCAATATTTGGCGCCGTGTACTATCACAATAATTTTTTCTAAATTCTGGTTCCCATTTTTAATAGAATGACTTACAAACTTTCAAATGCATGTTTTGATTTTATATTATGAATTTTTAATACGCTCACAAATGTTTCTTTTTAAGTAAATTTTAAAGTTAAAAATTATGTTTTCTAGATTTTGATGTACAGCATTTCAGAAGTACTAAGAAAGTAGATTTTAAATGATTGGCATGTCGACTAGAAATCATGAATTAGTAAAAATTATTAGATACATAACTTTTATTTGCTCCATTAGTAATTTTTTAGTGTTCGCAAATTGCTAAAAATAACTTAATCTGAAAAAGAATTTATTGTATCCATTGCTTAATTATGAGATAGATTGATGAAGGATGTGGTGCAATATAGGCTAATATCCCTTAAGTATGAGAAAAATATTATGAAAATACCAATAAGGCATTATATAATAAATAGTTGTCTGTTAAAATAATTTCAGAATTTTTTTTAAAAAAAATTATTCTTATTTTTGTGCAATGTTTTCATGTTCCTTAAAAAATAATAAAGTTCGTTTGTGTTTTGTCTACATTTTTGGGTCTAGAAGAGTATGACGCGTAATGCATGTAGATTTATCTACACTTAGCCAATCATTCTCAAATTAGCCTCACCTCACCTCCACGGTTAGATCTGATAATCTAAAAATATTTGGAAACTAAGAAGGAAAGGCTAGTATGTGTCGTAAAATTTTTCAGTAAAAAATATTCAATAAATGATTGATTAAATTGAAATTATAATTAATTTTTTTTATGTGTTTATCACGTGTTTGTTTTGAATTTAATGTATAATAATTAATATACTTTGTCATTATATAAAAACGTTGTTTTTAAAAATGTTGGTTTTTATCTCGGATTATTTAATGTGAATATGTTATGAGATTCTAATACATATATATGACAATAAACATATTTTTAAGAAATCAGTTTTTTCTAGACAACAGAAATAATTCCGCTCACAAAAAGAAAAATATAATGAGAAATTTTTTTTTCATTTATTCTTCAATTTTAGAAGCATTTGCTTTAATTTAATTTCATGGCAAATAATTTTTACTATCGATGAAAATGACTAATATTTTTTAAAATATATGTTTTAAAGCTTTCGTTTTTATCATAATGCTCTCTTCATTATATAAGTACATAAAATTTCCATTTAAGTTTTTAAATACAATTTTCAATTTTCATGACTTGCAACTTTAAGTACTTTAATCAATTAAGAAGCAAATTTTATTTGATCAATTATATAATGAACAAGACTTGTCGTATTCATAATAATAGTTCTCGAGTTTTTATACAAGTAAACTGACTGCCCACTTTTCTTATATTCTAAATTTAAATAATGATTAAAAAATTTTAAATTATTTTTTGAACTCGTTTCCTATTTATGTACATTCCTCTTTGATCTTAAAATATTCAGCTCTTGATGTGCTCCATTACGAAATAAGCTCATATCTTTTTTCGTTCAACTAACTTACGAACAAAATAAAATTCCTGTATAATTCAGTCACTCATATTTGATAATTTTTTAAATTATTGCAATCTTTTAGTTGAACAACAAGCCTGTTACATTGCTTTTTTTTTAAATAATGAGTTTTTGTTCAAAAAAGTTATAGAAACAGATTTTTTATGATGTCTCTGAATTGAAATCCCCAATTAACATAATTTTGCGTGTTATATCCTGAACACTGAATATGAATGTTATGGCATAAAAACATCATAATAAGCAGTTAAGTTTCTTTTTACTTTTCGTTGTTTAAGACTTTTTCTGATAATTTCTTCCTCTTCAGAAAAAAATCAATCAGTTTGCTTGAATGAATTGTATCATTATCCTTAACAACCAAGTATCGTTAATTTTTGCTTTTGCAAATACATTATTTTCCCCAAATGAATTTGTTCCTCTCAGATGGCTCCGTACTCTTAGGATGACAAAAACATCAATTTTTATTTAGTATAATGTTCTTTTAATTATTATATTATTCATATACTATTTTTGAAGACATGAGAGTTAGAAACTGGAAGAAGTGAAATAGAAAAATGTAAAAAAAAAAAGTTCGGAAATTGAACATACCATCATTATAAAGATTGCAGTATCTTAATGCTACCTTATTAAATAAAACATTTCCGAAAACTTATTTTATTTATTTGAATCATAACGGCAGCTTTTATTGTTCATTTTAGTGACTAAAACTTTCATTAAGAAGGTTTTGCCGATATGTTGCGTTTCGATTGTAATGCATTTAACTAGTTAATTGTAATTATAATTTAAGTTAATAATTATGTTCGTATTCATCATATATTTTCACAAAACCATAACATTTTGATGTTATCCCGTTCACTCCAATCATATTTGATGTGCTTGCGTTTCCTCTCCTGTGCCCAGCGTATCACATTAGATACGCTTCGTGAGTGTCTTTTACGTGTCAACATATCACTAGAGATACGCTTGAAGAGAACGTTTTATTTGATTTTTTTTAATGTTACTATATGATGTTACAATACCGCGAAATCTATATAACTAGATAGGTTATTTCGAATGTTGTCCTTGGTTATATGGGGTTAGATTTCACTTCTGGCTATCAGGAGGGGGGTAGTAATTGTTAAAAGCACGTGATGCGTCACGGCTCTTTAAATGTAATGACATGATGTAAAGGGTGCACTTTATTCGGTTTGCTTTTTTCTTTCTTGCTTTCTTCTTAGAAGTTCAAATGATAATTTATATATGTTTATGGGAGTTAGAGCTTTTAGTAGCAGATGCTCCCAGCTGATCGTTTCATTCGGTCGGTTTTTATTTGTAGGGACAGTCATAACGAAAAGAATGTATTTATCTGATGCTGAGATTTGCGAATTAATGAATTAATCTAACAGTGATGCTAACAGAAATAATCCAAATATGTACAGAGCCAATAAATGAAAAAAAGAACGAAGAAGATGTGCCCTTTGCACAAAATCTTGCATGAAGCGTCAAAAGATGACAAAATATGTGTGTAAGACATGCGACGTTTGACAATGCATTGAAGAATTTTTTTCTTATTAAAATACCAAACATCAAAATAAGATTCATTTTTTATATCTTAATATTCCATGTAAAGGTACATCATTACACCATGAAATTTAAGTAACAAATGTAGGTATATTTTGTATTTTCATAAATGATATGATTTTTTATGTAATTTTATGTATAAAACATACAATTTTCGATTAAATCTTTTTTTCTTTCATATATATTAAGTTTAATGCATTTTAAATAATATATGAAAATACCAAAATAATTTACTGAAAAGCCGATTTTAGAGGAATTTTTTTTTCGAATTAGGTTTAGAATCTAAAATCGTCTGGACACAGCGTGACACTCCGCGGTAAGAAGCCTCGGGCCTAGAGCAGCACTTCTTTTTTCTCCCTCCAGGTAGCGGAAGGGTTAAATGAAAGGGAAAAAAATTAAAAATTGTTTTATATGATCATTTAAAGTTCTTTGAATCACATCAAAACTAATCTAACATCGATTGAACAATGTGTACCACCCGCATTATAAGACGTACATTATTTGTAATTGTCGAGCTCATATGATGGTACACTACTCTGCGTTGCTTTTATGTGCTATAAAATCAACTCAAGTTTAAGTAAAGCTTGAATTTAAAAGTAAGCGAATTTATAAGAAAGGTTTATTTCTTCCAACGTGTTTAAAATTGAAAAAATTGTTCTCGTTTAAAACATGTAGAAAAGTAATTTTTGAGACCTTGATGTAAGAAAAATGCTTCTGCAGCAGATTGGTAAAGTAAGCAGAGCAGGTGTTTGGGTACCGCATAATCTATCGGAAAAACACAAAGCTAACCGATCCACAACATGTCACTTATTGCTTCAGCGGAATAATACAGAAGAGATTTTTTTTATTGCATGATCATTGGAGATGAAAAATTGGTCCGCTATGGTAATCCAAAATGCAAAAGGCAGTATCTCTCTCCTAATTAATCTCCAAGAAGTATAGTTAAGATACTTTTATGTGTTTGGTAGAGTATTTACGAGGTCATTAATTTTGAAGTGTTGAAACTTGGACAAACTGTGAATGCAGACCTTTGCTGTGAACAATTGGATCGAGTAAATCAATTTTTAATTGAAAATTGTCCGGCGATCTTAAACAGAAAAGGTGTCATTTTGCAACACGATAATGCAAGATCACGTTGCTCAAGACCAACTCTGGAAAAAAAATGAATTGGGCAGGGAGGTATTGCCTACCCATCATACTCACTCAATATTGCGGCATCGGATTCTCACTTATTCTGATCACTGCAGTAATTTCTAAGTTGCAAACAATTTTAAAATTCGAATGATGTCCAAAATACCATCTTCTGATATTTTGCTCAAAAACCAATTTATTTTCATCAATCCTGGTTTTGAAAATTTGTTCACTATATAGCAAAAGGTTGTTTATAATGAGGGGTATTACCTCATTCATTGAAAATAAACAATGGTAAAAATTTATCTGTTTGAATTTAAAGTAGAAAAACGGATAGAGAGCTTTACAATATATCTAATATAAATTAACATTTCAAAGTCCATTCTCTTAAATTTAAACTGAATTTGTTTTTTAAAGGCATGTTTTATTTTATACAAAATTTTTGTTTATTATTTTAATCAACGACGTATATTTATTCGTTGATTAAAACTTTCTATTGTAAGCGAACTAATAAATAACTCAAAAAATTAACTCTTATATTTCTAACAAGTTACAGGGGGAAAAAAGCAGATCTATAATGCTGAATAATTACATTCATTTCAGCTCTCTCAAGCCTTATTTCGCTTTCAAAATAATACGTTAATGCACTTAAAGACAAAATATGTGAAGTCTCTTTAATTTATGCCGCTTGATTAAAGGTTACTAAGCAATTATAAAACTCCGGCAACATACAGATCAAAGCAATACTTTACACTTGAATGAATGCAGAATTCTAAATCCTTTGTACTTGTTCTTTCCAGTTAGAAAGAAACTAAGGATCTTTTAGTTATAACTTTTTTCAGAAATCGTTTATCAAAAATAACTGATGCATTAAAGACTTAATGAGTTCAGAAATGTTTGGTAACGTTTGATGTCTGATATAAATTTAATTTAAAGTGTTTTAAGTGGCTCTTTTTCCTCATTGTATTAAAAAAATGCTCTTAAGTCTCGAAGGGATTAAAAGCTTCGTCTTTTATCAGAATACAAGGAAACTGCAAGTTTTGTATTTTATATATTAATTTAAAGAATACTTTTGAAGTAAATGAGCTAAACAAATATTTGTTTCATCCCTTAATAATTTTTTTTTCATTATTTTCTCTTGAAATCAATTGCAATTATGAATATTTTCTCTCAATATATCTGGAATCAACATTGATCTTTTTCTTTAAATGCACTTAAGAATTTTTCTTCCATTTTCGAAAACATTCTTCAAAGGGATGCTATTTTCGGTATATTTTAGGGTGGTTTGTAATGGTTAACAATTGTTTAACATCACAAAATATATTGAATTGTTTCTCAGTCATATATTTAGCACCGAGTTATATTTACGTTATTAAGAAATGCTGGTATTAGAATTCTGTTCTTTTTCTGCATGTTTTTTTGGCACCACGTCGTTTAATAGCTTGTAAAATGGTGCTATTATTTTGTAAAATGGCCGCGGTAACCAAGTGGTCATGGTAACGACCAACAACTCACCAACCGGCTACCATATATTTAAAAATTACAGATGCTTTATATTTTTCAAATACCTTGCAAGATCAGACCAAAATTTTTGAACAGATTTTTAATAACTTAAAACTAACCTTTAACACATGTTTTAATAAATTTGTAAAAATAAGAGTAATTATATTTATGTTATATGCTTTTATCTTTATAAAATTAGCAAAATCTTAAATATTTACTTTAAACTCAAAATAATTCTTAAGTTATATTGCTTTACTATCAAATGTCTGATAAAAATTAATTAAATTAATCAAATAAAATCCAATATATTAAATGTATTTATATATAGATATCTTCACAGACTTAGATAAAAAAAATAAGTTCACTGAGACACTACTGTGGCAGTTAAGTACAATGATTAACTACAGTTAAAACATTCAGTTTGGAATAATTCACTTTCATAGAAATTTTCATGAGGAAACTTCTCGACACCTTAGTATGTGTAATTAGTCTGTAGAGCTGTCAGAGAGAAAAATGGGTTCCTATTCATTGCAAATCTTGTACTTCTTCTTCAGAAGAATTCTTTTCAAATGTGATGCATCACCATTTCGAAATTCCTACCATCCCGCTTTAAAGAAGGAATTCGTTCATCCTGTTGATGGGAGGATATAAGAAATAAAAATACAAAACTCTATTCAGAGCATTATTTAAGCAGAGTTTAGAATGTAGATCGTCATTTTGTTGTTTGAAATATCAAAGACTTCTGAAGGAGAAAGAGGCGATTCTCTGGGTAATATTCTATTTGACATTGCGCTTGTAATCAAACACTATTTTCGAATTACCTATTTACATGCATATATAATTAACACTAAAAAGTGTAGCTCTTTCAAATTTTAGAATATCAATCCCCAGCTAGATTAAAACACAAGATAGTTTTTAATCCGTAAAATTCTTATTAATGTTTATTATAATTAAACTTATTTCGAATTAAAAGTTTTTAAAATATGAAACCCATAAGCATCATTCTTTCTGGATAAGAAATTACCACAAGGATACTACCATAATATTTATATTGTAGTCCATATTGAAACATGTCAAATTTATTAACTAACTGTTTTTTACCTTTTAAATTATACTGATTTTCATTTTAATAAAAATAAACCAATAAGTAATGCTGAATTCAATATGTAAGATGTGATATCTATTTTTGTAAAGATATTAAATATATGATATTCTTCTGTAATGCTTGTAATGCTAAAATCGATAATGAGGAGATTTATGTCTTAATAGATTTAATATATGTTGATTTTCTTAAGCAAAAAACATCAAATATTTAAAGAAAATATTTAACTTTCTATCTTAATGAAGTAGCCCATTCAAACTCATGAATTCCCTGTTTTCTGCAACTTGATCAAACATATGACCATTGTACGTAAAAGGAGCTTTTAAAAATGATTTAAAAATTTATTACCTTCTTATTTTGTTTCAAAAATATGTAAGACAAATAGTTTGAAAAATTATCCTGATTAAGAAAAGGTAGATCTTTTAGAAAACATACATTACTGATTAAAACATCACTGGCGATGTATTTAAAAGTTAATTCATTTTCCTTAGTGAAAATGTGAACAATTTGATTACTTAAATTTTTTTTAAAGAAATCTATCATAATAAATATATTGAGCAAAATATGGAAATAAATATTTTTAATAATTCTTCCACTAATATATTCTTGAGCAAAATATGTCTCGATTAGCATAACATTAACAAAACATCTCATTCTCTTATCTATTCTATGAAGTTTACATGGTTAGAAATAATGCACTGAATTACAAATTAATTACATGGAATTCAAAAATACTCAATTTCTTCCTTTTTTAATCTTCTACAAAATTTTAATGTTGAGTAAGAAAGCAGGCAACATGTTTGAGTATCATTAGAATTATCGTGTATTTTCTACTTTAATGTATTTTATATTAAGACTTTTATTTCATTAAAATGTAATTTACTTCGTTCATAAAATTTAACCAGTTTCTTTTAGAAATCAGCTATGGTATATTGTAAGTACTTTTTTTTATTAAATTATGTAATATTTGCTTAGAAACTTAATAAAAAATATTTTTTCACTAATATTAAATAAAACAGCTTTCTATATTTTAAATATTAGCTCCGAAGCAGAAATTTTGAATGGTAACAATTAGTTGAAAAAATTAATCGGATAATTAAACATTATGAATTGAGTAATAAGTATAATATATCATAAGTTCAATTATGAAGTGTGCTATATTATTAATTATATATGTTGAGTTATTTGCTTGAGAGAGAGCTTTTTTTAATTTCAATATTGATTACTAACTGAGTACTAAATACTATTTCAAATAAAAAGAATGTATATAGTTAAATTAATGAACCAAAATCGTTTTTTGTTTACATAAAGGAAATGAGACACACATTGTTAAAAGCAATATTTGTAGAAAATAAAGAAAAAGAATCTTTGAATACTTTCAGTCGAATTAAAAGAAAATTTAAGTAGATGTTATATATCACATTTCAGGGATAATTGACTTCAATATCTGTAAAAAGAATTTTAAGAGTTTTTTTTTTAAAAAAAATTAGGAAAGAACTTTAAATAATTTATTGAATTTTTAAGATATCCATTCAGTTTTCTTACTTCTTGAAATTTCAAAATTATTCCACAAAAAATTAGTATATTATCATTTCTTCTTCACATGACTTTTGATTTAAAATTTTGACTGAAACATAACCATAATTTCTAAATAATAATTATTCCTACTTTTAAATAAAATATCTGGTGATGACCAAATCCAACTGTGAAGTTCTTATGATCTTATTGGGAATCATTAAGCTAATAGATAATACTTTATAAATAAAACTTAGTTAAGTTTTAATGCGCAATACTTATGTAAATTGTCTTTTTAGGTATGAAACCTATTAATTTAACTCGGTGTGACGAAATAATGACCTACATTTCTTTTACTTTGTATTTTTACACTTTAGAGGTTACTTACAAAAGCATTGTACACAGTACCGGAAATTGTCTTTTCCAAAACTATTTAGAGTGGCTTCCTTCCACATTTGTGTACAAGTGATTCTCAATAGGAAGCGTTAGAAGTGCTTTTCGTGCAGTAGAAATTCAATCTCATTGTAATGTGTCAGGATTGTAATCAAATATTACAGAAATAATCTACATTCATCTCAGATTGACTTTACATTAATAAATTATTTGTTGTGTATCTATTTGTTTGGGAATTTAATATTTTAAACCTATTTGTGTTTGCGGCAATCGAATGAAATTATCATTCCTTATCGTAAATCATTCTGTTTGAAAATAAATAATTGAATTTAAGTCATTTCCATTTAAATTAAATAAAAGGCTCTGGAAGCCTCGAGCTATAATCATCAATAGGGATGTTGAAGCGTTGTTTTGATATACGAGTAATTGTCGTATTAAATAACGGAGATTTTGTACGATAATTCAGTTACCTTACTCTGTTCAAAATAGATTTATCAAATATCTTAAAAGCTACAATCTATTCAGGATAGTGATTTACTCGCATTAATATTTTACTTGTAATACTAGTTTAAAATTTAAATGTTAAAAAGCAATGCACTAAGAAGTAATTATTCGAATTAGGACGAAAATCGTGTAATTGTGTTGGACAGGCATTTAAAAACGAAACACTAACAATATCATAGAAATTGATGAATGGTTTACTTAGAAAATACAGATACAAACGAAAAATCTGTTTGAATTTTAACTGGAATGTAATTTGAAAAAAAAAAAAAAAAAAAAGCGTTGATTTACATTTTGTTTTGATGCAAGATAAGACTTGCATCAGAGCAAGCGTTGATGGGTGTCCTGCGAGGTGTGAGGTTGCTTACCATGCATGTTCCAAATGGTGAGGTAGATACGTGCGATCCAAGGACGTGTTCTATGGAGGAGACAATTGACAATCACGCTGGTCAGGGAAGTATTGGAAAAGTGCAAAGACAAGCATTAGAAAGGCATACCGTTTGCGGTTATGCAAAATCTTGCTAAAATGTTATCATTGCGTGTAAAGATTCTTCCTGTCTGTTTTAAGCGCATAGTGGTTATTTTGATAAAAAATATCTAGCATTTTTTCCGTTGAATATTGAACACTTGTTCCTTGTGAAGTCGTTTAATCATTGAAACACACTTTCGCATCAAATTGCATTCCAATTAAAATGCAGAAAATGTTTTCCAATTTATGAAACTTTTCCCCCAATTATTTTATGATGTTCCCCAATTATTATGAAACATTTGCTTTTGATATCCAGGAACTTAAAGTTGTATATTGAAAAAAAAAAATTGAACTTTTATCAAAAATTAAAAATAAATCAAATTACGAATAATTTTGCGAAAAAATGATTTAACTATTAGGAGTTAAATAATAAGACAGAATTACGGTTAAGAGTGTAAAAGGAATAAAAGAAATAATTAAGAAAGATTGAAAGATAGTAAGTGCTTCCAAATTTTTATTTAGCTCATGTTTTGGGCCTGAAATTAAATATTTCATTAGTAAAATTCTAATAATTTAATTAATTGATATAGGATATCGTTTACTCTGAAATATTACAGTAGAGTATTCTAATAAAATGTGGTAACTACACTTGATGATATTCGCCAGGTTCGTGAATAATTTAATTTCTGTTGAACCGCGGTTTGACTCGAGCCACGACTTCAGCCTTTATTTCACTGAATACCTGTACAGCGTAATAATAGAGGTTGATGCACACACATACATACACATTAAATGGAATTGCAACTCAAAATCCTCCTTTAGTTCTAAATTAAAATGTCATTCACAAATTAATATTCACTATCGTATAAAGCGACGCTACTTCTCAGCAATCAACCGTTTGAAAGACAGGCAGTGAAATAATTTCTAATGTTTCTCATCAAATTATATTTCAATTTGATTCGAATTTTAATTTTTTTTGCAGTAAATCATTTAAATCAGTTCTACATTTTAATATGCTTAGTAATTGAAGTGGATGCAATCAAATATATTTAAATACTAAATAAAGTAAAAGAATCAAATGAAAGAATAAAATACTTAGTCATAATCGCTTTAATTCATATTAAAAATTATGAAGAAAATAATGAAACAGAAAACAAAAAGTCATTGTTGGAAGTTTTATTTTCCATTTCATAAAAGTAGTTGTACGGCAGTTTTTAGCCTTCTACATCTGGAATGTTATAAAGTTAAAAATTATTTTATACATATAGTGTTTGATATTGATAGAAATTTCAGACATAAAAATTGCCAATGTAAGGAATATTATTAAAAGTAATAAGATTGTAAAAGAGAAGATGGTTAAATTTTTAAAAAATTTCTTGAATAAAGCCGTTTATTTTATAATTCAAATTAAAAGTGCTTGACTTATTTTTAGAATAATTGGTAGTTATCTATATGCTCAGTTGATATATTTCAAAAAATAATATATGCTTGGTGAAATCTTAAGAATGGGAACTAGACAATTATTATTTCTCCTTTTTATGTCTCCTCTTCCTTTCTTCGTCCTTTAAATTTATCAAATTTTCTTTTTATATTTCAGTTATATATTGTTGAAAGATACTTGGAACTCTTATAGCAAATAAGATAAAAAAAAAGCGGGCAGAGGTATTCGACGTGAAGTCAAGAAATTCATATCAAAACCTTTGGAGAATCAGAAAAAACCATATCTGAGCTTACTGGTGTTCTTTTTAACAGGAGTTAAATGAAACAAGTTTGTTAATTAAAACGATATCTTAAATATTAAATTTAAAACAATTTTGAATCAAATAAATATCCATGGGTATATGAAAGCTGCAAAAGAAATCTCTTCCGATAGTTCATATGGCATGAAAGTTTAAAAATAAAAAAAAAAAAATGTTCTGATGTTTTGTAGATCAGTGGCGTATTCAATGGGGTGCAAAGGGACTTATACGTCCTGCAAAATTTTCTCGAAATAGAAATATTTCAAAATAATTCTCTTACTATTCTATTATATTTACTACATTTTTGTAAAAGTTGAGTAACTAGTATTTAAAACAAGTTATTTACTGTAAATTATTTATTATATCGCAACTTTGGACAATTTTTGATATTTTACTTTAAACAACCATTCCATGAGCAATAAATAGATATTGAAAATGTACGTGACATGGGAGTTGATATATTTACTATAAAAATGTATAATTGAAGTTGGAGTAATTAATTTTTCTTAGCTAATTGACTGTTGTTTCTTTTAATTTTGCAAGATGTTACTATCCTCCTTCTCATATCAATTGTAATTATATTAGCTTTAATGATTTTATTGAAAGTTAGACACTCACCCACCCACCTACCCACAAAAGAGTGTAACTAAGTTCTAAATGTTTTTCAGAAATTGAATTTCAGCATGTTTAGAATGTAAAAAGTTTCAATACTTTTTCAAATGCCATCAGAAAATTATTAGTTATAGAATTACTGACCTAGATGTAATATATGCCTGATATAAAGATCTTCCTTTTCTGCCACGTTTGAGGAAATTTCTAGCTTTAAGATAGTTCTGCATATCATTTTGCATATTTTAATGAAATTTGCCATAAACTATTTCATCTCCAAACAACATTTTTTTTAAAAAAAAATGCCAACTTGCACATACACGGCATCTGATCCAAAAACTGTACTTTTGTGCTACTGAAAATGACTTAGCTTCACATAAGAATGTTGAAGATCTTGAAACAGCTCAAACTTTGTATCAGGCTCAGACAAGGAAAGATTTGTCAGATTAAGATTCTGGAGGAGATAGCTCTGAAGAAGGAAGCAGAAAAATATGTTGGCTTCGACGCAGAAGATCAAAATGATCGACCAAATAAATTACGTCGAAAAGATAATCCTCACCATCTGAAAAATAAACGCATTAATCTCATTAATCCTCAGAAAGGCAATGAGAAGATCTTAGCAATACTAACACAAGCAGATAGAACTAATTTTTCTGATGATGCGCCATTTGTCAATTCTGCCTCACCTTTACCTCAAGACACTTATCTGAAAAGGGTAATAGGTATAAAGTATAATTCTACTGTTCAATATTTGTCTTGGAGTTTATAGAATGTAATAAGCTATAGCTTTGTGTAAAGATTGTTCATTTATTATTGTACTTTTGAAAATGGACAAAAAACGCAAGATACAAAGTTTTTTTTTGTGCGGCTCTCTCTTATTGTCAGAACTATATCTCTCCCTTTAGTATACGAATTATTTGAATATTCAATCATGACAGGATTTAGCGCTCTTTTGCTTGTTTGGAAAAGTTTAGGCGGTTGCGGAAAAATTGCGAGTGGAGACTCAATACTAGTTGCCTATATATAAAATATATATAATGTAGAATTTTCCAGCTAATTTTACGTTACATCTTAAATAGAATTTTAAAATACTAGGTTATCATTATTTGATAGATGGCACCACTAGTCGTTATTGAGAGCTAAACTCATGCAGCCCCCTCTTTTTTTACAACAAAAAGGCAAAGTGTATCAAAGAGTTCTCCCTCGCTTGCCGTCATGATTAACTGAATCTTTCTACACCAATGCTCATTAGATGACCTAAAAGAAAAGTGACAAACACTCCTTTGTAAATAGTTCCCCCTTGTATTCGCTTTCTAATGAGTATCTACATTAATTCCGGAATATCAGAAAAAGGTCCATAAATTTAAAAGCAAATATTTAAATTAAATTGAACATTGAAAATACAAGCAAAATAATGAAAAGTCATTTTTGATTCCATTTGATTGTAGACATCGATTACGAAATGGAGATGAATAATTTAAAGAGCTAATTGCTCCGTTAGGAATTTCTTCATCTGCATTCATACCTCTTCTGATTCTATTCTATTTCGTCTCAGAAAAGCCCGACCTATGAGAAACCGTTTCTCATCAAGGTTTTCTTATTCGAATGCAATCTAACTCGTTCGTTCATCGTCAAGGTGAGTGCTTTTAAGAGGATATTTTTTTCACTACATTCTTTTTTCCGAGTTAATCCGTGCATTCGTTGGTTAATTCTACTTCGGGAACGGTATCAGGCATATGATATGTGTCGCTCTCTCTCTTCATCGATAGCGAGATTCGAATGCTCATTGGATGGGTGTGGTAACGAACGACAGTTGCTTACTCATGTTCGAAAAAGGGGCTTCAAGACTGGTACATGTACCGAAGATGACTTTGAGTTTCTTCCAAGTTTATAGACTTTGTGTTAAAGGAAGGTTCTACACAAGGGAGAGCCGAGAGAGAGAGAAAAACTGAATAATTCAGAACGGCAAACAACAGATGTCTGGTGGACCTTTGACCCGATGTTCGTGTT
This sequence comes from Nephila pilipes, assembly GCA_019974015.1. Classification (NCBI taxonomy): domain Eukaryota; kingdom Metazoa; phylum Arthropoda; class Arachnida; order Araneae; family Nephilidae; genus Nephila; species Nephila pilipes. Next base: position 83,862 of record BMAW01119338.1, read on the forward strand.
CTAATAAATGATCTAGTTCAAAAGTTCAAAGTTCGAATCTTGAAAGCTACTGACGTTAATAAACTTAGCAAAGAATTTTCTACATTTATGACACGATCGGGAAGACGGGTTCATTTTCCTAAAACACTGGCTGCTTATATTACTTTTTTTTCCTTTCTCGAAGAACTATAAGTTGAATTTTTTTGGTTTTGTTTATTTGATGTATATTTCAAGTGTTTTTATTTTCTGTGTATATTTTTTTCATATACCTTTTTATTTATGTATTTTTCCCAATACGGAATCTCAAAAGTAAAAAAAAAAGATAATGATAATTTACTGTTAAAAAATGTTATTTTCACCACATTCTTTCCCTCGGGCTGTTACCCCTCAGTGACTGGGAGGTTATCTGTGGTAAACCTACACCAAGATACAGATGAGCACAACAAAAATAATGGCAACCCTTATGGTTGGATTTTGAGAGTTCGTGCTGGCAGCAATTAAAGGAGTTCTAACAGTTAATGTAAAAATGTCGTGGATGTGAATCTTTTCTCAGATATCAACAATAAAATATAAAACCATAAAAAACGCATATCCTTATTAACCATAAGCTACTTTTTTTTTCTACGAAGGAAAAATAAGTGTAACAATAGAGCAACGAATTGTTGTGAAATTTCACATACAACTTGGAAAGACAGTCACTTAAACTTATAATTTATTGAAAGAAATATATGACAGTGAATGTTTATTATGTGCACGTGTTTATGACTGGCTTAAGCATTTACAATATGGCATAGAAGACGCTGAAGATGATTCACCTCCGTATCACCCATACACATCATAAACGGATGGCAATATCGAAAAAATCGGTAATGTAGTTCGATCTAATCATCGGTTAATTATTTGTTCGATTGCTGAGACCGTATGGATTGACAAAAAATCCGTACGGCAGATTTCACACTGAAATTTTAACATAAAAGTGAGTTCCAAAATGGTGAATAAAATTCTCACGCTTGAACAGAAAAAAAAAAAACTCGTGAAAATGTATGTATTGACATTTAAATGTTTTTGAAAATGAACAAAACTTATTGGAAAGGGTAATAAATTGTGACGAATTGTGAGGTCTTACTTATAATGGTGAAACGAAACACTAATTCATGCATTGAAAAAGCCCATCTCTACCGATAGCCAAAAAAAAAAAAAAAAAAAAAAGCAAGCTAGAAGGAACAAATTAATATTCAAGGCAATGATGATTGTATTTTTCGATATTCATGGGATTGTGTACCTTCTTTAGGTTGACTTCTATCTGTTTTTTTAGGTCATGTCTGCATTAAAAGGAAGACGATTTGAGTCCGTTGAAGCTGTGAAAGAGAAAGTAGCATATATCCTGATGGAACTGACAGAAGACTTTCAGCACGGTTTCAGAAAATGGAAGATACGCATGGATAGTTGTAGGTATAGACGAGGGTTGTGAATTGAAGGTGATAACTACTAAATATCTATGAATTCTAGATAAATTGTTTTACAGCGTCAGTTCCGTTATTTAAAAGATACAACTTGTTTTTCGTTATTTAGGAACTATTCAAAAAATTGTTTCGGAAAATTATGAATTTTTCTTCTTTTGTAAAATTGTTTTTCTTGCTAGAGGGGGGAAATTATTTTCTGATTATTGTTGCGGTAGTTTACATAAAGATATTACCAGTCAAACATTGCTATATTAAAAGAAAGCAATAACTGAAGATTGTGATAAAATTTCCTATGAAGATTGGATGGAAACCGTTTTTAAAAGACAAAAACAATCGAAAAATTGGAATTGGAAGAAAGGAAAAAGAAGAGAAAAATTAGAAGATATAAATATCATCACATTCATATTTCAAACGTCCTTCTAATTTTGTTATTAATTCCAGATATATTCGAAAAGTTCTGTTAGGTTATCATGTATTAGATAAGGAGCAAACGATTCGATGCAATTACGATGATAATTGCAAAAACTGGTAAGGGTGATCCAATTTTTTAATAACAGTGCTATAATTTCCCACCACGTCACAATTAAGCGTGCAATAATTCCATCTTTTCTTTATCAAATTTGCCAAATATTTTTCTCTGCGAGCGAATCTAGTGAAGAGAACCAGCTAAAAATGCAGCTCTGTGAGGAACTCTAGAATTTTTTTTTTCTAAAGTGTGCTTCAAAAGAAATCTTGTGGAAAAGATCATTGTTTAGCATTGATAATCATCATGACTCCTCTCGAATTATTTAATAAAAGAAAGTTATCCTTCAATAATTATTTCCCTAACGCAAGATTATATTTAGATGCGGCAGCGAATTTTACAACCAGTCGAACAACCAAGACTTTCATCTTACTTACAGAACAGCCAATAATGTATACTTTACATCTCAAATTAATTTATCTTCCAAAGGAACCTACCTTCTACGTACGAAAATTTTAAAATAGAGACCTATACAGAAGATCAGCCTTCCTATAAAATAATCATCTCTCAGATATCATTTTTAAGGAATCCGACTACGTTAGAAACTCGAATTTCGGAGAAAATATCGAATATTCTTATTTATCCATTAAAATATTTGAAATCTTCTCTTTCTAAAGCTACCTTCCATTTGTAGCTACGGTACATAGAAATCAAGTTATGAGTATTTTAACATCAGACATTTCCTTTATTTTCTGAACAAGTTTTAACTCTAAATCCATTTCCAGAAGAATATAATTTTTAGTATGTTTACAATATTTGAAAGGTTATAACTCAAATGTTTTTATCTATATATTGATGGAATTTAGTAGAACTCTTTTACATATTATTCTTAAGATCCTGAACTAGGAGTTTTGTAATGTACGCTATATAAAGAGATTTATTCACATTTTAATGCGAAAGAGTGGAGGAATTTTTTTTTTAAAAAAAAAAGAACGCGTGTTGTTATTTCGACTCTTAATAATTCTGTAAATAATGTGAATTATTAAGAAATCCTAGTTCAGACTCTGTACAAATGTAATATAATTACATATGCTGAATAACAATGTTGTAGAAAGAATTTTCATGAAAGGAGAATATTTTGAAAACGTGCTATTTTTTTCTTATTTTATGCTAAAAAATTACATTTTAAAATTTTTTCATTGTAATAAAACTTTTGAATTGCTCTTTTTATGTACATTCCAATTCAGATGATTCTAAATATAAGAAATATTCATTTATACGTTTTTTTCAAAATGATGGTTCCGAACGTTGTCGGATACCTTAAGCCAAATATAGAATATATGTCCATGTGTTTAAATAAAAGTATCCTGATAGCAACAGATGACTCCAAACCTACCAATTAAGCATCAATAGGAATTATAATTTCCTAGAAATGTAAATGCCGAATTAATTTAATAAGAGATTTCAGATTTTCCTACAGAAGTTATAGCCATATTAACTACTTTGAAAAAACGGGCTACGGTAGCAAAACTGTCAATTCTAATTGTTAGCTTATCCGTTTCAAAAAATTATATACTTATTAAAATGGTATTAATTGCAGTAATTTTAAATACAATCCTTGATTTGTGAGATAGTCTTCAAATGGTCAATTTATGCCAATTCAAAAAATTATGTAATGCTGAATCCTGCCGTGATTGAATAGTCAAATAGCCCTTATAATAAAGGTGTTCTGTTCTGTCAGTAAGACAGAACTACAGAAAAAAAACTTCGTAACTTGCTTTTCTATACCTTTTCAAAAGCACAATAATAAATAAAATAAAAAAAAAGTTATGTGCAAAGTTTTGCTAAGAACGGATTTAGGCCCCCAAGATGTGCCTTTTTTTTATAATTATTTAACTTACTCAATTAAATATAAGAAATATAGTAAACGATGAAATATCGGAGGAATGGACAATAGTAAATTTTTCCGATATTAAAATTAAAGGAAATGATAAATTACTAAATTGAATATATTTAAACTAAATGTAATTAAAATTAAAGCAAGCGATAAATTATTGAATTGAATACATTTAAGCTAAATGTAGTTATAACTGAAGCAAACGATAAAAAAATTGAAAAGTAATCTGTTACGCTGAAACTCCCACTTAAAACAATAGCCCCTCGAATGGCTAATAAATAATCTTTTACAAAAAACTATAGCTTATTTTATTCTACAATCGATTACAAACACCAAGACAAAATTCGAACAGTATAATTTTACTTTTACCTATTACTTTTTTCAAATAAGTTACGAAAACTGTTATAGCAAGCAATTCCTTTAAACAAATATTACATATTCCACAACCAAACTATTGTGCTTTTAAAAATCAAATAACTGAAATAGTTACTAAAATTAAAACAAACGATAAGATATCAAAGTAGATAATATTGTTTTGTTTAGATATTACGATAAAAATAAACGATAATATTAGTCTTAAGAAATGTTGTTACTAAGGTAGAAGATTATCATTAAAATTATGTTACGCAATCCCCCTCCCTTCAAAAGTATACAGCCAACTAAACCCTCTCGAAGAGAAGTAAAACGAATTTTAATGAACTTGGTATTTGAGAAAAACTCTTGGATTACAACACACATGAAAAAAAAGGAATGTAAAATAAAACAAAAGTAATAGAAATATATAGGATTCTTGATTTTCGTCAAGTGTTATAATATAATATAAAATAAGTAAATGAAATAAATCACCAATATAACATTGAAATCAGCTTCAAGACTCCTAATAATAGTATATATTTAATATGAATACCGCATAATTGTTATCTATTAATATCAGGGAAAAAAGTCCTAGCAAAAATATAACCTATTAACCTTTATATATTTTTGCAAGGTTTGCTCTATTTTCAAATAATTTTAAAAATAATTGAATGTTTTGACCTTTCTCATATTTTGGGAGAAGTTTTAGTTATTATTATATTTTTAGTATGTGTTGTTGGAGCAAACCCTGCACGTGATTCGTTATTTGAAATTATTTCAGCCTCCTGTAATTTTAATATTTGTAATTCAAGTTGCATATCGAGTTTTTGCTACTCAAGCTCCTGCAATTTAATTCTTTCTAGCCTATTCCTATTTTTGTCACCTTCTTCATTCTTCCGAACAGTTTCGTTTTTCAGTTCTCGATAATACGAATTAAATCTATCTTTACAAATTTTACTTCATAATTTGGACTTTCTGTGATAAATTTTCTTACCTCAAATACCCACAAATTATACTCTACATTAACATCAGTTCCTCTGTTAGATTTATAAGACTTTATTTTGCACCCTTAGCCAGAAAACTCATGATTTTTTAATATAGGTAAACATTAAAACAACAATATTTTACTCTCTTTGTTGATACATTAATAGCAAAATGGAAACATTCGGAATACTTTTAACTTTTAGTATACATAAAACACTCATATCAAAATATTAATAACGACATACGAAAGCTTACACAGAAAATCCCAAGCATTCTTAACTAGAAATTCTTAAATACAAACAAAAAGCAAATTTCTAAAACTTTAATAAATAATTTTAATATTTAATTCACATATATATAACATAACCACAATATTAATATTTTTAATATGAAAATTACCATATGCTGAATATTCCAAATATTTCTTATTCTTCGTACACTCCGAGTTCTTTTTGCAGGGAAGTGAAATTCCAATGGGAAACCATTTTATTTTCTTTGAGTTGTAGTCTACTGGATTTGCTGCAAACAAACATTAGTAGATATTTTCTCATTTTAAATTTTCTTGCAGTCGTTTCTCTTCAGAAATTAAATTAATCGTTCATACTTCAAAAAGTTCTTAGTAATTAATAATCCCTAAGAAAAAAATAATTTTTTCTCTTTTTCTGTTAAATTCGCATTCCTCAGCATAGATGAATCCTGTCGACTGATATTATGCCAAATCCTATCGTTATCGAATATACATAGCCTTTACAATAAAGATATTCAATTCCGTCAGTAAGAGAGAGCCACAGAAAAAAAAAACTGTGTAATTTTATCCGTTTTCATAAGCACAGTAATAAATGAACAATTTTTTACAAAAAGCTATAGCATATTATATTCTATAAACTCCAAACACAAAATTCAAATCGTAGAGTTAAAATTTTACCTATAATATTTTTTCAAATCAGTTACGAAAACATTTATAGCAAGCGATTCATTTAACCCTTTCAGAGGCAGTGGTATATTTTTATGCCACATATTTAGTAACCTAAAACTCTCTGTAAAATATCTTTTCCCCCACAAATTTATCTTCAAATGATAGTTTATAGTGTTATTTACTTAAATTAGATGGCACAAACCTGCAGATTGATTATAAAAATTATTGCTTTGAATCTAATGAAAGTTCCTAATAAGTGGTTGTTTTATCCTTTACAGAAATATATCTGAAATGAATCGAAAAATTTAATTTCATTGGCTAACCACTCTACATATTTGAAATTTCATATAAATATTACTAATTCCTAAAAACAAAATATATAAACTATTCCTTTCATACTTCAAACTAAGTGGTATAAAATGTATACCACCCCCTACATAGAGGATTAAAGAGCAACAGATGGCAGCACTACAGTTGTTGAATCAGTCTAGTATGTGTCAGTTCACTTTATTACAGTGAAAAATAGATGTCATAAAAATGTTATGAAGTGCCAGTGAGGCAAGGCAAAAATCAGACTTATTCTCTGAAGAAAAGAAATTTGAAACTGGTAAAAAAGTTTTCTGTAAAGTTTTGCAAAAAACAAATTTAGTCCCCTAAGGTGCGCTTTTTTATTATTGTTATTAAATTACTCGGTTAAATAAATGAATTAAAAGTAAACGATAAAATATAGAGAAATGGACAATTGTAAACTTTTCCGAAATTAAAATTAAAGCAAGTGAAAAATTATTAAATTCAATATATTTAAGATAAATGTAATGAAAATTAAAACAAACGATAAAGTATTAAATTGAATATATATCAGCTACATGCAATTAAAATTAAAGCAAGCGAAAAATTATTAAATTGAATATGTTTAAGATAAATGTAATTAAAGTTTAAGTAAAGGATTAAAAAAAAAATGGAAAGTGATCCTATACGAAAAAACGCTCCACATAAAACAATAGCACTTTGGAGGGCCAATATAAATTTATTAACTCTATGCGTGCCCACAAAAAGACAACTACAAAAAGCGCAGGGGAAAAAAGATTTCTCAAAACCAAAACTATTGCAAAAAAATCTAACAAAGCAAAGACGGGAGAGTTTTCGGAGGCGTCTAATATGGAACTGGCTGGAGACAGCAGATTAGGGACTTGTTGTTGATAAACATGAGACTTACAAAAAGACAATTGATACAGCATAATGTTAGCATGAGATAAAAATAGACGATAAGCTGCCGACAATTGAGGGAAGGCAGTAGGGTTTCATTGCCTCTAGAGGTGAAGAATCTTAGTAAACTAAAATGTAATTCATTGAAGAAAGGTATTACAAAAGATACAATACAGCAAAGAGTTATCCGCTTTGTTAGAAGAACAAAACCCTCAGCGTTAGAACTTCACGTGTGAATCTTGAAAGAAAGGATGATTCTTTCCAAAATGAAAATATCTAGGAATACCACTTTAGCGGTGATAAAAATGAAAGAAAAATTATTGAGAATATATCCATAAATATTTCAGAATAAAGAGGGCTGACCTTATTATTATTTTTTTTGACGCATCTGTACAACACATATATGATAGAGTATGTTTCGAATGCGAAGATTACCGTGGACGGCTGGTTTTTGTACTCTTACGGATCTATTCTTACTCTTAATTTTATTTAAAGTAGCTTTATAAAATCTAGTTTTAATTATTTTTTTAAATATATATATTTTTTCTAAAAAATATTTTTAAAAGAATGCTTACACAGAGACTTTCAGTTAAAAAAAAACTTGCTTTGTTTAAAGAGCTCCCTTCAGGTGGATCGGAATTATCCTCAGAAACAAGTGAAGAAGAAAATATCTTTACAGTACATGCAATAAAAATATACCTTATTTTAAATAAAAATCTGTGTGAAATATAGTTTTATCAATAAATTATGAAAATCATATATATATATATATATAAAGTTATACTTAAATTCATAAACACATTTTCTCAAAAATTATCACTCTGAGAAATAAAAGGACATCATAAAGCTCTCTCATTTTTTTAAAAGTGTTTTGCAATCCTAATATTTCTCAAATTTACTAAAATTATATATTTTTTGTGAAAGTATGTATTATTTCTTCGAGGGAATTTCGAAACAACGAGTGTATAAATAAGGTGTCCTAGAGGAGCAGTGGTATATTATATATACCGGGTTTTAAAAATCAGAAAATGTATAAAAATTAATTTTATCGCTTGATATTGTGTGCTTTTAGCATTATTAATTCATATCAAATGAATTTTAACTAAAATTTAATGGTTTTTATATACCACCCCTCAAAGGGTTAAACAAATAATATATATTCCACAATGAATTGATTCTACTTTTAAAAATTAAATTATTGAATTAATTAATAAAATTAAAACAAACGATAAGAAATTAAAGTAGAAAATAATGTTTTGTTCAGATATTATGATATAAATAAACGATAAGATTAGCATTATGAAATGTAGTTACTAAGGTAGAAGTATATCCTTAAAAGTTTATTACACATATATATTGCTACTTTAATTTATGTTTTTGAAATCTTACTCTTTAGCCAATCACCGATTAATCTATTGTATCAAAGATTACTTGAATGGAACTAATAAGCAAATAAACCAAAAAAGAACTGTAAACACTCTTATAATAATCATTACCTAGTTTGATATGGATTAAATTATGAACAAAATGTAGAACGAGAAACTATGTAGTGTTCAAAAAGTTTGTAAATATTCAACCCGATTGTTTTAAAAAGAAACAATTTTAATCTCGGAAAAAAATATTGTTCCAAACAGGAATGAAGAAAAGTATATGCTCTAAAATATTTCAGAAATATAAGGGAGAATCACATTATAACGGCTTCAGAAATTAAAATTCATGCAGTTATTTATCGATTATTTTATTCTACAGAAAAAAGAAACAATTTAATTTCGATAAATTATTCACGTGTTTGGCTTATAAATATTTTATTCTTATAATTTTATTTTACTTTGTCATATTACTCTTCTGGTTTCTTATTCTTGACGGCTGTGAAAGTTATTTATTATAGCCAAAATGAATCGTAATTTTGAAGTAATGTCAGAAGGCAAAGTCGTAACCTAAATGGGCAGCTAACGTGACAACACATGATGTAACATTAGTCTATGTTTTAACTGATATATATATATATATATATATGTATGTATATTCAAAGATTCAAGAAAATAATATTTCAAATTTTTAAATGAATTTGGCAATTGTTATTGCTTTTTAAAGTTTCACTTTTAAGTACTTTAATTACTTTAACTTTCACTTCGGATTGCTGCACTCTGATTGGTTAAAATTCATGGAATATGGCATATGAAATTTCTTCCTTTTCATGTGAGATTTCACAGCGACTGAACATGAATTATACTTGCTCTGTGCTATTTGATAAAATTTTCGACCTTATTTTATTGATTTGTTGACTTAGAATATACTGCATTTCAGTATTTATTTCCTTTTTAAAAAATTTTCATATTAATATTATCAGATAATTTAGTTTTAGTGTTTAAAGTTTTAAGTTTTCTGTAGCGTTAGGCTTAAGATTTACTGTTTATTTGGTGATTTTCTGATCCATCATTTGGCGAGAAAATGACGGATTTTAACCCTGTTTGTGAGTTTTTCATTTCAGATTGCAAGAAGATGGAGCCCATCCAAGGAGAGGAACCGATGGATTGGGAGGATGTTCCTACCCTCCTTAAGGCAATTCCACCTTCTTATACTAACCGTCCACTACGGAAGATGAGGTCCCTGGTCTCTAAGGTAAGTGAACCTCCTGTTTCAGCCAACCGATTCCCGAACATGAGGGTTCTCGTCCCAAAGGTAAGGACACCTCAGGCTCCAAAGGTGATGTGATGTCTTTTATTTTTTCTGTTGTTTCTCCCTTTACTTCCTTTATTGCTTCTTTCTTCATTTAATATATAATTATATTTATATTATTTTTTACTTTTAGCTTTGGCGAGATTTCCTTCAGAGACGGCGAAATTCTGGCGATGAAATTTATCTTTTACCCTCGTATTTAGAATGATCTTTTCACTTAAGAAAATAGGTGAAATTTGTCTGCAAAAAATTACTAATAGAGATTGTTTAAATATGTTAAATATTTATAAAAGTATTTCATGAAATAAATTTTTCTTAGGTATAAATGTGTTGAAAATCTTGAAGTGAAAAAGGAAAGGAATATATAGTTATTTGGTGCAGTTCACATATTTGTTTTTACAAACATTCGACATTTCCGGTACTTCCGTGTTATAGTGGAAATTACGATTTCGGATCTAGATGTAAATAGCTAAGTGAGCAAGATATATCTCCAAGTTAGGTTTTAAGTTGCTAAGGTTGCAGTCCAGAAGAAACAGCACGTGACCATATTATTGACATATCGCTTGCTCGTTAACGTTTCCAATTTCGCATTGCTCTTTAAAATAGCTAATTTTTTTTTCTTCGTTGACAATCTTCAAATTACTAATGCTTTATTTTATTCTCAAGGAAAGGAAATATGGCCTGTTAATATAGAGTGTGATAGCCTAATGATTATATAAATATTGAACTTATAAATTTTCTATTACTTGTTGGCATGATTTACTATTAAACACCCAAAAATATTAAATATTATAAATATTACTATTTAAAAATGTTATATTATTTATTAGCATATGATTTGTTTCCCAACATTACAATTTTGTGCCTTAATTGCTTGGCAGCGTTGGCACATTCTTAATTTGGCTGGTGCGGCTATTACAGGAAAGAACACAATTTTCATCACTTTTACATTTAACTGCAAATGAAAATAGTATATTTTACTATATTATGTATTAAAATGCGTCCACTAAGTTTCTGTGTAACATTCTGAAGAGTGTATAAATTAAGAGTTGATGTCTTTTTTTAAAAATCAGTTTCTAAAAGCAAAACTATATTAAGAATTGAAGCTAATGGATAGGAATAAATTGAAGTTAATAGAACCATTTGATGAAGAGGCTTTCTATGCGTAATTTTGTGCATGTCGTATAGAAGACACATTCATTTGACAATAGAAATAAACAAACTAGGAATCCAACATAGGTAAAAATGCAGTTTTGCCCCACAACTTGGCGTGATTTTGAAAATTATCAAAATGTCGACTTTTTACGGAGTAGCGTATACACAAGACAATTCGCTGAGCAGGTTGAATTCTTGGGTTGTCATATATAATGGCCATATTGAAATTCATTATTTCATTTCTTATCAATAAATGTCTTCCATCGCCAAGTTCACACATTTCAATAATCTTTTTACTGTGAAATTTGGTAAGAAAAAACTCAGCATCAAACAAAGCTCAAATCTGGGAGTAAAATGACTCGTTTCCAATTTCTCTTGAATCTAATTATATTTTCAATTACCATTTGAAATTTAAATTTAATTTGTGTCACCTTCAATGGGTTTGAAGAAAAATATGTCTTTATAATATGCAACATGAATATTAAAATTTATGATTGATGAATTTAACAGAAAGGAGAACTTAATATAGATATTGCCAGATTTTTTTCATAATGTTTTGTGTAATGACAATTTTATGAGAAGGATATTTATTTCTGTATTCCTCTGTATTTAACAGTTTTTAATAACCTTTGATTCAATTTTTCAATTTGTATTTAGCTGTTAGGTACTGGATGAAAGGGGGTGTTTCATCACATCCCCGAGGATGCCCGGAGGGCAACCTCCAAAGGTTGTTCCTCGGACAACGCTGTGCTTGAAACTGATCGCAGCGGCTGACGGGCTACAAAAAGAAAGCAAATACTAAGGATATGTGTATCGGTACTTCTCGTTAGTATTTGCTTACTATGATCGATTTAGTAATAACCCCACGGAATATATGTGATATTGCTCTCCCTCCCTTGGACGAATGAAGGATATGTGACCATAACAGGTTGCCAAAATTCCAACCGCACGCTATTTGTTATTAGGTTCATTAAACATATACCAACCACAGGTAGAAGTTACCAAAAGAAATTATATTATATGTATTACAGCAGAGTGTCATATCCAAAGAGGCTGCAAATGGACATATGCAGCCCCTAAAATTTTTCTCGAATTTAAGTATTTCAGGATAATACACTTTTTATTATGTTTTTATAATTAGTATACTTTTAAAAATGCATTAAGAAACATTAATAATTTTTAGCATTAAGAAATCGTACATATGAAATATACATTTAAATTGACTTTGTTTATTATACATATTGTTACGAAAAATTTTCCTGAACGGGGGGGATTGAAATCAGTCCAATTCGGAGACACAGGTAACATAGCATTAGCACCTCGACTAATGTCACTTTATTCAATATGCTCCAGGACGAGACACAGGTAGCATAGCATTAGCACCTCGACTAATGTCACTTTATTCAATATGCTCCAGGACGAGACACAAGTAGCATAGCTTAGATAATAACAGCACCAGCAGATAACATAGGATTTTACAAATGGTGACACAGATACAGTAATAAACAGCAATTTCAGACAGTCAAGTTGTATCAGAAGCGTTTTGCTCACCAGCTTAATAGTTCTCACGACGGACAGCCTCAACAGTAAATCTCTGAAATTCCTGGGTAAGCTCTGACAATTCCCAAAAGATGCATCCTGCATCTCCTCAAAGTCATCCATCATGCCACCTTCCACTCGATTTCCCGACAGATCGTCTCAACAGAGATTCCAAAGGCAAACTGATTCCACAGACAGATTCGTACCCATCCACCCTATCAGGATTTCTGCATATTTATACCTGTCCTGACCAGGCGTGATATCACATGGAAAGTTCACGAATTCCGTAACTTTCTTCCTAATCGATATTTTGCTTTGTCTCCAGCACATTCGGGAACATTCCATTTATCGCTAAAGTGTCGCCAAATAAGATTAAGGGATGATTGCATTAACTGACTGATGACTTCTTCGAAATGTTGCTTATCCTTCACAAGAGGGATGCTGCAGAGAAGCGCTTTCTCATGTTCGTAACAATATATAAAAATAGATACGTATCTGAGGTCTTAAATACTTTTTTTCAAAAACAAAAATGGAGAATAAATACAACTTTGTAAAAAACTGATTTGTATAGAACTTTTAATTTTATTTTACTCATACATTTTTAACCGTATTATAAATTTTCACTGCTTTTACAATCATTAATTGATTTTTGATAATTTTTCAATAATGTTGGATTCCATCGATTCTGGTATATATATGTACGAATTTTTATTCTCAGGTATCTTTATTTTCTTAAATAATCTTTATTTTTGAAAATTTCATATCTCGATAAAACTATACCAGTTTTTGAATCGTTTTAAATAATATAATTGAGATTGATGTGGCATATACCTTAGTATTTTTTTTAAAAAAAGTAAATGTAAACCAAAGAAATTATTTCTTTCATAGTAATGACGATATGCACCTCTTAAAATTAATTTATGTGTTCTTCACTTTTGTGGTAAATGAATGAATCTTAGAGATAGTTTGCTACAGTTAAATTTTTCATAGAAAATTACACACACAACACAAATATATATATATATATATATATATATATATATATATATATGGCATTAGTTTGAACAAAGGTAGTTTCATAAAAAATTAGATGCTTATGGAATCATGTTGCTATTCTAGCGTACAATTTCATTTTAAAACGTTTTTCTGAATTTCACTTGGTGTGTGTGTGCGTCATCAAATTTTCGATCGTTAATTTAACCAACTTTCCCATCAAGCTAGAGCTTTGAAATTTTGGGAATCGTTCTTACTCGCCTAACAATGCAATATTTAGACATTTGCGACAAGTTTTAACTGATATTTTCTTTAATAATGCAGTTTAGCCCAAACACTTGGCGCGATTTCAAAAATGGGCACCAAACTTGGTGATTTTTTTTTTGGCTGAGCGTTAAATCCGTGAAACGGAACAGGGTAGCCACATTTGGCAAAATACTGCCAAATAATTCTTGTCGCCAAGGGTGGTTGGGTTAACCTGCATTCCAACCATTAATTTACCGGATGAATTAATTAATTTTAGTTAGTTTTTACGTTTTTATGTATTTCACTTGGCGTGTGTCTGTCTGTGTGCGTATCAGTGTGTCATCAAATTTTCTATCATTAATTTAACCAACTTCCCATCAAGCTAGAGCTCTGAAATTTTGGGAACCGTTCTTACTTGCCTAACAATGCAATATTTAGATATTTGCGACCAGTTTAAACTAATATTTCAATAATTCTTTTTAATAAACTTTGTCACCATATAAAAACGTTGTTTTTAAAAATGTTGGTTTTTATTTCGAATTATTATGTTATATTAATATAATGATATTTTTTGTTCGCTATCTAGCCAATTTTTGTTCCTTAAGATCTAAATCGAGAAGTAGTTCTAAGATATCCTACACGTGAATAAAATATTTCTTATTTTATTTTAATAGGTTGAAGCTAAGATTTTTATTGTAATCTGGAGTTTCAAGATATTGAAAATATATGGTAAATTTAAATGTTTTTGATGAAGTTATCGTGATTTAAAATTTGTAGTCTAATATGAATTTTAGCGTTGAGGCTCTGTTAGACAGTTACCGAAAATATTCCTTTTGAGTTTTTATTTTCTTTATTCTTATCTAGATAATAGATAATTACTATTTATATGCTTTTAAAACCATTTGTAGAAACTTTCTTCCTATTCATGATATTTCATTTGTTTTTTTAAGTAATCGTATGAAAAAACTTGTAAGAGTTTACAGTGTAATATGAATAATACTGTAAAATATTTGTTATGTTTGCACGCTAGACTAATTTAAAATATTTGAATGGACTGAAGAATTAGAAAGAATTAGCGCATACGAATGTTTTCGGTTAAGACAAAAAACAATTGAATAAAATGGGTATTTAAATTTGAGACGCAATTGCTTCTATTTGAATAAATACTTCATTTTGTATCTTCTACAAGCATCGGAATATGCGATTTTTATCATATACGAACTCAAATACATATGCGTAAGAAAACACGAGTAGAATATTTGCCAAAAACAAAAATATTTATTTTACTTACATTGCTCAGGAAAGAAATTTCTGTGAACTAGTGTGTACTTTAGTATCTCAAGGAACGAGTGTGCTACTAATGCATTTCCATTAAATCCCATAAGTCAGACTTTTTGAAGAAATTATGAACTTTAAAATTGTTTCAAAAGCGTATTAAGTTTTGTGTTATATGTTATGTCCTTTGAATAAAGAACAGAATCATTTAGACACACATACACACAAGTACACATATATATGAGACTTGGTTTCCTGAAATACATTTAAACGTGATTATATCTCATTATCAGAAAGGTAGAGACATCAAGATAAACCTCGTACAAACTTATTCTCACGATGATAGATTTACTGGGATGGGAGTTAGAACTACAGGTTGTTGAGATGCAACACGTTTCCAATAATGCCTCGCCTCTCAACATATGTACATAAAAGAAGCGCCACGGTGCTCTAGAATACAGTGCTAAATTTTTTATTGCCGAATCCAGGGAGATTAACGTTAACTTCTCCAGGGCGTTAACTTCTTAGATTCCTACACGTAATTGAAAGTTGGCATATAAAAGATTAATGAAAATCCCTTTTCATACCCGACATGTGAATCGAAACTATAACCCGCATCCATCTTGAAAACACACACACACACACACACACACACACAATAATACACACACACACACACACACACACACACACACACACACACACACACACACACACACACACACACACACACACACACACACACACACACACAATAATACAATATTAATATTATGATTGATATACTATTGACACACACACACATATATATATATGTGTGTGTGTGTGTGTGTATGTGTATGTGTACATCATTTGCATACAAGCTTCGAAAAATATATGATTCATTTTTGAACAAAGAAATGAAGCAGTTGTTTTAGTTTCCATTGTAAAAAATATTTACTAAAAATTATTTGTAGAAAACAAAATGAGTTTGATTGTTTATTGTCACTGAGAAGCAACACGAAGCTATTGACAACGTATCTTGTTCTGAATCTCAATCAAATGATGAGGACGATACCTGAGTTGGTGGGAGCCTCTCCAAACTTATACATAATACACCACACCAAAGGGAGGATTTAGGATATAGATCAGATTTAACAGGAAACATGCTGTCTACACAGCAGGTCTTTGTAGAAAAGGAAGAGTAATTTTATTAAATATTTGTCTCGTTCTGTTCATTTTTAAGATACTTATTTTATCAAACAAAAAAGTTATCCCTAGAAAATCAGTAAACTCGATTAAAAATTATTTTTATGAAGTATAATGAAAAATAACAAAAGCTATAAATGTTACATGGTAATCGTATTCAAACATTCCTCAAAACTTTATTTTTTGTGTATTACTTTTAATTAATTCCCGAAATATTAACTTAATACGTGATCGGTGATAATCATTAAAGGAAAAAAATATACTTTCAAATGGCCGTTGATTGCACACACGACCATGTAGATTAATGTTTTCTCAACAGAAATTTTTTTGTTAAGGTATTCTGAACATATTTTTAGGCACGTTCACGCATTTTTATAGTCCAGTTTATTTTCATATTATTGATAAAATCCTCAATACCGATCCGTGTCGCTGAAAGCTCGTAGGTACTTTTTTTTAAAAAGAAATCTTTCAGTTAATAATTTATTTGATAGCAATTTCTGAAGTGTTAGGTAATGGATTGAATGGTATCAATTATGTATTACAATGTTTAACTAATCTAATTACTGCCTCCTAGATTTAAAGTAATTTTTTTTTTGTTATTGGAACACTAAAAAAATTATTTGCTGAGTCAATGTTCGATAGAATCTTTTTAAGTTAGAATTTTTTAACCGAGATCTTTCGGTACTTGGAATCGATTTGAAAGAAGATTTTTTTTTTTAAATTTCAGAAGTGTTCAGGAAATCTCCATAACATTAATTTGCTTTTTTCGCATATTTTGGAAAATCATCTTCTTTACTGAAATCTAACAGCGATATGAAATTAGGAGGGGTTGAAAAAGGAGGGATTCAAAAATATTCTGTGCAAATGTTACTGCATCCTCTTAGCTATTCCTTCTTATCATAAGTGTGAAACGGAATACTGTTCTACGATAACTAAATGGAAAATGCTAGCTATCGAATAACTTTAAGATCTTTTCTAATTCTTAAAAAGTAGACGTCTTTATCTTCTTTAAATAAGATTTATACTCAATAAATTCAATATGAAGATAAATTTATGTTATTGTGTATGTATTTTTTTCTGATTCTCCGATTGATCCAACTTTTCGATATCCAGGTCAACTGTGACCTCAATTAATATGACTTAATGATGTCTTATGGTAATTCGTTTAATTATCCGATGCTGATTTAACACCTTATTCCACAAACATTTAGCATAATCACTTATTTTAATTAGTAAAGCAAAAATAATGAATGTTCTCATTTTAAATGGCAAAAGTTACAATGAATATTATTATTATTATTTATAATTTTTTTTCTAAAAGAAATTATGGTATGCCGGATATTTTTTTTTTCAAATTTATCGCTGTACAAAAACGAAGTTAAGAAGCGTATAAGAAATTAAACCCTTTCTACTTATTCAATGAAAATATAACCTAAGAATTGTATTTCCTAAGTGCTCATGATAGACGAATGCTGATGTTATTCTGTTCAACAAAGAGACGGAAGTACGTAGGAAGATTTCAATTTTAACAAAATAAGAAAGTTCATGGTATAGATAAAGAACAATTTTAAAATTGAACAAAAGTCCACACTCTTTTCAGATAATCAATAAAATTTAGTGAAGCGTACAAATTTCAAGAATGAAAACAAGTTGAAACAAACTGTAATCATGCTTAGATTTTGGGTGCAAAAGTGTTTTTGTCTCACTACTTTGGGCGATGATTTTGTATCTCATAGTGGAGGAAGTCAGTTGACCTTTTCCACCAAAGGATTGGAGAAGGTTGGCCCATAATAGAGGAAGCTGGGTGACCTTGGTGACGAGGGCTCTCCTCCAGTATCATCCTCCATTATTGCTTTAAGTGAGAGGATTTTTCTTCTGGTCTGGAACGACTCTTCTGGTCGTTTTAGTGACTTTAACAACTAAGCCAAAAGAGATTCTTCCTCGTATTGGTTATTAACGCGTTTTAGCTTCTGTCGTCGTTGTTGAGAGCTACTGCATGCTGATACGATGAGGATAGTCTGAACAATATTTTTAGCTAAGTTATTTTTACAGCCATTACTGCAATTGATATGTATCCCCTGAATTTTACAATGAGTGCCGTTTTTTGGATACTTTCATCTGATTATTTCTAATTAAGTGAGTGTCTATTTAACACATGCGTTATTGCTGTTTTATCAATAGCGAAGTACCGTGAATTATTACTGGGTTTCTTAGTTAAACATTCAGATGCAATATTTGCGTCAGTGGTATATGCTACTAGTAGTTATAGGCTATGTTGGTATCTATTGTGTGAAGACTTGAGTTACCACTTTTGCGAAAATGTTTTTACCATTCATTTGGGAACTATTTTTCATTCCTTGATGGATCAGTTTCTTTGATTTTAAGTTGAGGAGGGTGATTCGAACCCTCTATTTGTGGATTAAGAGAAAAGTTTTCTGGTCTTTGTAATAACCTATCAAAAAAGGATTAGTTATTAATGGATTTTAATTTCTGTAATGTTCATTTTTACCCTTTCTTTTAATCCTCCTCGAACTAACTATTAATGCATTTTAGTTTTTGTTATTGTTAAAGAGAGCTGCTAAGAAACTAATTTTTAAAATTAAACCAATTTTATGCCACCTATCATCTTGCTTTACATTTGCAAAGTATTTAAAATGGAAAATATGAACAAAATGAAGAGATTTTAGAAATAATATGACAGAAGGAAACATTTTAATATACATTTTGATGACATGTTGTTTGCATGATTATTTAAGCCTTAAATCTTTAATTTCATTTAAGAAATAAATAAACATACACATAACAGTAATAAAATAACATAAGAGGAGGGTTAAGAAATTAATAATAATAGGACCGGCGAAATAAATTAAGCCAGCTAAATAGAACAAACTACTTACTTAAACTTCGATTCACCCAAGCAGCGAATGCACTGGAGCAATGAGCCTGAATTTCTGATAAAAAATGTTTTCTCCTCGTGAGAAGCACCAATTACCATTAAAATTCCACCTTTAAGGTGCAAACAAGATATATGAGTAACAGAACGTGTCACAATAGCAGGTGCCGCGTTCCATTATCGTCGGGCACTGTAACATAGGTTTTTCTTGAGCAGCAGTATATCAAAACTTCAAAGAATGTTGGCTGATCCAAATCACTTTGAGTGAAACTTGAATAGCGGGAGAAAATCGCTTATGAAAGAAGGTGGTGAGTGACGTGCACTGTGCGTAGCGACCAATGAGCTACAATGCAACAAATTGCAGTGGAATAAAATCCAGGATCAAGGGGAATGCAAAACAAATCCGTACACTCCACGAGATGAATGCGTTTCGAACGTTATTACAAAATGATTTTTAACAGACAGGAACAAAAATGTCTTTGATTTCACAAGAACAGAACAAAAAACTATTTTTGTGAACTACAGAACGCCGAAAATGGATACTTGATATATAAAAGGCGATTGCCTGGTCTGAGGAGTCAAAATTTCCTCACTTTGAAGTTGATAAAACAGTTCATGTGAAGCGTAAGCAGCACGAAGCCATGGATTTGACATGTCCCATAACAACTGTTCAGAAAGTGGTAGTGTATAACTAATGCCTACATCCTCGTCGTAGGTGATTACGTACAGCTATTTATGGTCTTTATATTTCTTCATAGTCATAACTACTTCTAGTACTGCCATGCAATTACGTCTCAAATTGGCTTGAAAAATATGACTCATAGTTTCAATAGCTTCTATACTCCCTCCCCCCAATACTCCTGATCTCAACTTCGTTGGACATTAGGGAACAAAGTTTAAATGAATGTTAAAAGCTCCAATGCACCACCATCTAATTTTAGAGGATTACGAGCTATCATTTCGTTAGCATGAGGCTCTATATCTTCTCAATGGTTTCAGTGACTCTTAGAGGCAATGTCTAAAAGAATATCTGCAATCATCAAAGGCAGATGATATCTCACACTATATTAGTCATGAGTTGTTGGGTGTTCTCAATTTTTGACAACTGAATGCATTTAAAACAGGTAATCAGAAATCATGCAGACAACATAGAAATGTAAACTATGTGCATACTCTCATCCGTCTGACAATGAGTATAGAATGCATCAGGCACATCCTTGTCAGCTATCAGGGCTTTTATAGAAAGAGATGACAAATAGAAACGATATAAGTGACTTTCGACTGAGGGCCTTATATAAGACCATAACGTATCAAAGATTAGAACTGAAGATCTGAATTTCTCAGATGACCATTGCCAGGATGTAAGGGAAATAGAAAAGTTTCACTGTACCTCCTATTTTCATCAGTGCATCTGTGAAAATTTTTCGTTGAACGGGACCATCGTTAATTATCGCTTCGAATGATAGATGTATAACATTCTCGTAGTTAACATCAGAATTGCGTGCTAGATTTTCAAATAATATCAGTGCCTGAATTATGTAATGTGGGCTTTTAGAGTTGACGATCAATTATATTGATTACCTTTAATTACCTTACCAATTATACTGAGTACCTTTGAGTATTGAGCACAACGCACCGCTATGCTTCATGCTTCCGGCATGGCAACATTAAGAATGAGCAATCGAAAGAAGCATGTTATGCTTCTTCTATGTATTAAGAAATAGCATGATATGATTATTAGCTACATAGGACAGATTGAAGGATTTCTTTGTGGTGCGAAGCCTATGAAGTCAATGATTCTGTTCATCAACAAGACTAACGTAAAAGTAAGAAGTGTCCTTTCCTGGAAACCATGATATGTCCTGAAAATATCTTGGACTGGTCAACTCTAAGTGTATACCCTTTCTAAGGAAGTACTCATGTTTATTTCCTGAATTTATCTTCATATATAAATAACAAGATAATATACACCCCAAGATGCATTGGTATGTCAGAGTTTGGTTACAGGAACATTAATCTAAATTTTAAGTTATTTTACTCCCTCCTAAACCTCTAAATCTAAACACGATAGGACGCAATTCGGATTTTGTACAACGCGCTATCCAATAGATAAATCCAGATTATAGGTATATATCTGAATTGTGAAATATTCTCAAGTACAAGGATGTACTTTGTACATAACATATTTCTAAAAAAACATGGAGTATATGCTCTATCAGGTTTCTTCTGTCCTTCGGTTCCCTTTCTAAACTCCTACATCTGAACACAATAGAATGCATTCGGGATTTTGTAAAACGCATTATCCGATAGAAAAATCCAGAATCTAAGTATATATCTGAATTGCTGAACATTCTATAATGACATGGATGTTCTTTTCCCGAAGCATGTCTAAAAAAATCACAGAGTTTATACCCATTAGATTTCTTCAGCCCATCGGTCTCCGTATCTTTATGATACTTGTGAACGCCTCGTGCATATTTTACACAATTATAGGTACAGTATATATATTTCCGAAAATAATACTGGAAAACAAAATTAACGAATGTAGTTTAAGACAAAAGATGCTTTATTGTTCTACAAATTCTGGTGATATGAGAAAAAACTAGTTCTCTATTCTGTATACTATCAGTTAGATGAACGAAATAAAAAAAAAATTTCTTACTAGCAGCTCCAAAAACAATATTAATAACTTAAACAGTACTGAAATACCCATTTAAGTAAAAAATTTCTTAGTTTTCTTTGATTAAATAAGGCAAGGAAATTAATTGAGAAATGCAGTACATGAAATTCTATATTTATGTAAAACTAACAATAGCATCACCTTTTCGTATATTTGCAACACATGAAGAAGTTAATTTATTGAGTACTAATAGTGCAACCATTCTCATACAGTTAAAAAATAAATAAAACATTTCGTGATTTCGTAATTATCTTCAAGATGTTAAATATTTAAATCTAAAACGACAGGATCTTTTTTATTTTCAAATACTAAATTTAGAAAACATAACAACATATAGAACATGTAAAAATAAATTGCTTATGAAAAAAAATGATCGGAACTTTCTCAAAGTCAAAGCAAACTTTCGAACATAAGCCATTTAAGCTTCAGAGCTGTAACGTTTCCTTTTATGTTTCCAGAGTTTAAATACGGAAAGAAACAGCCTAAAATTTGTTTATCAAACTAAAAGTTCAGCTCCTGAAAAATAAAATATGATTTAGTATACTTTATTCAGAAAGTTTTCTTATAAACTATGTTTTTTTTTTTGTTTTATTCTTGTCTTGTGAATCAGACCTGTGTCACACATTTATTTTTTTGTCCAAAATAGATGTTCTGATTCCTTAAATATTATATGACTTACTAGTGAACTATGTATAAAAGGAAAAAATAAAGTTAAAAAGAAATATATGACAAAAGAAAGAAATTGTCTATGAAAAAAAAAATATCTCGACATGGTAAAACGCTTTGAAAATAAAATTCCATTCCTTTGTCGTGATGTTTGCCGTAAGAATGTTACTAATGCTTATATACTTTTAAGCATCAGTTTGTGATGGGCTTTTCGTAATTTTCTCTTCACTAACCTCGGGGACTTTAAAGTAATTTGAATAGTATCAAAATTGCATTTTCTTCCCAAACAAGATTAAACGTAAATCGGATAATAATATATACATTTGAAATGCAACTAATTTAATCAGAAAAATAGATTTTCAAACGAGAGAGAATTAAAAAGAAAAGGTGGATAGAGAGAAGATAACGGCAAGGTGATAATTTGTAGTAAATAGGATTGAAATATCGTAATTAATGTTTTGGATTAAAGTTATTCTTTGAATACAAAGATATTAAGCTACTGTTTATGATAATTGTTGGAATAAGAACGAGAGAATTGGTAAGTTAAGATTTTATTAGAAAACATAATTTAGAATTGTCCAGTTAAGTGGGTTTCGAGAGAGAGTGACCTTTTCTATTCTTCAGTGATTATTAATAAAGCTTTTTATCTTGTTCTTACGCATCTTCAATTGGAGTCTAATAATCATTGATAATTAATTAGACTGAAAGATATCGGTAGAGTTAAATAATGAAGTAAAGACGTCACAAGTTAAATTTATTTCTTTTAGAATTTAATGTTTTCTCACTTTTATTTAATTCCGATCTAATTATAACTTTTATATTCTGAATATTATTCTCAATCATTCAATGTTTAACGACATCAGAGCGTATAGTCAAAACTCTATATATCGAATTCGAAGGTTCATGGAAAAGAATTCGATTCGTAGAAATACATATTGAAAACTGTTAATCATATCTCTTTACTACAAGCAATAACGTACAGTTCTTTTTTTAGGAATAAACAAGCATTAAGAAACTATACTATTAAAGAAATGTGTGTTAAAAATGTACTAGTATGTATATAATTAACAAATTTTTAAAATGTTGCATATTCAGACGCTGGTATGTTCTCGACTTGTATCATTTTAACACCTTTCAATACTTCATTGTCATATTAAAGGATTCAAATCTCTTTTTCGTTTTCCTTTAGAACTTTCAAAGGTTTAAATTACCCCAATAATGACTTTTCAAAAGTAATCATACTGCCCTAGTCGAAATTTCATACTTTTATGATACGTCTTAATTTTTTTTATGCCACTTTCTATGTCTTTATTAAGCTTAACTTCTCTTTCCTTCTTAAGGATTTTCCTTCAGGGGTAATGTTCACAAAAAGAAATTTAAAGTTAAATAAAATTTAAAGTAAAATTCTTTCTCCGGATTAGGAAGGAGTTCGTAGTACAGATTTGAAGAATGACAGATGCTTCTCACTTGTAAGTGTTATATCCGATGAATAATTTTTTTTGTCTTCCGTGAATTTCCATTACTTTCAGAAAAGGATCGGTAAAACCATTTTTAGCTGTCTTTTTTAACTTATATCCCTTCATATGAACGAAATCAATTGGCCTTCTTTAATGCTTTATACAAACATTATTTTTGTATGAAAACTTTTGTTCGATGTATAAAACTTTTATTTGATATACAGAAAATAATTTTTTAGTGAAAATTAACGATTACTGAAAATATTTCGATTCATTGACATTTTCAATAGGTAGAAGTTCAAAATATAGAAGTTCGAATCTATATTGCTCGTATCGAATGCTAACAAGTTCAGATTCAGAGTGAGTAATATAAATATTTATAACGTCTATGCTTATTTGTTGTGTGGCCTCGGTAGCCTAGTAGACATGGTTTCGGATTCGCGGCCGGCGGTTTTCATTCAGTCGCAGGTTCGATCCTTGGCCGCTTAAGACCCGCCGCGTAGCCGGGGCTGATGCACGTTAAATATATCGGGGCCCAAAGTCTTCCACTGGCGTGGTGTGGAAGATAGGACAGGTGGGTGCCAGCTGAGGTATCGTCCTCGTCATTTGACAGAGGTTCAAAATTACGAGGTCCTTCACCAATAGCCCTTTTGTTGTTTCTAGTGCGACGTTAATATAGCTAAGCATATTTGTAGAGGATTTAATTTATGAAAAGGTTCAGAATAATGTATTTATTCTTAAGATAATGGTATGAAGGATGATAACTAAAAGAATGACAAATATGTATGATTAAAATTTCGAATAATTTATGTTATTTAAGAAGTTTAATCTTTTAATTTCAAGAGTAAAGTATATGATTAGATATGCCATGTTTTTTAAGATCTATTTCTTAAAAATGATTATCAAAAGAACATTAAGCTCTTTAAATTCTTTTCAATAGAGAGAAAACTAGAATTTTGTAAAATGCTAAAATTCTTATCAAAAGCTTTTGGCGCAAATTTTTAAAATTACTTATTTATTTAAACCATAGACACTGTTTAAGAATAACTGTCGTGTGTTGGAAAATATTTAAATCATCTTTTTGAAAGTTATCAGATAATTCTTTTTGTTCATTTCACTTTCGTCGGAGACTTAATCACTAACTACATATTTTACAATGCATGAAATATACTTTGATGTATAAATACCTCATTATTTTTTACGCTGCAGTTTTAACTTTGACACTTTGATGCAAAGATTAATCTTACTAAAATTCTTCATTAGTAGAGGTGAAATAAGTAAATTCCCTTTCGAGTGTTAGAAGGAAATTAGGCTAATATATCACATTTGAAACTTCCGCACAACTATAATCTTTATCCGAATTACGTATTTTTAATATAATTAAAATTCGAACTACGTAATTTCAGCTTTAAACTATTTTAAGTAATATTTTTTTTAATAAAACTCAAAGAAAAGTGTATCAAAAGTATGTTACTCATTAATACTTTCATTAAATCTAAAAATATGTAGTGGGGCTGCAGTAGCCTAACGGTCAAGGTTGCGGACTCGCGGCTAGCTGTTTTCGTAGTTTCGAGCCTTGATGTCACGAAAGATACGACGTATAGACGGGGCGGATGCACATTAAAGCTGTCGAGGCTCAAAGTCTTCCCGTTTGGCATGGTGTGGAAGTTATGAGAAGGAGGTGCCAGTTCAGATGTCTTCCTCGTCACTTCACTGAGGCTCAGAATTATGAGGTCTATTACTAATAGCCCTCGTGCTGCTTCTAGTGCAATGTGTGAAGGCTAATCAATCAATATAAAATGTGGCTAAAGCTATGCAATGATTGACAAATGATCGATCACAACAAATAACGACACAAATTTTTAAATTAATACTCCATTAAAAATTTCTATGTCACTAAACCTTCTCGTTTGTTAAATATAAACCAATGTGTTTCAGAATTTGAAAATACTTTCTCACTATTTATTTCAAATCTCTCTTATCACAATTTATTCGTCAACGGTTTTCATGTTCTATCGCAATTGCTTTTCTTTCGTATTCAATTACATTTAACGGAGAATACAGTATATAAACAATATTATTTTTTAAATTTTTCTCGATTGAAATATATTAGAAAATAAATTCAAATTATTTTGCTTGAAAATTATTTACTTTTTCAATGTTTTAGAATTTTCCTTTTAGGGTCAATAAGTACATCTTTTTAAAAATAATTTTCTAGATTTTTTTTTTATTTAGTATACGAGTATATATGTATATGAATATAATCAGCATTGTATAATTTACATTTTTCTTCCACTAGGATCTTCCAAAGCTTTTAAATTTTAAATCTCTTATCAAACTCTTCTAACACATTATTTGTGGTGGAAAAAAACTTATAAATAATAAATAGGAAAATTTTTGGGAATTACGAAACATTACAATTAAGACATTTAAAGAAACATTGAGCTTTATCTGTGAAAATATTGCGCCTTCTTTGTGAGAAAAAAACACTTTTTGTGTTCCATAGTTGATTTCTTGAAATTAACCACTTAAATTAAACTGCAGGATATAAAGAGTTAAAAATAACAAAACAAAATATTTTCTTACAATATAAATGTTGAAGAAAACAAACTACACGGCACAAAAAAAAGGAAAATAATAAAATTGTTTAAGTAAAAGAAATATTATTTTCCTATTTTAGTTTTGTGTTTCGTGATTTCTCCTGCTAAAGAATATAAAAATATAAAGCAAGAGTTTCTTTTTCAGAAAGCGATATTCTTTCCGGTTTAAAAGCTCGCTTAAATTAATTTAGAAGAAAAGGACTAATTAATTTTAGTTTGCTAAATTCTTTTAATCAAATGGTGTTTTTTAACTGAAATCTTTTGTCTGTAAAAAGATTCAATCAGGTTATTGGGTTGGTATTTATTTGTGAAATACTTCATGCAGTTTAAATACATGCACCATATAAAACATTCAAAATCCTTAGGAATCAGTATTTCGTACTAACATTGAGAAGGCATCTATATAATTGCTAGGAAACAATCAATGCAATTCGGAATCATAGTCGGTTGACGACGTTCCTATGGAAAATGGACCGAAATAGGCACGTAAATTTTCTAACTTTTTTTATTATAACGGCACGTACTGATTTTAAAGTAAATTTTATTTGAAAATTAAAATAACAACTCGATTACAATGTTAATTTTAAATGTGAATCTTAAATATTGCCAATTAATTTACTATGAAAAACTATGAAACGTATTAAAAAACCAGTATTTAATAAATAAAAATTTTGACTTTAATTTACAGTTTGTTTATATACATTTGCTTATTAAATCATAGATTTTGATTTTTTTTATTGAAAATTCTTCTAAAAAATTATATTTTTGGTAGGCATTGATTATAATCACATTTTGAAATAAACGTTTGCCTTTGATTGGTTATGTGAGTTTGGTCTAACGACTACAGGAAAAATATACAATTTAAAATAAAAATAATTTTATTGATATAGAAATAAAATTAGTTGAAGCAAATTATGACAAAATTTTCTATAAAAAATTGCAATTGAAAATTAAATAAATTTACGATTCTGATATGGTTAACATGGAATAAATTACCAAGAAAAATTTATTTATAGTTTATGAAGAAAGCGTAAATGTCTTAGGAAAAAATAGTTTGAGACTTCATATATTTCATCTGTATGAATGAAATGTAATTTAAATATCAATTAAAGAAAATAAAACACGGATTCGATTAAATTCTGGACTTTTTGCATGTTTTGAATAAAAAAGATATATGGCAAATTCCTCGATAAATATATAATCTAGTTATCAATATTATTAAAATGTAATTTTATTACTGATCATTTGAATACCATATATAATATAGACTAAAATAAGGTTTCCCTACTAAGAGTGTTATATTTGTTCCTACATTAAATTCCAGAATTTCGAAAAAAAAATTGAATTTAAATGTTTTATTCAACAATTTTTGAAACTCCAATATAGGTGGTTAATATTATTTATCAACATAATTCTATATTTTAAAGTCACAGTGATAGAATATGTTAAAGAATATTGTAACTATTGGTTATAAACAAAATTAAATACCGTTTGTTGAGCATTCTTGTAGAAATATTCAAATACACATAAATTCGGAGCAATTGTACTTTTACTCCTATAATAAAACAAGTTTAGTTTTAAATAAACATTTATATAAGTACTGATGCAATATTAAAAAAAAATAGAATGCATAGTACTTAGCTCACTAATTATTTCAAGTTTTATCATAATTTATTCTTTAATTTTTCATATCCAAACACAAATGCTGCTCAGTCGAATTCATTTACATTTAATAGAGCATACTGTGTATAAATTAATAAAGTTATTTGAGAAACTAAACATGAACATTAGTTTCTACATACTTATCTCCTTTGAAATCTCAAATGCAAATTTCTGGGAAAATAAAATATACATTCAATAAAAAAATACGGTAAAATTAATTTATTGAAATTTGTTATGGTGAATTGAAAGAAAGATCAGTAGTTTTAGAAAAAATTACTTTTTCGAAAAATAAATACATTTCAACGCGGTTCAAAAATATTTTTTCATATATAAATTAAATAATATTTTTTTATTTATTTCATTATTATTTTTCTGTTATTGTTTATTAATTTCTGTAAAATTATCACAAAATAGGAATAGCCCAAATTTCGGTAATAAACTAGAAGTTTTTGAAATAGTAACATTATTAAAATCCCCATAAAGTAAATATTTATTACAAGCTTACAAAGTACTATTGAATCATTGAAAATGTATAATTACTTTGGAAGATAGCAAAATTCTTTGTAACAAAATTCAAACACAATTAATTAAATTTCATTAAGGGCCATTCATATGTATTCCATTGTTCCCGTAAACAAGTAAAACAAATCTATTTTAAGTCTCCTATTAGCAATGCTCTAAGTGCCGACAAAATCATCTAAAGAAAATCGAATACCGCTAGTTATAAGATGTCACCAATTATCAGGGTGTCACAACAACCTATAGCAACTCCTAATTACAATTAATTCTCCTCTTCGACAAAAGAAATATTTCATTTAAGTCTATCAATAGGATTTGAAGCTGAAATATATCGGTCAGAGTTTTCCATTAGAACAAAAAAATAATCTAACATTCTATTTTGTACAAGATACAATACGTTGACTTCATAAATGAGCTTTCCTCGTATAAGCATCTCGCCTATTTATTTTAGTAACATTAAATATGATACACGTAATTTAATTTTACTTATTAATTCAGGAGTTAACAGTATAAATCAAAAATTATTTTATGAAATTTAATTGTTTTATTATAAATAAAAAATGTTTGCAATGAACATTATTTTTTTTAAACTTTCAGTTTCAAATAAATAAAGTTTGTTCTTTTTTGGAAAAAAATGCTTCTTTTTATATAATTGAGATTATCGTTTTAGCTTAGATAAAATAAATTACTTAAACGAATTTGTATTCATGACTCATTGTAGAAAAATGGAAAGTTATAATTAAAATATACAAAGTTTTCTTCTTTTATCCTATTTATTAATTTATTGACTATTCTATAAGGAAATAAATATTACACTTATAAAGTATTAAATCTAAATCAAAACAGACTCTTCGATAATTTAAACAAGCACAGTATTCCCTTTTTAACATACACTGTAACCCAGAAATATTTTAACGAAGGTAGGAAACGCTGCAGCAAATTTTTTATTTAATAATGCTTTGATTTATTTTACGGGTTGAATCACAAAAACAAGAAAAAAATAAATGAAATTTTTTTTTTCAGTATTTAATGTATCATCTAATTATTAAGTTACTTACATAAAATATTTTATTTTTGCAAATATATTTAAATATATTGGTGTAAAATATTATTAAAGTTCCCATTTCTTGATTCTCTAACTAAATTTACCATTTAAAATTATCGTTAAAGTATAATTTAAATTT
Source organism: Nephila pilipes (assembly GCA_019974015.1). NCBI lineage: Eukaryota > Metazoa > Arthropoda > Arachnida > Araneae > Nephilidae > Nephila > Nephila pilipes. The sequence continues at coordinate 113,860 of BMAW01119338.1, forward strand.
AGTCTGTGAAAAATATCCTTTTAACTTTGTGATAGTTAAAAATAAATTGGTAAATAAAATTGCTCTATTAATAAAATTGTACTACAATCTTATAATTATTGAGATCACTCAATATGAAGTAACTATAATTCGAAAAACTAGATCTCATTCAATTTGCCTTAATTCTTATTTTTTGAAATCGTAGATATATTGTAAACAAGTCTCATTGACATAAAGCGCAAAAAATATTTCACACTGTTTATACGTTGCTAATTATTGTTATGTCCTTGAAAATAGCGATGCATATAAAAAATAAGAGTGTAACTAAAATTGTTGTCTCCTAATAGAAAACATGTAACTCAGCTGAAAATTTTTAAAGCGACTGCATCTATTATGCTTATTATTCAGCGTAATGTTCTCGTTTGGTAACGTTACAAGCAATTATTGTTTCAAATATTTGATGGTTGTGCTAAGAAACTAAAAATAAAAGAGTAAAAAATCAAAGTTAGTAAAAAAATTGAGGAAACTGATTAAATTAATTGTTTTACTAAAATTTGATCGTTGTGTGAAGAACAGGTCTGAGCTGCTTATCGTACTTAAGTGTTTTGTTCGCAATTTAAATTGAGATTCTTGAGTTAATAATTAGCTTATTTTTTAGATGAGGGACTAGTTAAACATGAATAATAAAAGAAATAAATAAACATTGTAAACTCTTATGAATTTAAATAATAAAACAATCGTTCTGTATCTGTCAATTTTGTATCCATACAGTCAATTTTTTCTGGATTCGCCTACATATATCGTCTTGCAAATCTTTGTTTACCTGTTATCTTTCCCGGTCTGAATTAAACTACTAATTAATATAATTCAGAGTAATTCCTCTCTTTTTTATTTAAAAGCTTTTGGCTATTGTATAACATTCTTTTTTCATTAATAAAAACCCACTCGCAGCACAAGAAGTGTAAACTACGCGCACTGCTTCGTCATGGCTCGGAGAGTTTTTGAAATATGAAAATGCGTTTATACCTTTATTAAATAAGAAATTCTTTTTATCAACTGTCTTTTTGGATAATATTTAAACACGAATACAATTTACTAAGAAACCAATGAGAAGATATTTTAATTAAATCAGCAGGATATAATATCCTAAGTTGATTCACTAGGTTGCCATTATAGATTCTTTAGAAGAACAGTGGATGCTCTAGATGAAACTGATAATTTGGCCTTGACCCAGGAAGATTTATTCTCTGACTTTACATTTAATTATGAAAATAAACTTCATATTAGTGAGCATCAGAAGATGAAAAAATGTCCAAAAAAAGGATAAACAGCATAATGACCATAAAATGCAAGAACCAAGATTGTCGAACTTCCCAATATATGTGAATGATTTGCTTTACTCTACATAGAAAGAAATACCCTGTAGAAACTGCCGTTTTTGTGGACTTTTCATTAATCCATTGACTGAAAAGAGCACTTCTGATCAAGTGAGAGGTAATGGTATTTAAAAACATTTCAACTGCACTGGGATATTTCATATTTCTACAAAAGTTTAAAATTAAAAATAAATAACATTGTTATATTGTACTATTTAAAATGCTTATTAATATAGCTATTGTTTTATATTTAGTATAAAATATCAAGCACCATGGAGCTACAATAATAATATCAAATGCCTCCCAAAGTATCCAAGACAGCGGCTGCCAGCTCTGGTGCCTCAGGGCCGCATAAGGTATCCTGTAGGGGATGATAGAGTGGAATCGAACCAAGTATGAAGGATCAGCTGTAACAAATGTTACAAAAAAATAAGGAAAATAAAAATTAATGATTTAAACCATACATATAGGTCTTTGACCCTGATATTAAAATAAGCATGAAGTCATGGTTTCAATATTTTTAACTGACTTGTCTAGAGGTAAACAAAGAAAAAAATTGGAGGATGAAAAATATTGGTAGACATTTTAAAGGAGTACATATAACAGAAAATATAAACATAGTTGTTTAGGAGCGAGAAAATAGAAATATATATATGAAATCTTCAGTGAAAATCTTTTAAATTACAAATGTACCAGTTGTTCAGAGATTTTATGATTGTTACCTGAAACCTTTATAAGACTAGGATGAGTACTTCAGAGGTAAAGTCAACATATGAAATGAATTAAAATTGGATACAAAATTTGTTTTAGAAACCTTAACTGAAGTGTTATTTAATGATCTGAAGATGATAGTCTTAATTAATCCCTAATTATTTAACAAGTTGGCTTAATATCATTAATAAGATAATCAAAGTAAAGAGGAAAAGTCTATCAAGATAGTTGACTAGTGAGAGTGAAGAAACTTAAGTGTCTCTACATTATTAACCTAACATAGTTTCAGGCTTTAAAATTCATTTAGGCTCTCTCTCTCTCTCTTCTTTTACATTCTCCACATAACTTAAAGGTCAGAGATAAACTGAATTGAAATTTTGGTCGTAATTACAAGGTAATGCTAAGAATACTTCTCCTACAAAATAAAACTACTACCAAAATGCTTTCCCCTTTACACCTTGCAAATTGTGTCAAAGACAGGATTTATGATTGTCAATCATTAGGTTCAAATTTGTAGGTTCAGAAACCAAACAAAAATTCTAGAAGCTTCCAATCCTTATAATATAGAAATTTAGAATACGATTGAAAATAATAGAAATCACAATATACAAATATTATAAATATCCATTTACATATAATCAGAAAATCCGTTAAATAATCGCAAAGACTGATGGAGACATTATCCTAAGTCATTCACATGTGTTATTGATATAAGGTCATCTCAATATTTCTAAATGTAATTTAATAACTCCGAATAAAGATTCGAATCACCAGTGAGATATTTATAAAACAAATAGAAGGGATGACAATATCAGGTGTAATGTGTCATTTGATTTTAAATTTAGTAAAATTTATAGAATACACCTCACTTGGTTTCAACGCTTGATTTTGTTTCCGTGTATTAGTATATTTCCATTTGTTTTGTAGATACTAAATTAGTGGATTTTGCAAAAATTTCGAGTTTATTTGAATGATTAAGATTACATTTTGGACTTGGCAATTTTCTAAAATGTTTAATAAAACCATTAAGAAAATTAGATAGTTACAGGAAATGTTTTGCTTTCAGTTACTTTAATGATTTGATAATCTTTTCTTCTTTTAAAGAACATATAAAACTTTTGCAAAGAATCTTTGAAATTTGCGACATACAAAATATTAAATTAAAACATATGCAATTACACTTTTGGTCAAAAACCAATTAATTTCCTAAGTTATGAAATAAAATAAGGTTAGATTATTCTAGATTACCCAAATGCAGAAAATATAAGAAATTAAAGCCACAAAAATGTTAAAGGAATTATAAATATTTTGGGTTCAATCAAAGTATATTACAAATTTATGAAAAGCTATATTGGCCTAAAAAAGCTTGTGAAAAAGTTACTTAAGAAAAATATTCCACGACAAAGGGCTGAAAAATTTCTAGAATTTTGAAAAACTTAAAGAAGTTCTAATTATTATATCTTTATTACAACTATTTCAACTTATTTATTTATTTATTCTTACCAAATTGGCACTGGATTGACTAGTATTGGATCACCTCTATTAATTTACACCAAGTCGCGAATTATTCTAGAAGCTTAGTCTTAAGAAAACAAAACTAATCTAACAACACTTTAATGTATGGTAATTAATCATTCATTTAAAGGGACCTTTTAATTATTTATATGAAGAAAATTTTATAATTCATACCAATCATTCAACACTTGGTTGACTTAAAATGTTAAGAATTTAAAGTGTAGATTATTTCAATGGTCATTAAAATTGATTATGTTTGACAATGAAATTAAGTATCGAAGTGGGGGTTTCAGTGTTGATGGATAATTATCAATATGACCTGTTTCTTACTACATTCAACTCACAGTTCATTTATTAGAACTTAAAGAAATTAAAACTCATGCTAAATATGAATATATATATATATATATATATAAGAAAATTGATGATATTATTTTATAAAAATAATTAAAATCGTTTTACTGAATTCTTAAGATTAAATTCTAAAAGTCTTAGAAACTACTCATCTTCAATTTGGATATCCTGTAGTTCGAAAATGGTTGACTTATTGGCCTGGTATTAATCAAGATACTTAATTTTTTCTAATTTAGTAAATTTTTGGGATATACACCAAATTAATAAGAAAAAGAAAACAAAAATGAAGTGGAATGTTAAAAGTTGCTCCCCAAATATTAAACCATTTGAGTGTATTTCAGTTGACACAGATAATGTATTTTGCTAATTCAATTCAACAAAATCTATTCACATTATAATTGATCTGGCTAATCGATATAATTGGAAATTTTCATCGAAAGTTTTAACTGAAGAAAGTTGTACAAATTTTCTAACATAAGTATATATATAAAAATTCCTCAAATATTGTAGCTGATAACGGTTAAAGCTAACTACTCTTTTACCACTCCAAAACTTAAAATATTCCTTGGAAATTACGATATTAAATATATGCTTTCTGTTTCTCATTATCTTCAAGCTAAAGGCAAAGTTGAAAGAGTAAATCAATCCCTAATTATTACATTAAGATATCACGTTGATGCAGCTTCTGCTTCTTTTAATATTCCTTGGGCTAAAATATTAAATGATGTAATTGATAATATAATAGTATACTCCTCATTCTGTAACTATATCTTCTCTCTTATATTTCATGGTTGTTACTTCATTATATCAATACATTTTAGGATTTAGTCTTTTATGTTACAAGTAAGTACTTTTGTTGCTCGATAACAATTTAAATAACATGGAGAAACTTTACATACATCCATACCATATCCCTTACGCATCTTTTAGTAATATGTTTTATAAGATGATTAATTTAAAAAAACAACTGCAATAGAATGAGAGTCTAAGTATGTTTAAGAGATATAATTGATTACAAGACTTTCGGGATTGAGAACAATTAGCTTTATAATTTTACTATAATTCCAAAATGAATATTCATTGTGGCTTTGAGATTTTGAAAAATCATTAGATTTATCCTTTCTTTATTTTCCCGAGGCAATTCTTACGATTTTTCATCCAAAAGGGAAATTTTTTCCGTATCATTAAAAATGTTCTTATTTAATATTCTCCATTTATACTTTTAAATTTAACATGAAAACATTTTTTTCCATTTGAATAGATTCTTATTTTAACGATAGAAAGATTATGGTTTTCTTTTTCATTTGTAAAACTTATTAATTACAGTTATTTTATGCAATAATATACTTTTTTTTAAAAAAAGTTAATACAACTAAGTAAGTACGTAATCTTCTGTATGCCTTCAAATATGCCTTTAATAAACAAAAGTGTAATTAACTCCAACCGTAAAAAAATAATAAATGCGCAGAAGTTTTATCGTATGTTTATTTTCGTTTTAGCCTTTTATGGTTTGCTTAAGGAAAAAAAAATGAGGCTTCCATTTATTCCGTTCGATATGTTTTTTAAGTCTCTGCAAAGGAATAGTTTGAAATATGCTGAATTACCTTCGAATTGGATTAGACTAAATATCAAAAAATAAAAAAAAAGATGCTTTTTTAATTCTATGTTCAAGATAATTTGTCAGTATATTAATATTCAAATCACAGCAGCTTAGGTTTTAAGAAAACTTTTAGTTACGAAGAGTTACGTAAAATAATTTTAAAGAAAGCAAAATGCATTTTTAAATGATTTTGTGGAACAATTATAATTAAAAATTACCTGAAGTAATGAAATATGAAAAGAGTTACAGTGAAAAATTAATGATAAATCGTTTCTTATTTTGAACAGTAAAAAAATATCAGTTTAATTATATGCTTTATTTTTTTTAGTTATGAAAATTATTTTCTTTATTTGAATCAGTTACATAAATTTGCTTTTTATTTTTCAGAAACATTATCTAGAATTCGTTTTATTTATGTAATTCCTTAAAATTAAATGTTTCCTTGTTTCAAACTGTAAATTTTCTAAAACACTTGATTTCTCTCTCCTCTCTCTCTCTTATATTTTCATATTTTTCTTTTTTTTTTAAACCTGTTGCAGTAATTATTCTTAAACTTTAAAAATTGCCTTTTCACTTTTGCACGCATAATACTTTAAAAAAATCATAACCTTCATTCAATGTAATATTTTTTTACTCCTAATAAAAAACTTCTTGAGTAAAATGAGTAAATTATTCAAGACCGAGATTTTCTAAAAGGCGTATTATTTTCGCACTTAAGTTAATACTTTACAACTCTAAGGTGTTTTTTAGTGTTTCATTGTAATTCAGGGGGGTTTAAACATGATAATTCCCAGAAAAATAATTCTGAGAATTAAAATTAATCGAAGTAACTTGTTGCCACATATCAGCTCTAAAGGTGCAGGGTTTTAATTATTTTGAATAACAAATATAGTTATTTAACAAAACAATCTTACGATTATACAATTCCTATTTCTCCAAAACAGAGATAAAATTAGTCAATTCTTATGCATTATATAAAGGAGGCATGGCAAATTTGTTCTTCTTATTAACATTTGATTACTAATAAATAATTGATGTAACGCGAAATCAATTTATTTTTCTTTCTTGACTGTAAATTAGATTTAATGGTTTTAGAAAGGTGAAAATGACTGATGGATTTAAAATTATTGTAACTGAAATTAAATTCGATAAATTGTCAATCGCATGTTCCGCGGAAACTGATTTTAAACAAAAATAGACTTTAATTTTTTTTAAAAAAAAATCGGATATCTCCCCAGCTGTAACATTAACTACATAATAATACCTTCAGTAAGCAGCGCAATCTTTTACTTAGTATTCAGCGTAATCTATTGCTTAGTACATTTTACATGAACATTAAGTTATTACAGATATACACATGTACTATTACAAAATTAGTGTAAGCATAATGCTTTCAATTATTTTGAAAGCATTATGTTGCTGCGTTGGTGGGAAGGTTCTTCATGTTAGAATCATGGGGGCGTGTTTGAGGTATATCGTATGATTTTAATCTGTTTCACCTTCATGGACTTAAGTGATGTAATTATTAAAACTCATTTTTAAATTAAAGTTATTGATGGGGAAAATTTTTTAAATTATTTTTAAGGAATTTCATTAGTATATTTAGGTTTAATTGAAAATGTTTCATTTACTTCTTTTTTTTCCCTTTTGGTTGAATTTTTGACTTGTTATAGTATTGCTTCTTTACTGTTAGTTTTACACCATATTATTACAGCGTAGTTCACTGAAGTGTGTTGGCGGGATCCGAAATACAGATATAACCACACATTATTCGATCCCAAATTATAGAAAAGTATTGATTACATTATCTCCAATTTTTATTCTTAATCGTTGCTTTTCTCTGATTTTGCTGTGGTTTGATTCATAAATAGTGTATAATTATTATTTAGAATTTTAGGCTGTTTTAAA
>BMAW01119338.1:125599-144008 GCA_019974015.1 Nephila pilipes
ACCGTTTTGTAAAATTACACTCCTAAATTGGTTTTTCTTTTCGTACTGTATTCCTTAATGTGAAAATCTTTTCTCAAAAAAGCTTCAAAGTGTTTTCATTATCATTCCAAGAATATTAGATTTTTAAAATTGTAATTATTGTGATAATTCTAGACTTTTAGCAAAATTCTAAAATGAGATTCGTAAAATTAACAGTAATAAAACAACATAACACTATTTTATAAAACATTATTGATATTCAAAATTTTAATTTTTAATCTTTTTAAAAGTTGTTTGTATCGCATGCGTGAAACGTATTTCTTATTTACTAAGTTTATTTTTCCCATAAAAGAAAGAAATTAAATATTATATCCAAAAAACATTTATTCATAATATATTACGTTGAACTTAAGTAAGCAGAATTTGTCATTAAATATTTATAAAAATGTTAGCGAAGCCGAGCTCGTTCTGTATAATCATTCAATCAATATTAATTCATTTTTTTAATATTTCTTCACAAGTGTTACACAAAATATTAACACAAAACGCTTCTTCATAAAACCCATGATTGAAAAAAAAATTTGTATTTTTTTAAATCCTTAGAATAAGAAGCTGATATGATTGAATTACTTCTGCACAAAACGAGTTTTGCAAGATTAATTTTTTAGTGGTTTTCCGTCTTTTTCGTTTTAATGATCTGAAATTTCTATTATATCTAAGTAATTTGTTTTAAAGGATGTCATCATTAGTATCGATCACGTGAAAAATAACTTAAAACTTTCTTTACAAAGTTTTAAAGACATTTTATTTGATGAAATTGATGCCTAGAGAATTATTCCTTTAGAATAGAGAAAACAAAAACAATATCATATTACTTTACGTTCGGAATCAATTTCGAAATTTCTTTATTATTCATCAGAATAAATACTCATTGATAAATGATGCATTATTTAATTGTTCTGTACTGAATAAACATTTTATTCCCCAAATGCAACAAAAACACCATACAAGACTATCTTTCTTTCTTAGAAGATTTTATTTCTATATTTCATGCATGTGGGTGATATGTGCGTCGTAATCACAGCTTATTATTTTCAGATTAAAAAAGAAAAAAAAAATGTATAATATGTCAACATGAATCTATTTGTAATAATCTAGAGAAGTATTTCCTAGTAAAATAAAATGAAATATTTCCTGACCTTTTTAAGATTATTAATTTCATCCTTCTATGAAATTGTTTTTGTTTACTTTATATATGGTAAAATTTTATTTATGACGTTTTTTAAATAGAAGTTTTTAACTCTCCAAAAGTTTTGTAAGCATCTTTTTTATGACAGACATAGTTGTATTATATATAACAATGCCTGTTGTATTATATACAACTATGACTGTTGTATCAATTTTCTTATAAGCTTCGTTTTCTAGTAACAGTAATACATAGAAAGTGTGGTAATAAATGATGTTTTCAGTATTTCAAAGCGAAAAATATCATTTTTATCTGACACATTATTCTGTTTAAGCCAAATAAATTATATTTACGAATATAAAAACATTTTTAAGACGAAATATCCCTATTGATATACTTTTTATTTGTATGATCTCAATTAGAAACAAATATCATTTAAATATCTGGAATGAAACAATGTTTTTTCTTCATAAAATGTATATAATACTTATAGATGTATGTAACCGAATAAAGATAGATATTTGAGCAAATGAAGCAATAAAATATTTTTTATTTTTTTACAAGTATCTTATATGATATTGTAATTTACAACTGTTTGGAAATAAGAAATTTTACGGCAATCTTTAGAATGAAATAAATACGAATATGAAAATTATCCGGTAATTTTAGATTTATAAGAAAAACACTGTTTTTTAAAGATAGTTGTTTTCGAATTAATGGACAGTAAGACTACTAATTATTTATATTCATATGTAAGCTTTAAACCTTCCTCCGAACCACATACAAAATTTTTAAACCTGTTTAATTCAGTAAATTTAAATATGAAGTACGCTGTATTATATGTTTTCCGTATCGAAATTTCTTTCACAAAAACCTTCACACACATAGAAAATATGTTGAGTTCTGAATATCAAACTTTAATGTATTCACTCATGAATATTTATTTTCGGTTTTTAATCAAGTGTACCGAATTTTCCTTTCTTCGGTTGGATGGCGGGCACAATTGAGAAGTCTCGCGGTTTTTACAAAGTAATGTATTTTTGGTTACATTTCTTTTTTTTTAATAAATGTTGCTATAACTAAATTGATATGTTATTGTCTCTGTATCTTTCAAATACAATTATATAAATTGTTTTCCTTTACTTTTGTACTGTTTTTTGTGTATATTTTTCATTTTAATTTAAATTAAATTCCTATTAACAGATATTCCAAAATGAATTTTAAAAGCCTATAGAATGCGTAGAAGTATTGAATGTCAGGGAAGAATCATTCATAAAAGGACTCCGAAATTAATAGACAAAATGAATATCTAAGTATCATTTCAACCACATTGTAAAAATCTAAAATTTTACTCTTATTAATTTTAATCACGCAGGAGAGATTAGTATTAATTTTTATAATATTATTCACAGCCTATCTTAATATTATTTGGGAATAATTAATTTACGTCGCGTATTGGAACATTATTTAAAGAAATACAGTTCCCAAACGCATTACATGCAAAAAGGAAAAGAAAGCGTCCGAAAATTACCAAAAACTACACAAATGTAAAAAAAATATTCATTTCAAGTTCATAGTTTAGCTACTATATTTAACTCTATAAGTGTACATTTGATCATATATTTATACCAACAAGATAGGAGATACATCGCGAAAAGCTGTTAACATTACAATTCCACCAGCAGTAAATTAGTTTCGTCTAAAGGTGCCTTCTAAGTAAAATAAGATTCTACTACTCTGCTTCTCTAAAACTATAAAGCTGATCATATTTCAGTTAATGGAGGAAAAACTCAGCAATTGAAAAGGGATTATTATTTCGCAACCCTTTCTCGAAAAAGAGACTTTATTAAATAGCTTTTGTTTTTATAAAACAAATTTGTATATTTTTCAATTAGACCTTTTTTCCTCGTCTGATATTAGTTTTTTTAACATATATTAGCTGATATATTATAGAAATTTTTTGATTAATCATGAAATGTGATAATGTCAATAAAATATTTTTATATTCAAAGATAACTATTTTTTGCCCAATAGGGCTAAGAACTTCTAAATTACTTGAATTTATCTGATTGTGAGTATGTTGAGTTCATTTAATTTTACGTGTACTGTTACAACATTTAATATTATTTTGTAACTGACTTCAAATTTTCTTTCTTTTTTTTTTTTTAAATCGAGTATAAAATCTTAAAAATGTAGAAATATATCTTATGTAAAATTAATTCATTGTTTGTGTTTTTGGTATGTGATTGTCTAATTAATGTATATATAATTATAGTCTTATCGACTTGTATTATAATCTTAAATCGAAATCCTACATTGAAGTTTCAGTGTGTTATTTCTTAAATAATTTTAGAAATCCATATATGATATCCAGTAATTTAAGGAACTAAATAATTTATTTTTATGAAATATTTGGAAAGATTTAAAGATAATTTAAAAAAAAAAAGACAAGTCTTTCTCAAAAACCAAGCGTATGGGTCTTAATTTTGCTTCTTGTGGATAGGTGTTAAAACTCTAAATCTGGAATTTTATTAGACCCACAAAGATCGTAGATTGTTGACAGTTAAGCAAAAATATTATAATTAATTTCCTATTGCAATTGATATTGATAACAAAAAATTTATAAGAGATAATAAATGACTGAATCACCGATGATTAGAAAAATTTTAAAGCATGTAAATAAATATCAGTTTTATATCTGGTAATGAAACATCAGTTGGGGGTAGAAAAGGATTTTAATGATATCCTTAGAGAAAAGTAAACTTTTGCTTAAAAATAACTCTTAGATCCTAAGAAAAATGTCATAATAATTAATTTTAAAAAATTTAGTTGTGTCAAAGAGAAAAAATAAAATTGTGTATATTTGATCCAAGCGTAGGGTTTTTACAAATAAAGGAACATAATATCCATGCATAACTTTACATTTAGTTTCATACGAAATTTAAATTATTCTATTTTAATGATGCCATTAAATTTAAATTATTCCATTTTAATGATTAGTATGCGGATAAATATGCAAGATTTCTCACTACTTTCTTGAACATAAAATAATTCCATTCCTCAAAATAATTCACATTTTGGTAAAATTTGTACAATAAGTCTTCTGAAATTAATTAGGAAAATTAAAAATTTATTTTCTAAATTCTTTATTTTCTCTTATTATAATTATTTTATCTTTCTAAAAATGGCAAATTATATTTTATTTCTATGAAAAGAAAAACAGTGTCGCATTTTGTATGAATACTTTATATTTCATAGATAAGCGACGGACTTAACATGTTTATGAAGCAACATTTGTTGATAAATTATTAAAAACTATTCTAAAATTTCGCATTAACAAAGCTTTTCTTTCCAATAAATTAATGTAAAGAGTACAATAAGATTGATACATTCTTCTGCATTAAAATCAGTTTAAAAATGTCTATTAACGTGTAATTCATAAGAAATTTTTTAAATTGTGAAGAATTTGTAAACAGGTTACATTATATATTAAACATTTTTATATGTCTTATTTTTCAAGTTTCAGTCTTGCAAAAGTAGTTTTATTATGCATTCAATCTTATTTAGCTTTATTTACATCCAAAATATATTTCATGTACGTTTTGAAGAGAATACATTATAAAAATTTTCTAATAATCAGGTATTGTATTAATGCAGAAAATTTATATTTTAAAAAGATTGTATTTAATGTACATTTTTTAAATGGGAATGAGTTTTAAAATTGTAAACATTTTTGTGACGTTAAGTCCTTTTAAGATAAATTTATATCCTGTATTTGATTAAATTTTTTGAAATGTTTTTTTTTTATTTTAATGCTTTCATCTACACAGCTTTGTCACATTTCTCACCGAAACGAACCAGTGTTGATAAGTGTGAATATGTGGGACAAAATTTCCCCATATAAAAAACAGAGCAAATATCTTTGTATTTAAGAAATACTTTTCTTAAAATGGCATTTAAAATGAAAATGTACTAATGAAAACTTAAGAAAAAAAAGAAAAAGAAAAAATTTTATTTAAAAAGAAATGTTTCAGGAAACAAACCACATAAGAGAGAAATAAACAAAACAAGGAAAGACGAGATAGCTGCAGGTCAGAAGAAAATTGCCTTCTTTTGTTCTTTTTGAGACTTACAAATGTACTTGGTATGAATATTCTAAGCAAAGTGGCATTGTAATTTACCTTTTTTTTTTGAAAATTTGATACAGGTTCTTATAAACTTATTTCAAATTTGTTAGAAAAATTCGTAACTAATTAGTGTTGGTGAATTAAAACTTTTTATTTTATTTTAAAAGATGAGGCTTCAATAAAAGCATACATATATCAATTAATTTTTTTGAACCTTTCAAATTTTAATTCGAATAAAAATAAGTTATATTCGTGAATAATATATAGAAATTTTTTTTTAACGAATTGAATCTTAAGTACTTGAAACTTTTTAAATACCAGAGATTATTCTTAAAATAATAAAATTATTTGGATTAAGTATATTTGCAAATTAAAGCAATGGTTTTGGAAGAAAATTAAAAGGTACGTAATATTCAGCCCTTGAAGTACTTAACAAAGTAATTCAGATATAATTTCATTAGATTGATAAAAACTCTTCACATGTTTAAAATTTTTAAAAGTAATTAGCAATTTCCACTTTGAAAATATTCATTTTTTTTTACCTATTCAGTCAAATACATATAATAATTAAATTTTTTGTCTGCCTGTTTAAGAAATGCATGCACAAAGAAATAAATAACAATCATAAATATTCGGAGCACTCTCTAAGTAAAATATATATTATTATTTATTTACAGAATCTGTGTTTTTTTTCTTCTAAATTTTGATATATCAACAGACAATTAAGTTATTTTTTATTTAAGTAGTTACCCTCAGTGCAAGGTCTGCATTAGTAATATACAGTACTTACCAGTCATTTCACATCTAGCATTACCCTAAAAGCAGCTACATTTGAAAGTAAATTATTTCCAAACATTTATCTTGAATTTGAAACAATAAAGAACAATTTGTTTCAAAAATTAAGGAAAAGTGAGAATAATCAAGATTGTGAAATTTCGTTTCGATGGAGTTTAACAGAAGTTAACAAGATCAGTAACTAAACTATTTTTCCTAAATTAAGAACAAAATTAAAACCGAATTTTTTTTTTTGTATTATAAATACACAAACTGAAAGCATGCCAAACGTTTGATGTGTGGTGAGTTTCAATAAAGAGTGGAATCACGCCTGATATTAATACAAGCATAAAATCGATGTTTCCTGTTCGAAATGACGGTGTATATTAAATCAGAAACAGAAAGTTTCATTGCGTTATCAAGACTATTCGACATACTCTGAAAAGTTGTAAGGGTAGGGGTGTAATAATATGGTCTCCTAGAGCATTCCAAACATACTCAATCAAGATCATATCAGGCCAAACTTATGTAAACATGAATCTCTTCGTAAAGTTATTCTCCATCAATGGAGTTCGATGTGGCTTAGTAGTATCATCTTATAGGATGTAAGAGTTTTTCACTACATATGTATAAAATAAAAATAATAGGATCAAGAATATATGTTGTCTCTTAATAAAGGAATATTAATGGTGTCTCCCAAAGCGGTCAGAGTAGTCATAGAGAAAGGTACCTACATACTCACGTTCACTGGATTCACCAAATACTTTTCTTTTATGGATATGATTGGGATAATAACCAGCTTTTGGCTCCATCAGATCGCCAATCTTCTTAAATTATTTAGCACAGTATTATTTCTTCCGTATACTACGTAATTTGTCCGAAACTGCATTTGTTCTTGGACGGATAATCTAACTTTTACTTTTCCTTAATTTTCGGAAAACAGATTATAATTCTACTACATAATAAACGCGAACATAACAATAAAAAAACATTTTTTAAGCATCAATGCAATGCTTCAAAAATTAACAAAAATCTAAATTTTAAAAAAGAGTTTATTGTCGAAGAAAGAAAAGATAAATATGAAAATATTTTAAATTAAATATTTTGATTAAAGTGTGGGAATTTTATTCTGTATTGTATGAAAGAGAAAATTAAAAAACTTGTATTATAAAAGAAATACAATTTGAAGAAAAATAATTTTGTACACAGAAGTACTCACAAGAAAAACTTTATGCATACTTTGTATAAGCATTCTTTCAGAGAACGTAGCAGGTGTTCGCTCTGATAAAATGAAATATCTTGCAGAGATATATGTTTGTAGAATAAGAACAAAATTTTCAAAGTTTGCAAATGGGTATTCAAAAAATAAGGATAAAACATAAAAGTTATTATACATACGATATTTTTAATTATTTCAATAAAAATATAAAGAGTAGGCTGACAATTTAACTCCGATCTTGTTCTGATAAAGAACTATATTATCTTTAAATTTAAATATTTTTAGGCCCCATTTTCGGAATGAATATTTCATCGTATAATGATACAAATACCTTAAATAAAAATTATGCTGAATGCATATATCAAATATTTCTAATGTTTTAAAGCAATTGATTTAAATGGATAAATTCCAATATTAACAGGTGTGATAAAATGACGAAATTCCAACATAAATCAATATTACCACAGGTTTCTTTTTCAGAAAGAAGTATACATATAATAATGGCCATCTCTTGTTGCTATGTTTAATTGAAACGTATTTTTTTACAAATTTGGGTTTTTTAAGTCCGGAAAAGAATGCTCTTATGTTTTAGCAGAATCCTTTAAATTAAACAAAATATAGATATATTTAGTATTTCTTAAAATATTTACAGCCTAATATGAAGGGGTAATTAGATGCTTAAGCATAAATCACTCTTTATTTGGCTCTAATCAGAAAGTTGCAAGTGATTTAGGATAATTTCAGTATTTAAAATGCAAATTATTTTTCGTTTTATACATTATTGTGCATGATAATATATTTTGTTCAGATAGAGTAATAGTGAAGTTAATGCATAACTGAAAGAGGTTCTAGTGATGCAAGAATAACTGTCGACTATCTTCTGGGACAGTCAAACAGGATTTAAATTTCTAGAAAACGACTGTAGAAAAATCTGTGCGAAAGTATGAGTTTAAGTTAAGAGCGAAAAGTATGAGTCTTTTGGTGCAAGATATCATCCGATGGCCCAGAATGAACTGGCCGTCAATGCAGAGAAGCGAATCCATACTGGTCCAGAATAGGACAGTTGGCGGAATCATCAGGACAACATACGGATCGGTAAGAGAAGAACTCCTTTTCTTCTTCCTCTGATATTTTTCTGATTATAAATTTAAAAGCAGGCGTACTTCTTTTTGCTTCTTTTTACTGCTAGGGAAGGATTTACTTAGGATTTGTTCCAGAAGAAGATACAGAGAATACAACCTTCTACAGGGGTGTAATGGATCAATTGTTGAAACTCATCGTTTTGGGCGTTTGGACTTAAATGCATCAAAAATTGGTTTTTCCTGCACGAGAACATGCCATGTCATAATGCATCAGTTATTTATTAGTTTATTTGCATAAAGTAAATGCACAAAATAAACATTACAAAGGAAGTACGAGGGATTCCGACATGATTTGGAGTAACTCGAGGATAGTGTCAACCGATATATAGCTTTTAAAGGATCACATTCGAAATAATTAATGATAAATATTTAATTACTTAAATACTGACAAACAACGCCATCTGTTTTACAGAAAGACGATTTATGTCTAACGATCTATGTTATTTTAGTTTTATGTCTAAATATCTATATGATTAACTTTGCCCCAATCATTGTAAATATTTGCTTTTTAATAAAGATGCATTTAACATTATGTGGCTGCTGTCACTCCGCACACGGAGGCTCAGCCTTTCCCCGAATCTCCTAGACTCTCGCCAAGTTTTTGTTTTATTTCACTATGGATGTAATACAGCTAATTTCATTCTTCTTGGAATATATTTTTTAGATGTCCTATGGATATAAGCCCAAACTTTTGAAGTGATATTGTGTTTCGAGTACGGATACATATTCATTAGAAATTATATAAATGGAATTAGAGAAATCTTAAGGATACTTATATTTCGAAGTCGTAATATCTTATGCATATATTAAAATAACTATTTAGAAACTTCCTGTATATTATATATTTTGACTTTATAAATTTTATATATATGCAATGGATCGATTAAAGTTGAATGATATTCCCACAGCGCATGCATTGAAGCTGGTTAGCACTGAAAATGTAAAACTGCTATATAATGTAGTATTTCCCGATCAGATGTTTGATAGAATTTCTAAAGAGCGTCTGCAAAATCTTACAGATTTTACCTCAGAGTTTGATACTGAGAGTCATATCGAATTAATTTTAAAGAAATTAAATCAACCTAATTTTATTTGTCTCGCAAAATGTACAGTTAGAAGTAACAGGAATTTGCGAAGTACTTTGCAGTAATATTTTGAAATAATTTGCCGATTTACGAGGTCTAAAAATAAACTGAACAGATAAACTTTTCCAGAAGAGGAATTTTCATTTCTTTCTGCAGACAAATGATGCAAATACTGATGCTTCCCTCTTTTGGTAAACATTAGAGCCTCAGACGCCTTCAAGACGGATGAGTCTGCAATTTGCCCTTCACTAACTAGTGATTTCTAATAGATGATAGCAAGAGATTCAAGCAACAAGCTTGAGCACCTAGCTCTTTTAACGGAAATGATTTACATGCAATAGAACATTTCCCCCGTTTTTTAAGAAAGTTTTACATTTTGTCCCTCCACTGAACAGCAAAAGATTATTTTTGTTAAATGATTATTAATTGCGTGGTATCTGTTCATACAATGATATCATAACATCTCTTATTCATTCAGGAATTTGAAATAATAGATAAATCCAGCTCAGTTATACAAGGAATTGCAATATAACAAGATGGAACCGAATGAAACTGTTTCTAGTATTTAATTGCTATTCGAGAATTAGCAAATCTGGCTCCAAAAATTTATTGATGTGACTTCAATTATTGATTATTGCATCAATGGAATTCCCGATTCACCTTCGAATAAATTCATAGTATACAGATGTAAAGATATTCAGAAATTTAAAGATAAATTAAGTATATATGAAAATAATAAACACAAAAACGTATTTTCAATACTTCACGTATTTCCAATTTTCATTGTTACCACCTTGATGAAGGAAACACATTCAACAAACAACGACACGATATAAATCAGAAATTTAATGCATCAGTACCTGATTAAAATTTAAAAAAAAATTATAGAGGTCTGAACTAATTAAGTTGTTTTAATTGTTCAGATTCCAGACACATTTCTAAATTTTGTCCTAATAAACACCGTGGTCCAAAGTGTAGAAAATTTTGCCAAAGATCCAATGTATGTCCTTAAAATCCATTATTGTTTCCAATGATATGATTAACATTCATAAAGTAACTCCATTAAATATTATGCATAAAGATGTTGAAATTTCAACAAAAATATTGTTTCTAATAGACACTGGAAGTCAAGTTACTTTAATGAAAGAAATATGAAATCAAATAGGATTTTATTCTCTAAACATTAGCGATAGTGTATGAACTTGTTTTGGCTTTTCGAAAATTCATATAATTGGTTCCTTTCAAACTATTGATTTTATTAATGATCAACCTTTTCCTGTCAACATTAATGTTTCTCCCAGTTCTTCAATAAACTATGATATTACTTTTAGTTGTGATTTAATTAAGTAAGCTAATTTGACTATTACACCAAATGGTTTTATGATTTTCAAACCTGGAAATAAAAATTGCTAACACTACGCAAGAACCATTTGTTTTGGCTATAGGACAGAGATCCTAAATTTGATATTGGCCTTCACGTTTCAAAGCAAACTCAGTATCCAAAAAATAATCAAATCAATTTTATTTTATTTTTAAAAAAAAATCAATTTTATTTTATTTTTACTTATAAATATTTTCTGAATTATTATCTTTTAATTGATGTATTAATTTTGTATGTACGAGCACAAAAAGTTTGAAAAAAAAAATGAAATTGAAAAATGTAAACAAAAACTTTTGGGACTTGACCACACCCCTTTTTTTTTAAAGATGTCAGTAATTTTAAGTTATTTTTTTATCAATACTTTTCTGAAACTAATTTTATCTCGTTTTAATCATAGCTGTTATATTTTAACGTTCTTTTTTGTGATAACTTTCATTACAAATTATTCGTTTTTGATATCTCGTGTTTTATTTGTCGTGTCGATATCGAGCTAATTATAAACACGTTTTATATTGAAAAAAAAAATAAATAAAACAGTCTTTATCAAGACTTTCTTTCAATATTGTTTGTGTTGAATCTGTTGAAATTATTATTATTTTTTTTGACAATTGAAGATTTTAAAAATGCTTCGAGTAAAACGGCGGTGTCATTCTAAGCAAATGAACAATAAACGTTGGTGTAGTGATGCTGGAAATAAAGATAATACTTCAGAAGAAAAAATATTTGTTATTCCTAATATCAGAATTGAACAGTTATTAAATGATGAAAAGACCGATTGTTGCGATACTGGATATTTCATGTTTATGAGCTTTCTACAAATCAACAAACTGTTTGACAAGCTGAAATGCCTGGAATTTAACAAATCAACTTTATAGCTTGAAAGTGAGAAAAAAGTTACAATCTTCCTACACTTTAAAATTAATCTGCATTTTTTGTGCTTCTAAATTCATGCTGTAGAAACATCAAGTAAAAGGCAAACAAATACTGTTCCTGATATCAATTTACGGATTACACAAGCATTCTGCAAGATTGGGAAAAGTTATTCAGCCAATGAAAAATTTTGTATGGCCATAATTATCTTGCCTTTTTCATCGAGAACATACTGCAAATGGACAAACTTTCTTCACAAAGCCTATGGTTACGCTGCAAAGAGTATACAAAAAGCATACTGAAGTACGAAATGCATATGAAGTACCTGCTGTTCTCCCATTTGTCGACATAGTTTTTCTTTTGATGATAGTTGGTTGACACGAGGCAATATATCTTTAGTTGGCATTGGCTGTGTTACAGATATACTTACAGGCTATGTCATTGTACTTGAAGTTATGTGCAATGTATATCGTCATTGTTCCACAGCAAAAAGAGAATTAAGAGTTTCAAGTGTGATATGTGGTTTGAAAGGTATAAGAATGAGTGTGATATTAATCACACCGGTTCATCGGGTTCGATGGAAATGGAAGCATTATTAATACTAAAAAAAACCCATCTTTGGAATTTTGATACGCTACGTTATTATCTGGTAGAGATTTTAAAACTTTAAATTATTTATCCGAAGGAAATATCCATGAGGATATTGTCAAAATAAAAAATGGGGAATGAATAAACCACGTGAGTAAAAGATGAGGCACTGCTTTATGGAAGGCTGAGAAGGAACAGAGAGCTCGAGGCATCTCTTTAGATGGGAAAAGTTTGGAGCTTTGAAAGAAATTATCATAAAGAAATTAACTTCTTATTATCAAAAGATCATATTATAAAACAAAGGGGATGATCTTTCCATGAAGAGCAATAAATTGCATCATAGAATTTCGACTGATAAAAAGCCTGAGCATTCAAAATGTCCAACAGGTGTTAGTTCCTGGTGTTTCTTCCAATCTGCAATAGCAAAGGGCGAAAAACCAGGTTCTCATAAACTGCATGTGAGAACACCAATAAAAAGAAGGTTTTTGTCCCATATCCTTCCTATTTACCAACGACTTGCTTCTTATGATCTCTTAGAAAGGTGCGTCAATTGCGGTACACAAAATGCAAACGAAAGGTTGCATTATATAATTTCGCCGAAGTGTCCAAAAGAAATATTTGTGCTCAAAGATCGTGTAAAACAGGGATTAACAGAAGCCATTAGTGAATTTAACAAAGGGACTTTATGAAGTGTCAAGGAGACACAAAAAGTTATGAGTATTCCTTTTGGAAAGTGTGAGCCTGATCTTGGTGTAATACTGGAATCGCGAAAAAAATTATTTATTATGAGAAGTAAAAACACCAAATATCCGTATGCATGTAAACTGGTAAAAAGGCAGTTTTAAAACGAGAAACATTAATGATAAAAAAGGAAGACGTTAAATATAGACCAGGATACTTTTGAGATGTAAATAATAATGTAAACTTGAGACGTGATTTTTATTTCTTTATAAAATATGCACGTATAATATTTAAATGAAGACAATTAATACGTATTTAATTCATAATTTGTGTTTTTATTCATTATATGTTTTTATATAAATATATTATTGTGATATTATATGAAGAATAACATTTTAAAAGTGGTTGTATTTATTGTTATTTTACATTTTCCAACATTTTTCATGTTCGTCAGTTGCAATCAATGCCTGAAAAATGTTAGTTATTAAAAATAACGGTACTTTTTATTTCGTCGGCGCAAGCGATAAAGTCACCAAAAATGATGCAACCGATGCCAAACGGTATATGTGTTTACTGTGCGTTGTCACCAATAAAACCTACTTGAAAAGGTTTGCGCCGGAGAAATAGAAAAGTACCAAAATATCTTACGAAATTTTGTGAAAATACTATTATTTCTAAGAAAAACATATAGCTTATGACATAAAAGGGCATTTTAAGTTAATTTAAGCAAATAGTATTTATTTTTTAGAGTTATAAACTTTAAAAGGGTTTTCTTCAGTTTGTGTTTTCCGGATAAATCATTGCATTTAAATTGCTACTCCTGCCACAAATATTAATCAATTACATCCATTTTTCTTCTGTGTATTATATATAATACATGTAACAAAATTAGAGATCACCTTTGAATAGAAAGGCTTTTTTATAAAATAAAAATGTGAGAGATATCTGTATTTTTGCTGAATTTTAGCATGCCTACCCACATTTAATATTTTCCCCTCCAAAACTAAATAATCTATTACGAAATCGATCACTTAAGTTGTTTAAAACATCCTTGAGGGTATTATGAAAATTTTTCATAGCCAAAAAATTATTAAATAAAAAATGTGAAGTGTTTTGAAATTTTCCAAAATTTACTTAAAAATTTTTAATTTTTAACATTGTGTTAACAATGTATTCAAATTTTCATGTAAAATAATTTTCTTAACAAAAATACTACATAATTTAGCTAGTTATCAAATTTTTCAATGCATAAATAAAAAAAAAGGTTTCAAGGGTACTGAATCCCTTTAATAATGTTTAAACATTTCTTTTGTCATATAAACCACATAAGACAGAAGCAATGAACACAGAACTAAACATAATGGCGACGGATAATGAGCTAATTTATAAATAGAATTGTTGAGCATTTTTCTTCAGATTATACTAGTCAACTCCTTGTCGTTCACTAAAAAGACGGTTGTCCCTGTGTGTGCATTTATTTTAGAAAATTAAACCAAGTTTTGATTAAGGATCATTATGCTCTACCTCTTCTTGAGGATATCTTAAATAAACTTCAGGATTCCAAGATGTTTCAGTACTCTTGATTTACGTAACGGTTTTTTCCACGTATCCGTTAACGAAGTGGCTCATGTACTTCATTTGTCATTTACAATGATCAATTTTAGTTTCTTAAAATGCCTTTGGTTCTCTCTATGTGTCCTTTGGTATTTCAACGCTTCATTAATTTAGTATTTCTTGATTAAGTACTGAAAGGAATTGTTTTGCCCTATAGGGATTGTGACGTTGGGCTATTCACGATTTTCTCTTCCCTAACCTAGGGGACTTTAATTGAGATTAATTGAGTGAAATAACAATTTCTTCCGAACCAAAATGAAACTTGACTATGCTAATTAGATGTAGGTCGAAATAAAATGAAGTGATTAAGGTATGGTGATATATAAGTAAAGAGAACTTTAGAGGAAAGAGAGTGTGATTAACTCTGAGTACAGTTCTAAGAAGAGGCTGGTAATATCAAGAATTAGTTACTGGTTATTGCTGTCGCAGAGAATTTGTCGAAGAAAGCAACCCCATTGGGAAGGGTTTGGTAAGAGCATATAATTTCAGTGATATTTAAATTGATTGGCTAACCATACAGTCCAAAGAGAGTTATTAAATAATAAATTATAGTAATTGATAAAAATAAATACTTAAGTTGGATAAGACTTGTGAGTCTTTAGAACAGTTAATAACTTTAATTGTTAGTACATTTAATTGAACTATGGCACAAGTCGGATAGAAATAATCGTTCGTTACTGGATGACATTATTATTCCTGCTACAAATAAATCTGATGCTGTCGATTAGATTAAAGCTTTTCTAATTATGTTCGTAATCAGGGATTGGAAATAAATGTTCGTAAATGTCAGTTTTTACACAGGAAAATTGAATTTTTAGACCACGTAATCGAAAATGGAAATATGTTTTCCTTCCCCTTCTAAAACTAAAACTGTTGTCAATCACCCATAACCTAAAACTTCTAAAATATTAAACGTTTCTCTGGCCTCAAGGGCCATTTTCGTAAAATTATTCATGCTTATTCTTTTATTGCAAGACCTCCAAGAGATCTATTTCGTAAATATACCCTTTTTCCTTTTGATGTTAAACAAAAAGCTTCCTTTGACGAGTTAAAACATTTACTTTGTCAGAAAATGTCTTGCGCATATATCGACAAAATTAGGAAACCGAAATATAAACTGACGCGCCAATTCACAGGTATGCTGCAGTCTTATTACAACGATCTACAGTTGATAGCTTTTTGCATACAATATACTACATGTTCAATAAAATGTCTGAAACCGAAAGAAAATATAATAGCTATGAACTAGAAAAAATAGCAATCATAAAAACTCTTAGGAAAATTAAAGCATACGTTTTAGGAATGTTTTTTAAAATTCTGCATATACCTACACAATGAGCAAGAAAGACCTTAAGACGTAGATTGCACGTTGGACACTTGCTTTACCGGACTATGATTATCTAATCTTGCAACTTTCCGACTCACAACTGTTCTATGTTGACGCTTTAAGTAGGACTCGAGTTTTAATAATCAATTTACTGTTTCTATAATACATAAATTCAAAGAAGCTCAAGAACGAAATACACAAACTCTTGCCTTAAAATTTCTCTTTCATAATAGAGCTTATGACATGACAATGACATGTTGGGTTAAAAGAATACTTGAACATTTAAAAAATAATTATTTTATTCCTTTTGAATCCTTCCTTTCTCATAATTACTTCCTTCTTTCCTCTTAGATCCATTATCAATGTCAATGATGTTTTCTACTATCATATTCATAACAAGGTTACCTGTAATCATTTTGTTAGATACAAATTATTTTTTTTATTAAAAATATAGCTAAATGAGAGGAAGCTTAATTCGAATTTCTTTTAAATAATTAACAATGGATAATTTTTTAAAGTTTATATCTCACAAGTATGTTAAATCATAACAATTTTCTACTTAATCAAATCTACTGAGTTTAATAATAATCTAACGTTTAATTAAAATTCTTTAATGTGAACTAAAAATATGATTCAAGAGAAATAAAATCTCATTTCTTCTCGTCTTCTCGACATGAAAATCAATTTTAAAAGGTATGTATGTGTATGGTGTAGTGAGTTTAAATCAAATGAAAGACAATTGGATTTATTCTGGTTGTCTCAGTTTTTAAAACTTTGTTTTAATATTTAAATCTTTCAATTGCGTTAGGCATATACAATCATAATTCTAGATATTTCAATGCCAATTTTAGTATTAATGCTCCTTTTCGGATCAGTTCTGCTTAGAAGAGCTAATTATAAACCGAAGCTGGAATAAGGGGTATTGCTACTCGAACTTCTACACATTTTCATTTACGGCACGGAGTCTAATGTCAAGCAATTATAAAGGAGATTATTGAATGGAAATTGGAATCGAACTAACTTTGTCCGTTTTAATAGTTAATTAAAAGCTACTTAAACTGGTATACTCTTGGCCCGTATTTAAGATCCTACAGAATTCTCTTACTACTGGATAAAAGCAGTAATTATATCGTTCTGAATCAAGTTATACACATTATACACTAGACACTTATACAAGTAGGTGGGTAAATAACGTCTTCTATGACTATAAGAAAACCAATTTAGATAGAGTCATTACAGTGGAGTAAATTATCTCGGAGATATTCTAAGTGCAGTTTGAAATTTGAAAAAAAAAAAGTAGTTAATCCTTCAAATACAGTATATATATATATATATATATATATATATATATAATTTTTAATTCTATTGATATAGATGATCTTATATTTTGCAAAAAGAGATTTATTAGAAATGAATTATTAAAGATATTGTGTATGACAAATTTGATTACTTTGTTAAGTTACTGGTAAAAGAAAATTATAATATCTTTACTAATTAAAATGTATATACAGACGAAAGATTATTCTTCAAACTTTTGCTTAGCTAACCACTACTTATATTAAATAACCCTTTCACTACCGGAGGGAGAAAAAAAAGTGCCTCTCGGGGCCGGCGGCTTCTTACAGCGGAGTGTCGCGCTTTACCCAGACGATTTTAGATATTAGGCCTAATTCGCGAAGAAAATTCTTCTAAAATCTGCTATTATTTGGAATATTTTTGTTTCTACATATATTATTTAAAATGCATTAAACTTAATATATACAGGGAAAAAAGATTTAATTGAAAACTGTATGTTTTATACATAAAATTTTTACATAAAAGAATCTTACCTTTTAAGAAAATACAAAATACACTTACAATTGTTACATAAATCTCATGGTGCAATGGTGCAATGATGTACCATTACATGGAATATTAAAATATAAAAAATGAATCTTTTTTTGCTGTATGGTATTTTCATAAAAAAATTCTTCAATGCATAGTCCAACGTCACATGTCTTACACACATATTTTGTCAACTTTTGATGCTTCAGGAAAGATTTTGAGCAAAGGGCGCATCTTCTTCGTCCTTTTTTGTCATTTAATGACTATGTACTGATTTTGATTATTTTCGCCATCATCACTGTCAGATTCATTCATTAATTCGCAAATCTCAGAATCAGATAAATACATTCTTTTCGTCATGACTGTCCCTTCAAATAAGAACCCACCGAATGAAACGAACAGCTGAGGGCATATGCTACCAAAAGCCCTAACCCCCATAAACATGCATAAATTCTAGTTCGAACTTCTAAGCAGCAAACAAGAAAGAAGAAACCAAGCCGAAAGCAAGTGTACCCTTTAAATCATATCATTACATTTAAAGAGCAGCGTCGCAACACATGTTTTTAACAATTACTCCCCTCCTGATAGCTAGAAGTGAAATCCAAGCCCATA
>BMAW01119353.1:0-10967 GCA_019974015.1 Nephila pilipes
CTATTCCAATATCTCAATCCTAATATCTTATTTCCTACTCTTAACACCAGTATTTTTGGAACCATTCTCGTATCTATGCATTAAAAAAGTATTTAATAAATTATTATACATTTTTGCAAATGAATAAAATATTTTTTTCTCGCAAAAACCCTTTTTCTCCGCCCCCGTTGGAAAAACACTTGACGGTTCAATAATAACAAACTTTAAATGAGTTATAAATGTGTTATTTTGTGCCATTTTAAAACTTTTGAATATTTTATCGAGGAAGAATTTCTTTTCCCAACTTTATCCCTCGTGTAATGAATTCCAGAAATATCCACTTTCCTCAAAATAAATCACCAGAAGGGAAAAAAAAGTTTTATTAACTGCATTCTCGAGATAGATATAAATATTACGTTAATCTTTATTTAACCCTTTATTTGAGACTCTATTTTGCGGTTGTACCATTTATTTCGGCACATTTATTAATCAAAAGAAAAGGGCTGGAACTCGATTTCCCAGGAAATGAAACATTAATCAGTGAAAGAAAAAAATAGAAGTCTTAGCGGTGAGGATCATCTATTGCAGCTTTTTATTAAACCGGAAAAAGGAAAAAAAACATAAAGAAAATAAATATCTAAGAACTTATGAGCTGATTTAGCTTAACCAGAATTAATACTGAACTAAAGTGAATAATACTAAGAGTTTGAACTTAAGGCTCCCGTCTACCCGCCATTTTGGATTTCGTGGACGTAATGTTAATCCTATGGAATTCTGACACATCTTTACTATTTGATCTATTTGAATGCAATAAAGTGCATCTGAAAGAGCAAAAAATAATAAATGCTTCTGTGGAATTACTTTTTTCCTAAGATTTTTAAAAATATTTCTATTTTTATTTTAATTATTCGTTTTTCAGTTTTCCGGTCTTTAAAGAATGTTTTCAAATATTTTTAAAAATCGGAAGAAAAATGTAATTCCACAGATGCATTCATTATTTTTTGCTCTTTCGAATGCACTTTATTGCATTCAAATATATTAAATAGTAAAGATAGGAGAATTCAAGTCGAAATTCCATAGGATTAACATTAAGCTGATGAAATCAAAATGGTGGGTAGACGGGAGCCTTAAGGGTAAATATAATGCTCTTGTGTTTTCATGATGTAAAACACAAGTTTTCAGATTATTATTATTGTTATTTAGAATTTAGGAATTTTTTGCGCTAACCTTCATAGTAAGATATTCGTGGAGCAAAAAATAATGTGGTGAAAATTTTGCTGTTTTAGAACATGTTGTAAAATGCTTCATATATTTCGTTTTTAATATTGTCACATAAAACACAGGTAAGTAAAAAAAAAAAAAAAACGTGCTTCGTTTAATTGCAAATCGAGAATTTTATTCAGCAAAAGGAATCACAAATTTCAACTTGATAGGAATAATAAAAGTAAGATTATACTTTAAAGTAACATAAATATAAGTAAGCAATTTAGAATGCAAGGAGTAAAAACGGGAAACTAAAAATCTATCTCAACTTTACCACTTAGCGAGAGGTATATATAGAAAAGACAAGAGGATGCAATTCGTTTCACTTCATTCTTCCATCCAAGAATAAATGTGAGCTCGCTGATGAATTTCAATTATAGACCATTATCGAATGCAATCTATGGGTCGAAGTTTAAAAGGATATAAAGAGTGAAAGGAAAGTGTGTTTATGCAAGAGCTGAATCTGGCTCTTGCGCCATATCCAGAAAACGTGTCTTGCTACATCTCGCTCGTTTTTGGAGGAGGCTGGGAGTTAGGAAAGCTGTTTCTTTAATTGTGAGCAGCAGGCTGTAAATTGCCATCGTCTAAGCTTTGTTGAGAATCATCACACATACCTCTAGTATTTGTTGCTTGAGTGGAATTTTGTGTGATATTAACACTAAGTACTACAGTAACTTTTCCTTGTTTCATCAGTAGATAGAGTACCTAATGTCATTCTTTGCTCGTGTATTTCACATCATTTGTTCGTATCACAGTGTATGTGAATGGACACTAAGTGGGAAAAGAACTAAGATCGTTGAACATGTCAAATGAACAAAAAATTAGAAAAAAATAGAACTGTGAAAGCTGAGAAAATTGGAAAGAATAGATAGAAGGAAAGACTTACCTCGGTTCTTTATAAATTAAGTAGTTCAAAAAGAACCGAAGTAAGTCTTTCAGAACAGAATCGTATTTAAACGACTTGAATAGTTCCAAAAGGCAAGGAAAAAAAATATTTGGAAGACTTTTGAGTTGGAGAGTCCTTTTATATGAACTGGTTCAAAAGAACGGGTTGTTCTTTGAATCCCCATTCCTGTTGTGGAAGATATCTGCGAATATTAGGTATTAAATTATTTACTAAATATTATTTTTCTTTCATAGATAATAATTTTACCAAATTTATGGCAACCATGCGTTTTTTTTTAAAGGAAGACGATTACATTAAGGTAAAAGTACTGTAAATACCATTCAGTTCTTGACATGGAAACGTGATGGTCATTTTTTGGGTATTTAACTTAACATATGTTTCTATTTCGGATGATTTTCTGATAATTTGTGTTTTTAACATCTATGTATCAAAATAACAGGTTTAAAATATGAGCAAATAGCAACAGATAGAAATTCTCGTTTTATCTTCATTTTTAAACTAATTTGCATCTGTTTCATTTTTTGACTCAATATTTAAAAATAAATATCAATCAGAATGAAAAAGATTTAAATAATTCACTAAAATGAATCTGAAATATACAGCTCCGAATGCAACAAAGTTAAATTCCTCTCTAAGAAAGTTTGAAATGTGTCTTCTAAAAAATTCTAATGAAACAATTTTATTTTATTTCCTAATTAAACAGTCCGGTTTTGCATTAGTTATTATTTTTCATGAAATCAAAAGATTATGAACACCAATCATTTATTTAATTGTAGGAAAACCAATTTGTAAACATAAGATACAATAAAAGAAAAGCAAATATTTAATATTAAAGAAGAAATCGATATATATTTATTGTTAATAGAATCTTTTCAATTAGCTTGTAATATAATATTACAAGCATTACAAGTACATTACAAGCTAATTGAAAAATGATTAATCGCCAAGCGACTAAGAAATATCGCCAAGTAGGTTATTTCAAAAGATAGACTTCACTACTTTGGTGACGACTTGGCGTAATCATAATTTGACGGGCGCCGCTATAATAGACAAGTACCAATTTTTCTTCTTTTTTACAATATAAGATGTTCTGAAATATTAATTCTATACCATTTTATATGACTTTCTGCTGCTTGGAGAAAATATGGCTATTAGTACAATTATAGCTCAGCAAAATTATGTTAAGCCAGTTAGAGAAATTAAATATGACGTATTTTATTTTTATTTTGTTTTTCTTTCTATTTACCTTAGTTGTTTTTTCATCTCGGTATTTATATATTTTTATTGCTTTTATCTAACGTTTCCTGCCATCATTAACCCAATTGTATATTTTTTGAGAAAATTTTCTTGTATTTAATTTTTAAAAGTTTTGTAATGACTTACTTTTTCATTTCTATATATTTAATTAGGCATACTAAATAAATTTGATATTTTTTCTTTATAAATTTTCTCTCTATTCTCTAAAAATATTTTTCTGTACGGGTTTTCTTTTTCGCAGCTATTAATCTTATTGTAATTCTATTTTAATATTTATTTCTTTATTATTTTTTATTTGTTCGTGTAGGAATACTTCTTTATTTTTATTTAATCCATTACTTTTATTTCATAAACACATATAATTTTTTCATAGAATTTCGTTTCATAGATAATTAAATGCTTTGCTCTTTTACATGTTTCCCAACTGACGCATAACAATCGCATTATTCTTCCCGTGTCAAGAAACATAATTCGAAAAATAATTAGATCTGCGAGCTCAGTGACGTAATTTCACGTGAATAGAGAATTTATCTGATGAAAGAAAAGAGAAAATCTTTTGAATCACATAAACGATCTTATCAGATGACATTTAATTAAATCAATGCGTTCGTAGTAATTACATTTAAAGATAAATTAATATGAATAAGGAAAGGGAATTCGTAATAAAATTTCTTATGATAATAGTGGAAATCTAAAATAGTTTTTCTCTTAGTTTTAGCCACCTATATTTCATTATTGTTGTTACAAAACATCAACATTCATGTAAAATCCCGACACGCAATATGTACGAGGCGTGTTTGAATAATATATTTATTGAATAATGCAGACCTGCAAATTAGAAACTGCATTACGATTTTTACTCTTTCTGAGAGATTTTAACTTTCTTTAACAGGACAAAATACTAAAAACATTCCATCTCGCCAAACGTTTTTATGAAACTCAAGTTTTTAGTTTCAGTAAGCGTGAAATTTTTGTTAAATATAGTCTAGTGTTACATTTTTGGTTTTAAAAATCTCCATGAGCATCCCGTATCTCACAATATTTTTTTAAAAATATTACTGGATTCGATAATAAACGAAAAAATGGTGGAGGAGGGGGCGAAAAGTAGGAGAGGGAAGTAGGTTTTGTATCTGTGCATTATGTTAGGAGGAAGGTCAGACGGACATGTCCCAAAAGGTTTTAATTGATTTAATTGGTTTATAGTGAATGGTGAGGAATATTGGTTGAATTGAGCTCGCTTCAAAGTGTTATCTGGCATACTAGGAATACGTGTAAATAAAAACAGGTATAAACAAAACCGCTGTAAGATGGATCATGTTTCAGCTAGCAAAATAATTTCTGCATCTCGTTTGCTATGTAAAGCCACATTCAGTTTACTTCCAGCATTCAAATGTTACTGTGCTCCTGTTTTTTTTATGATTATGGACTCAAGGAGGATGTGCTATTTCTACGGACAGCTTTTATTTTTTTGTGTGTAAATACACGATAAAAAGTCAACGAAGAAACATAAGCATTTGTTGAAAAAAATTAATTTTTGCTTATTTCAAATGGAAACTTAGGGATCAAGACAAAATGCATCTATGGAAATAATTCATCTGTGCAATCAGATAAATCATATAACACATGGATCAATAAGTTCCGAGACTAACCCAGAGATGGCGCTCGTAGTAAACCAGTAACCAGGTCTTTCTAGAGTACGAACCTTTGCTTGAAACGTGTCAAAATTTTAAGTCGATCGGACCAAAAACAGCTGAGTTATCGAGGTTCGAGTAAAGTCGTTTTGTAGTTTGTTTAAAAAATGGAAAAAACCGAGTTTCGTGTTCTGATAAAACATTGTTTTTTAATGGGTAAAAACACCGTGCAAGCGAAACAATGGATTGAAAAATGTTACCCGGACTCTTGTCCATCAAAAGAAACGATTTGTCGGTGGTTTGCCGAGTTTAAACGTGGTCGTACCGACACAAATGACGCGGAACGCTCGGGTAGACCTGTGGAAGCCGTTACACCGGAAAATGTGAGTGAAGTGACAAAAATTATAATGAAAGATCGTAAAGTGAAGCTCCGTGAGATTGCTGAGATGACACAGATATCATATGGAAGTGTATTTACTATCCTTCATGAAAAATTGAGCATGAAAAAGGTTTTTTTCCAAGTGGGTGCCGCGATTGCTTTCGATGGAACAAAAACAGCAACGAGTCGATGATTCAGAAAGCTGTTTATCGCTATTTACTCGCAACAAAAAAGATTTCTTGCGTCGTTACGTGACCATGGACGAAACATGGATACATCACTACACTCCAGAGTCGAAGCGGCAGTGGCGCACAGCTGGCGAAAGCCGTCCGAAAACGCAGCAGTCAGCTGGCAAAGTCATGGCGTCAGTTTTTTGGGATACGCATGGCGTGATTTTCATTGACTACCTCGAAAAAGGTAAATCGATCAACAGTGATTATTATATTGACTTGCTGGTGCGTTTGAAGGAGGAAATCGCAAAAAAACGACCGCACAGTCTCGGGACTTATTGATCCATGTGTTATACTTAACAACCCCCCCCCCCAAAAAAAAGGAGCAATTGTTAGCATTTTATTGTCTCATTTACCCTAACAATACACATTCTATATGTTTAGCTCTAAGTCCTTACGTTGGTCGTGTTAATGTTCAGAGCGAGGTTCCAGCTCAGGTATCTACCTCTTCATCTGAATGTAGTTCAAAATCACAATGTGCATTGACTACTGTTAGTGAGGCTTGTGTTGTGTAAAAATAGGTAGCTGTTCGAAGTACAATAAACAAAATAATTTTTATTAATAAAGTATTGCTCTATTTCTTTCGTAATTAGTTATGGAAAGCACTATTTTGTGAAAAGAATTAAAGATTTCTAGTTAAAAAGCAGTGAAAAGTTATTTAATTTTGGTGCACAGATTTCTGTCAAACATTATGAAAAAAGTTCACCGTAAACGTTATTCTTGTGCATAGGAAAACACAAGTTAAAGTAAAATTGTTTACCTTTAAAAAAATTTATTTACTGGTTATATTACCTATTCCGAATGATGGGAAGGATCCTCAACTTCTTGTAACTGGTTGACAGTCACTTTACTTAGACCGTGTGATCAAACGGGACGTGAGCTATTTTCTGTTTGAGTGAGAAAATGGGGTTACAGTTTTAATTATGCGGTGGCTCACTTCAACAAAGACGGCAGAAGTTTATAACGAACCCAACGGGAAATCTCTTTTGCTTATAGTTGATAAGAGTACTAAGAAAAAGAGACCATACAAATCTTTTTTCGGGGATAAAGATTGAAGTTTAAAACGCCACCAACACTGAAGGTCAACTATCACGTAATACAAGACATCACACCCATAAAGAGTATAATCGAGTAACAACTGTAGAAATATTTCATCCTGTCATAGGGCTTTGGCGATGACCAAGTGGGACCCGTCGTCACTATTTACGGATTGGCGAGAATGCCTTATATCATTTTCATCATTTTCTTGACATTTGAAAGGAGTTGGAAGCAGCTTGTAATCAGTTAAGGTAGAAGAAAAGAGAGGAAGCATCTTGGTCGTCCCTAACTCCTCATTGTTGGTAAGTTTTAAAGTAATTTCTTTGTTTTAATTCTTATAATAAAAGCTTTTATTTCCTTCTCATCGATTGTACGTGGTTCCTAATTTACGAAATTTAGTAAATGGTGTGTATTTGTGTCTGAGTATAATTGATTAAATATCAAATGAATCGTATTACGAATAATTTACAAATTTACTTGAAGCAAGTGAAATTTAATACATAAGTCGAAAACTTCATTTGAAACCAATGAATTGAAAACGTTTTCGAAAGTTTTAAAAGCTAGAAAATGAGTCACAATGATTAATATACTCGTAAGAATAATATTTTCGAAAATTAGAAGCATACGATTCACCAAAATACTTGCATCAACAACCGGTAAGAATTTTAACAAAAGTTTGTTCTAAGAATGTCAGTTTTCACAGAATACCGTTAAAATCCAAGATAAGATTTGGAATCAAGTTGTCGGGAATATCAACTGCGGAAAATCAAGCATTCTTTCCTTAGAACTAAGAATGGAAATCCCCGCAGTGAAGCCAAATTTCGAATGCTATTGATCCTAATGTGTATCTCCCGAATCACAATGCATCGCTTTGACAGCAGCAATGAATAGGCATGTCATCGAGGTACAAAGAGAACGGTTTATGAAGAGAGACCGAATAAAGTGATTCCGTCGAGAATAAAAGCGGTAAAACAGAATTTAAGCTAATTCTTTTTTGACATGCTTACTCTTATTTATCGGAAAAATAGTTTTAATGTGATTTTGTCAAATGTTTGTGTTAGATAATCAGCAAGATAATTGGAAATTTGAAATTACACTGAGGGATTATAAAAACCTAATGATTCTAATTTATTAACTATTTTCGTTTCAACTAAATTCTTGGTTAGATAATTTCTGAAATCATCACTAAATTGTACCAGAATATGTTTTCAAGTTATGTGTTTTGATTCATATATGAGGTTGATTCAAAGTAAAATATTTACTTAAAAGTAAACGCTTACTTTTTTAATCTTTCATATATATATATATATATATATATATATATATATATATATATATATATATATATATATATATATATATATATTTATATAGAGTTATAATATATAAAAAAAAAAAAGGGGGGCGGACATAACTAACTTATAAATGTTTATCAATCTATTGTAAGAATTACTACTACAGAAACTCTTTTCTAAAAGGAAATAACTACGTGTTTATTATTAAATGCAATTTAAACATTTTCTTACGTAATTATTTAAGAAAAATAATATCGAGTCCTTTTGTGATTTTCGAAATATATGTGTGTTATTCCGTTATTTATTAAATGTTTCTGTTAAATTTCCTTCAGCAGCCAATAGCTCTCTAGTGGATTCAGAGCTATTGGTAGCCAATAGCACTCGAGTTGATTTTCAGTGCGATGTTAATAAAATAATCAATTAATCATTAATAATTAGTTTTTAAAAAAATTAGCACTTTTGGTGGCTAAATCTGATATTTGCAAAATTCTGCATGAAACCATGTTTTTCATTTATATTATTGAATCAGGTAATAATTTGACAAGTTGGTAACTATATGGCTTCGATTTGGCAACGACAATTCTAGGCCCTATTATAAATTTGAGAGCTCACTTGAAATTTAGCATCCGACAATTGAAGGATATACTTTTAGAACGTAGTGGAGTCAGTTTAGTTTCAGCTGTGGACGATTAAACCTCAAGCAGTTGGGAGATTTATCTTAACCTAATTGCTTAGTAAGAATTTTACTACGAACATCAGAGTTTTTGTAACTAGAAGTTTATATTCATTTGTAAATAAATTTTGTTGCGCTCGCAAGAAGTTAACGACTGTACTACAAGCATTAGTAATATGGAATGAGGCAGAAAGGAAACATGTTTTTTAAAAAAAAATCACAAAAATGGTAACTGTTCCTAAAAAAAATTATTCATATACCCAAGTTTATATCCAAATATAATTTGACAAAATCAAGTGTGGAAAACGATAGATTCCATGTGATGTCTGTTATCACTCATAGATTTCTAATGGCGTTCTTGGAATGTTTTCGTTCAGTCGATTTAGATGGCTTTCACACGAATAGCCCCCTTCAGTTATTTCCCGTATATGTAAGCTATGGTACTTATGTTTATACATACATGCCTTAAGATTATTCATAATCGTAAGAGTACATGGCTGAATCACGAGACTAGGGAGGTCAATAGATACAATCAAAACTGGAAATGAGGCGACCAGGCAAAAGAGGACGAATAACATTGAATGATGCTCCTGCTGCGTGGATGTCGTCCTATCCTTAAAAAATCACATGGAAATACATTTTCGTCATAATTCAGATAAAAGCAAGTTGCTTATGATATCGTTGTAACACTCAGAGTTCACAGTAATAGAAATGGTATTGTCATCTTTGAAGAAGTAGACATCTTTCAAACCAGTTTTTCCCATAGCCTACCAAACAGTCATTTTAGGGCTGTGAAGTAGACTTTCAAGTAAATCTTTTGGAATTTTGGAAGCCCAATAAAGGCAGATCTGTAGATTTATTGATACGAAAACTATGTTATCGCTCATGAAATGAGTTTGTCATTTTACTCAAAAATTATATCCATCTCATGCGCGAAGTTCAAGCACAGTGGTGTAATCCTCGACTGTGTTGCAGGTCTAAAAGCAAGATACGTCTTTTCGAACAAATACCGAAGTCAACTTCAGTAAAGTACTACTGAGGAAATCGATTGGGACAGAGCAGCACGGCATATCTGACAATGTAAACATTTTCAGAGTTATGTATCGTTTGAGAAACCCCCAATGATTTTTTGCTCATTGGTGTACCTCGCGTACAAAGTCTTAAAATCTAGCATGGTATAGTGTTATATGTGAGAATGGCTTGATTTCTATGAATATTGATATAGCGGTGAAACTCATGCTGGATTGCTGTGGTAGGCTAGTTATTTTTAGCGAAACAGTCCTACGCAAAATCACGGTGTTCTTTTGTTTACGACTTCAAGACTACAACTGAAAACAAAATGGTATGATTTCGCAAACCGAACAAAATCACGTCCGAATTTTCTGCCGTACCTTGTACAGGTATAATAATTATTTTCGTAACTGTTATGAGTTAAAATATAGTTAAAAATTGTAATTTAATAGTTTAATTGTGCCGTGTAGTGCGTTGCGCTACTGTCGGATTAAGGATTTTGTAGCTGTAGTGCAGTCCCAAATAAAATGTTGAAAACGAACTCATAGATTCTCTGAAACTAATTTGTTTACATAGTCTCTTCCGTCATGAAATAATAAAGCAGGATTTCTTTTGACCAAATCCTGGTTAACGGGGGCTGCTTGGCGCGATTTTTAAAATCGTGCCAAAGTGGAGCTAAATTCAAGAATTGCCAACTCGTAGTTGTTTCAGTTGAAAACAAGATGGGTGTTAACGGAAGGACAGCTTTGTAAGCTTTGCAGTTGTAATGAAGTCATGCAAAAATGCACTGCATAAAAAATGAAAACCACTAAGAAAAACGGAAAAAATTCACTGACCTTATTCTGAAAGAGTGCCTGCATCCATCGGCAGGAAAATGGTTGCCAACCATATTTACCAAACAAAAGCAGCGATAATTTACAGCTT
Source organism: Nephila pilipes (assembly GCA_019974015.1). Lineage (NCBI taxonomy): Eukaryota > Metazoa > Arthropoda > Arachnida > Araneae > Nephilidae > Nephila > Nephila pilipes. The sequence goes on from BMAW01119353.1 coordinate 10,588, forward strand.
TTAAAACAATATCATTCGAATTTCTGATACTTTTATATGCCGATTTTTTTCTTCCTTTCAGGAAAATAAAAGTTTTAAAGATTCTCAACGCTTTTATAGGACGGTTGATTGCCGATCATATTTACCAAACTAATCTTGAATTATTCAACTTAACGCTTACAAACCGATTTCTTTTTAATACCTTTTTTATGCTGGTTTATTTTTTTCCTTCCAAAAGTTTTGTAAGCTTTGTAGAAAAATGGATTACATAAAAAAAAAAAAAAAAAACACAGAGAAAATCTCTAAAAAATTAACGGGAAAACAATCACTGATGCAGTCTGCATCCATTGGTATGAAAATGTTTGCCAATCACATTTACCAAACTAATCTTGCGATATTGC
>BMAW01119356.1:0-14419 GCA_019974015.1 Nephila pilipes
TGCATCAATATTGATTTTGGATAGTATTGTTTCTCAATATTCGGTTTTCCATTTAGGTACGGAATGGCACAATGGATCCTTCGCAAATCCATCGTGGACAAACCTTCAACATGATGGAAGGAAATCAATGGAACAACGGTACAATGGACAACCGTCAAATGACACTCAACAGACAATTTCAACCGGGTTCTATGGGTCCAGGAAGGTAACTTGATTTGTTTCTATATTTCATTCTCTATTTTCAATTGTGCATGGGAGGAGGTATTCGATCATGTGTGCGTGTGAGTTTGGGAGAATTTGTATTAAACTGTTCTTTTACATTTGAATGAGGCAAGCCTTATTTGAATTAAGATGTCTTTAAAACTAAATTGTTCCAGATACTTTGCGTCTTTTTTGCATGCAAATTTTATAATTTACGTAATACATATCTCCGACTTTAATATTAATTGACGAAACAATAGCAGTTCATCCACTACCTATCGGATGAACTGCTTGAACCTTGAGTGCACAATTTTTATGAGAAAGAATTTGAAACAAATACCCGATTGAATTAGTAAAAAAGTTCAAATATGATATGTGGAATTTGAGAACAGGTTAAATGTATAAAATATGAAACAGACTATAAAACAAATAATATAGATTACTGGTTATTGTTTTGCATTGCATTTAAATCATGTACAGTCTTCCTGGGTCCTTTGGTTGTACATTTTTATAACTTAAATTTTTGATTAAGAAATAAATTGGGAAGGAATTTTCTACAATCCCTATATATATCAAACTTTCTGAAAACTAAAAAGATTATAAAAACAAGTCCTAGTTCCTAAAATTTTATGAACTAAGACCTATTAAATATAAACAAACTAGCTTACTTACTTAAGGTTTGGGATAACCCGGTTATATGTAGCATTTTACGTATGGAAAATTTGAAAATTATAGTATCTTTTCCTTATCTATCATGTCATTTAAATAACTTGTTGCATCTTTTATATCTCCTGCTTAAATTTTATCGATGTTTTTTTTTTGTTTAAATTTCTGAGCAAAATCAACAGAAATTTTCTGAGAAAATATTTTGAACTCTATATGTATAAAAACATTCAGTTTCTTTTAACCTTTTCGTATTTAAATTTTTATTTAGAAAAAAATAATTAAATTAAAAATTAGAATCTTATTTGTAATTATAATAAAAAAAATTGAAGACGTACATATCATATGATATATTCATTTATTTGCTGAGGAGGAGAAACATCATTTTTTTTTCTGAATCTTAAAGTGTTGAACTTTTTTTTTAATTTTCAAAAGAATTATAAGACACATTTCTATTATTACCACTTTAATTTAAACTATGGCATAAATATTTCCTTTTATACTTTAATTATATATTTCAGTGTTTAATATAAATAGAAAATTACTTAAATATGTGAACGAGATTAATAAGTGAAGAAAGTGAAATATATATTTTTGACAAAACGAACTTCTGTTTGTATCTTATCAAACTCTTTAATTTCTTATATTTAGCCCTGGCTTCCCCGGGGGTACCATGCAACAAAGTGCCAGCGCAACAGATCTCCAAAGCCTGCCTGGTATGGATGGGCATCCAGGAATGCCACCTATGCATTATCCACACTATCCAATGAATCCTCAGTTACCTCCTCATTATCCTTATCCAATGTATCCACCGCATTATCCTAATTATCCACAATATTTCGGGAATTCTTTCGCTAATCTCTCTAGCCAACCGACGACGACAGACGGTGATGCCAGTGACCAATCAGAAGCGTCGTCAAGACATCATTCTGGTAGGAAATACCCATTCAGGAAGAGAGCGAAGAGATCGCAAAGTGTGATGATAGACAGAATGGCATATCCAGGTAAAGATCCTCTTGGTTGTTTTTTGTTTTTGTTTTTACAATAAACTGTTTCTCACTGTAGAAATAATCGAAGTAAATTAGTGAATTAATTGCATGTGCTATTGTAAATAGAAAATATCAATATTTGTCTTCACTCGTAAGTTTTTCTTTTTACAAATATTTCTCACAGTAAGCAATTTGAAATAAAAAAAAAATCTACTTTAGCCTCTTTCTCATGTGTTTTTGAGATGGTAAAACGTAAATGAACTATGCATATATTGCACTAGACTTTCGCAACAGACTGTTCGCGACGGACATTCTAACGTTTTGAATCATATTTCAGCAAAAAGTATAAAGGATTTCTATTGCAATTTAATGTAAGTGCAATTTAAAGTAACATGTATTTTCTATTGCAATTTAATGTAAGTGCAATTTAAAGTAACATGTAGTAAGTAGATCGTGCTGTTCCATAAGAGGATCTTTGACGTAAAAAAAAAAACTTGGAACTCGCAATCTTATAGCCATGAAGTTTGCGACCTTACTTCTAAATTACTCCATTCCGAAAACATATCCAAAAAAATATCTTTAAGATTTTATTCTCATTAATAGTAAAGATGTTAAGGTAGATGGATTTTGTGTTCATTGTGTTTTATTCATGAGATCAACTATAACTATTAGTCAAATGCCGGTAAAATTATTGTATGAAGAAGTCTCCTAGGATTGTAAATAATTACAACTAAATTACTCGCTAAGTAATAATAATAATTAAATAATAATACAAATGATATAATGATAAATAAACAAATAATAATAATAATAATAATAATCAAACAACAAATAATAATAACTAAATAACAAATAGCAATAATTACTAAATAATAATACAAATGATAATGATAAATAAACAACAAGTAATAATAACTAAATAACAAATGATGATGATGATGATGATGATGATGATGATGATGATGATAATAATACAAATGATAATAATAACTAAGCAATGAATAATAATAGTAATAACCAAACAACAAATCATAATAACTAAATAACAAAAATAATGAAAAATAAACTACAAATAATAATGATAAGTAAACAACAAATAATAATGATAAATAAACAACAAATAATAATGATAAATAAACAATAGATAATAATAATTAAATAAAAAATAATAAGAATAACAAAAATAATAAGAATAACAAAAATAATAATACAAATGATAATAATAAATAAACAACAAACAATAATGATGAATAAACAGCAATTAATAATAACTAAATAACAAATAATAAGAATAGCAAAATAATAATACAAATGATAATAATAAATAAACAATAAATAATAATAACTAAATAACAAATAATAATGATAAATATACAACATATAATAATAATACATATACAAATAATAATGATAAATGTACAACAAATAATAATGATAAATGTACAACAAATAATAATGATAAATAAAGAACAAATAATAATGATAAATAAACAATAAATAATAATGATAAATAAACAATAAATAATAATGATAAATAAACAATAAATAATAATGGTAACTAAATAACAAATAATAATAATAACTAAATAATAATACAAATGATAATAATAACTAAATAATAATACAAATGATAATAATAACTAAATAATAATACAAATGATAATAGTAACTAAATAATAATACAAATGATAATAATAACTAAATAATAATACAGATGATAATAATAACTAATCAATAAATAATAATAATTACCAAACAACAAATAATAAGAATACCAAAATAACAAATAATAAGAATAACAAAATAATAATACTATTGATACTGATAAATAAACAACAAATAATAATAACTAAATAATAAATACTGTTTAAAAAGACACTAAATAGAAATTAATGCCTTGTGACGTATTTCCTTCCTTTTTGAACTCTACAAACATCTTATATTCTAATTCAATAGTCAGAAGCTCAAAACTCCATCTGAAGATACGTAAGAGCAAGACAAAACACTTTTGACAACTACCTAAAAATAGAAGTGTCCTCTCTTCTCTCTCGAATCTCTTTTAACTCGGTCAACCTTAATACATATTCTAATAATAAAGTCTTAACTCATCAAGTCCCTCGTTTTCTGATTCAAACTCTTCTCCATAACAGCAAATTCGAATTTTAGTACTTTAACTAGAAGTCGCTGCAATCTGAAGGATTAATTACGGTATTTCAATTCAATTTACAAATGTCGTTATCCTCTATTTCCCTCCATTTCCTTTCGATATTATATAGCTTATATATCACTATCTCTAATTCAATTCACAACACTTCTTATCTTTATTTAATTTACCTAATCACGCTTCTTTTTGATTGGGAGAAATTGAAATTTTATGCCATTCAAATTGCGAAAAAGTCACCGAGGTTATTGGAGAGAATATCGCGAATACCCCAACACCAAAGCCTGCATTTGTCACGTTATTTGAAGTTAACTATCCCCTCTATATCCAATGAGTATTTAAATACTTTTTCAATGCAACATGCAAACTCAAGGAAAGTTAATTAATTTAGTAACGATCATTCATATGCGTATTCATACTCTATTATTTGACATTGTAAAATGGCAAATAAATAAATAAGTAAACACGAGAGTATTACTTAAAATTAAGGGGACTTGGCACCTTTCAAATGCCGAAAATCGATGAAAATATCAATTTTTCAATTTTTAGCTCAAAATGTACCTTGGTACCTTTTGTATAACTGTGCGAAGTTTTGAAACGATCTGATTGAAAAAATAGTACAATTTAGATTAAACATGTTTTACTTTATTTTATATTAGATAATGAAATAAGTAGCAAAATAATTTTTCAAAATATTTTAAATTCTCCATTGTACATTTCACGTACTTTAACTTTATTTATCTTATATATTTCATTTATTTTTAAATATTTTTAATATATGTTTCTTTCAAAGAGCAGTCAGATGAAGATTTTAAAATTTTTCGCAATTTCGGGCTCAGACAAACTTTTTTTAAAAGCTTATATTTTTGTTGAATGCTTTCAAATTGAAATGTACTATGCTTTATTTTAAGGGTATATATCTATAAAATATATTGACAAATTATTACAAAAATTAGACATTGTTTTGATATTTTTTACTGATTATTATTCTTTAAAAAGCGTTTTCTCAGTTTGGGATTTTTCATGAAACCATAGTCTACAAAACTTTAACAGATATTTATTAAACAACTTGAATTTTGGTGTGTTTGTTTGTTATAATATGCTTGGTAAAATTAGGGATCCATTTTTCAATATTTTGAATAGAAAAAATATTATAATAGAAAATATAGCAGAAATCATGTTTTTTTGACCTATTTTCCATAGATGTGTGTTTTTTAATTTTTTTTTTCTCAAAAATTCATTTGTTTCTTGCAAAATCGATCCCTAAAGTTATTACACATATTCTTATGAGCCTGAAAAAACATTTTGGTGTCAAAATAATGGTAATTGTGAAAGAAGAAACAATTTTAAAATCATTGAAATTTCTTAAAAAAATTTAATTTTTAAAATTTTTATCAAGTTAAGCACTTTTTTACATGGTAAAATTACTTTTTTTAATAGTAACTGTTAATAATATACACAAAAGATAAGTATAAACACTTAAATAAAAAAAAATGGTCAAAAGGTGCCGAGTCCCCTTAATTATACTCTAAGACATATGGGGGACAGTTAGGAATGAATATTTTAATGACACTGAGAGTTTTTATTGAGTAATCGGAAACTAACCCAAGAGTTTCATCTTTGGAAAGATACAAAGGAGTTTATGAATTTTTTTTATCTGTTTATGTTATATTTTATTTTTATCATTTGCAACATTTTTTTTTTTTGTGTGTGTGATTTAGGTCAATTTTACCCATTTGGTCCTTTTCCTCCCGGCTATGGTCCCGGTCCATGGGGTGCACCATTTCCAATGGAGGCTCCTCCGTCTCCGGCGAGCTCTATCCGATCTCTCAACAGAGTTGGGCGCACGAGACGTCGGAAAAAACTAACCAGCGAGGATGACGATGAAGAATTCTCCATGTCCAGCTCTCCGATGAGTCGGCCGAAATCATCGTCTTCCGAGAGACCTCTGCCTGCTCAAAAATCTGCCTCTAAAGCTAACAGATCCACGTCTTCTGAAGAGGAAGACAGTGATACAGGGAATAAGAGGGAGAGTAGCAGAAACAGAAAGGACAGAGTATGAATTTTCTGTGGGTTTTTCATGCAATGTTAATGCATACCTTACATAAATTAACAACATGCAGTGCAAATAGTCAGTAGGACCAAACAACGAGTTTTAACCTGTAACATCATCACTGTTTTTTCCATGCATTTTTTTCAATGCTTGCTTATTCGTGCCTGTTGTTGAACATAAGCAAGGTTTGGGAAGTTATACAAATGTAAACACTGAATTAATTAACTTTGTATTAAAACAATATATTCTGAGATCCAATTTAACGTGAAACATCATGGATAACTGAAATAATTGTCAAAAGTCCCTGCAACTAACATTAAAATAAAATTTAAAGAGTTCTATGCAAAGAACAGATTTAACCGCCCAAGGTGTGCTTTTTTTAATAATCATTATTAAACTACTCAATTAAATATAAGAATTAAAATAAACGATGAAAATCGAGAAATGGACAATAGTAAACTTTTCCGATATTAAAATTAAAGGAAAACGATAAATTATTAAATTGAATACATTTAAGCTAAATGTAATTATAAAATTAAAGCAAACGATAAATTATTAAATTGAATATCTTTAAGTTAAATGTAATTAAAATTGATGCAAACGATAAAAAATTGAAAGTGATCCACCTAAAACAATAGCCCCTTCGGTGGCTAAAAAAAATGGCTGTCTTACAGCTGTCTTATAATTCTAAATAATGTTTTTTTTTTTTTTAGTCATATCTTGATTCCAGTTTACATATTATTATTTAAGGTAAACATATATCGATAAGTAAATAAAATACTTATTTTTATATTTGTTTCACTTCAATCCAATAAAAAAATTGGGGAAAATTTATTACATGTTTTTGAAAATTGAGTTCATTTATGGTGAAAGCAGGTATCAAACATATATTATATATATTTTATTTCAATCCCATAGAAAATTCAGGAGAAATTTATTATGACGTATTTTTGAAAATTAAGTTCGTTATTGGTGAAAACAGACATCCAAAATGTACACAAAAACTAGATAAATTTTTGAAAAGTGATCGGGCACGACATATTTGGGTTAACTAAAACATAGCATTTTTGTGTCTGAAATATAAATAATGGGAAATGAAAAAAATACGGTAATTTTTGCTTCAGATATATTATATCAACCTGAAACAAAGCGTAGCCAAGTTACGTTTCATTCCCTGTATTCCGAATATAATGAACTATTTCAACTATTTAGGAAAATTAACTAATACCAATTTATTCAACTATAGAAAGCTTCTCTTTTACTTATTTATGTGAAGGAAAGGTTTGGGAACAGTTCAAAAATATAATATTTATGTTATTGTACAGATGGCTTCAGCATAAAAACTTACTCCAGAATTTTTCATTTATTGATAATTTAAATGAAACATTTTAAAAACCATACTGAATTGATTCAAATTTAATTCTTTCAACAGACGTTAAGGAGAGAGTCGGATCCTCGCCGATTACCTTCTCCCGTTCCAAAGAGTCCTCAAATTACACATAAAAAGACTTCAAAGCTAAAAGACAGAGAAACCTTGAAGCATACAAACGCAGAAGAAATACAAGCAAGTCTCAGTATGATGGAAGGAAGATCTTCCAGAGATTCCAATAGAAGTAGATATTCAGATGCTGAGGAAATGCCGGGCAGTCCGGCTAGAAGATCATCACGCGACTCTAACATTGGTGAATGCCATTTTAAAGTTTATCAAAAGTATTATATTTTATTTGATTTTTAATCACTCACGTAGAATATGGCCGAATAATGCGATTCTTTAAAATCAAGGTAATTATTTTCCTGATTCGCTTATAATATTTCAAAAATTATCACAAGTATGAGACCATTCTACTCTAAGAATGTAAGAAAATAGTCTCCATTTCTTTCGAACGTCTTTCTCTTTGGTTAAATCACAATCAACAATATTTTCTTTAACCCTCTGACTGTTCAATTCATGGACCGAAATCGCTTCAAAAATTGTGTAATTTTTTTGTTGCATATTTTATATCTATATATATTGGAGAATTGAAAAATGCAATTTTCTTTCTGGAAAAGATTTTTTATGTAGATTTTTTTCATGAGAAACAAAGTTGCCAGAAAAACCAATTTCAGATATTATCACCAGAATTTTTTTTTTAATAAATTTCAATTCAATTACAGTTAATTTTTATTTATTGCATAATATTAAAAAGTAAAATGAATGAAATTTAAGAAAATATAAAGCACTAAGAAAAAAATACCTTAGATATACAGTTTAGTACGATAAAGTTCGAAACAGGGTTCAAGGCAAAGCCCAACTTCACAGTCTTTGCACCAGATTCGTATTTCTTTGCGATTTTTTCCCCCATTTCTTTTCTTGAACAGCACACTGTCTTCCATGCTCTCTTTTTATGGGATTAGGTGATATGTGGCTTGCAAAATGGCGAGCTGTTAATGTGAACTTTAAGCGGTAATACCACATGCCTTCAAATGTCGCAATTTAGTGGACAATTAACGACATCTGTTGGCCAAAACGTAAATTGCACGTCTAATACTGTATATAATTTATTTCAGTGATTAAACGGGGAAAACGCGGGATGCAGTCCTCAATAAAGGAAGAAAAAAAACAGGCCCGCGGAAATCGCGGGATGCTCAGATTTTCCTGCATTTGAGTGTCCTACCCGTGGAGGGTTAATGTGTTACGAAAATTTAACCGATGTAATTCAGTTTAAATGTAGTGAATTAAAATTCCTTGTTGAATTTCAAATGCTTTGATTCCGGTATTGAAGTAATCCAAGCGGTTTTTTTTTAAAATTTGGAAAAATATATAGTTTTACAGATTGTTGATTAGTAGCTTTTTTTTATTCATGATAAAGTTTTTTTAAAATCCCTTTTCATTTTTGCATATTCATATGAAAATATATTTCAAAAGGAAATCTTGAGATCGAAATGTTTCCAATTAAAACTTGTTTCTTAAATTAGTTTCGCATTTATTTTAATTTCCTTTATTTGAATCAATAAATCTTCATCAAACTTATTTATTAAAAATAAAATGTTTGTGATATATATATTGCAAATGTATATATGAAATAACGTTCCTTGTCAATTTATTTATTTCTTAATTTATAAGCGAGAATGAAAAATATTCAGCTGATATTGTTAACCTAAAATTTTTAAGAAATATACTTTGACCTGTGTGTTACGGAAAGATGATTTATGATATAATCTATTTCTTAAGTATTTTTATGAAATCTTTCTATTTCAAATATTTTCATATGAAATTGATCCTAAATATAAAGTTTTGAAAACTTGCACATAAGCATTTTATTACTGTTTTATGAAAATATTTCATTGAACTTTTGCTTACTTTTTCTATTTCTATTCTAGATCAAACCGAACAAGATGAAGCTACATCAATCTGGACTCCTCACAGTTCTTGGCAATGCAAGCACTGCACTTTTATCAATTCGGCGGGCAACCGAATCTGTCAGGTCTGTTGCAAAACAGCAACAGCTGAAGAGACAACTTTGGTGACGAGTAGACCCGCTAGCGCCAGCAGCAGAAAGCAAAGTCTGGAAAGTTCCGAAAAAAGCAGTTCTTCTCCGGAGAAACGAATGGAAGAAGATCAAGATGCCAGGAGAGATCATCAGGACATGGAGGTTCTCAACTCGGCTTTAGATGAAGCTGAAAAAGTACGAAGAATGTGATTTTCATAATAAAGTGTCACGTGAACGAAAATGTCACGAAGATTATTCATTCCTTCTCAGATAAAGTTATAAATATTGGAATAGCGTAATTCGTAGAATATTAAAAAGTACGAATTCTTCTAAAATGATTTTTTAAGCTTTACCCCCTCATTTTCTCGTAACAGTTTCTTACAGTGTATTTCAAAATTTTAAGTTTCATCAAATGAAACAATTTAATTTTGAAATTATTTTTAAAACATTAGACTGTTTTGATGAAATTATATGTAACAATAATGTGCATTTTAAAACGACAAAACAGGAAGTTAAGGAGCTGAAATTTTTTATACGTCCATAAAGCAGAATAGTTAAAGGAAAACATTATTCTACAAAAATAAATAAATAAATAAATTTATTAATAGACTGAATCTATTCACATTAGCTGCATGATTGTAATTTGACTGTGTGTTAAAATACTAATATCATTTGTTCATTTGTTGCTTAAACGTAATTTAGTGTCGCATATGTGGGGAGGGGGGAAGAACTAATATATAACTTCTGCATTTTTCTACTCACATTTATGGCAAAGGTCCAAAGCCGTACTAAACTAGTTGTCATATTCACGAGTTCAAGACCGGTGATATTTCTGTGGAATCTTTGGTTCGAGCCTTTTTCCCACTAATGATCTTGTAGTGAGACGGCATGTAAAATCTCTCGAGGCTTCATTGACGTAGTGTGAAAGTTTGGAGGTCCCAGCTCAGATGTCATCCTCATCACTTGACTAATGCACAAAATTACGAAGTCCTTCACCAGTAGCCCTCGTTTTGCTTCTAAATGCCACTTTAATAAATAAGCATTCAATAGAGAGGTTCAATTTCACTGCTTTCACAGTTTTAAGGAACGTTCTGAAATAATTTCTATATACTCTTAAATTAATTAAATGATATCTTCACTTCAACATAGTTCAGCCAAAACTCTCGAATCAAATCATAAATAATTTGTTTTAACATGTCCAAAAGCTTAATTAAGATTTTAACTCTTAAAATTTTCAAAACATTTCATGTTAATGAAACTACAATAATTTCTAAAATATTAATTTGAGTATGAAAATATGAATAATTATAAACAAAAAATATATTTCATAATCAATTTACAGAATTTAATTCTATTTTTTTTTTTTTTTGTTATTGAACAGAGCTCAATTACGCATGAAAAAAGTGATTTTCATAATAAAGTGTCATGTGACGAAAATATCACGAAGATTATTGATTCCTTTTCGGATAAAATTATAAATATTGAAATTCCGTAATTCGTAGAATATCAAAACGTAATAATTCCTCTAAAATGATTTTTTAAACTTTCCCCCTCATTTTCTTGTAACAATTTTTTACAGTGCATTTTAAAATTTAAGCTTCATCAAATCAAACAATTTAATTTTGAAATTATGTTAGATTGTTCTTGTAAATCGATTAGATTGTAACAATAATGTGTATTTAAAAACGACAAAACAGGATGCTTGGAAGCTGAAATTTTTTATACGTCCATGAAGCAGAATAGTAAAAGAAAAATATTATTCTACAAAAAAAAAATAATTAATAAATTTCTTCCATATATATCAAACAGATGCATCAAGCTATAAATATGTAAAAAAAATTTAGTTACTCTCGATTTTATTGTATTTTTAACATTTTGACTAGAATACATAACTCAAAACGTTCACTGTACAAAAAAATGTCCTTTTTTCCAATTTAAGGAAATAAGCAGAGGGCTTGAAGAATTAATGAAGCTAAAAGAAGAATACCGACCCGTTAAGTCTAAAGATAACGATCCTCAACCTTCTACAAGCAAGCCTCCTTCAATACCAGAAGCGAGTTCTTCCAAGCCAGTGTATAAATCTACAGGAAAGATGAGAACAAGCATCTTAGATAAAATTATACCACCCAATAAAAAGTCTACAGCTTCTACATCTACTTCCACCGAAACGCAGACTGGGCCCAATTCGAAAACCGATCGCATACTGGAGGCCAGAAGACCATCAACATCTTCAACAACCTCAGACGCATACAATTCTCCAACAGCTCAAAGCCCACAACTGGGAAGAATGGAAATGGCGTCCAGCAGACAAAATGGTGTAGAGAACAAATCAGGAGTACGCAAAGATTCGTCTTGCCAGACACAAACAGATGATTTGATGGACTTCTACGAACGTAAAAAAGCTGAAGAAGAGGCTTTCTTAGCAAGCAATGCATTTGGATATCGTTACGGAGACAGAATGGATACAGTCAATTCACCTACTCAAGGTATGTTCGATAGAGGTTATGGTATGATGCAAAGGTCTCACTCAAGAGCTTCTTTGTTTACCGGCAGACTTAATGACTTTGGTCCGATGGATTACGGATTTGGACAAAGGCCTATGTACAGAAGTGTGAGTCGAAGTTCTTTGACTGGAGATTATCCGGTAAGCAACAGATTTTATACATTCTTTTCATTAAATTCAATTGAAATAATTGTTAAAAATGTAATTTTTTAATATTGGCATTGTAAAACTTTAAAAATGCTCTAGAATAATTAATTAAATGCTGTTTGCCTTTATAAATTTAATAGTTTTTAAATAAATTGATGATTCTAAGTACACATTCATTAACTTAAAATGAATTGTAATGTTATAATGTGATACAGAGGAAAATTATATTGAAATTAAGCAAGATTTAAACAACATTAATTAATTATTTCATAGAAATTTTAAAGAGTTACAATACCAATTTAAAAATTCATTGAAATTGTGCAAGTCGTGATAAAATGGGACATCCTCAATGACTTTTGCAATTATCGTCGGAACTATACAAAATTGATGCAATGGCTGAAAGGAAATTGAATTTTGGTTTCAACGGATTCATTATAATTAACTTAATAACATAGTTAACTAAATTCTAAAACAAAAAATTTTTCAGTTATTGTTTCCCTTTTTTTGCAGAATTAAATATAAAATCGTATAAAAATAACTTACATTCCGAACTTCAATCGAAATCGAACCTCAGTTCTGAAGTTATTCGAAGATAACTATTGGGAGACCACGTCTTAGATTATTTTGAGCAGACGATTCACAGTATTTTTCCAATTCACCATCTCCTTATGAAGTGGACCGATAATTATTAAACTCGAAAATTAATATACGACCCCCTTGAGGGCTCCGCGTTTCCGATCTTACATTTCACCTGAAATATTTCCTGAACTATTGAGCGAAATTGCATGAAAGTTAGAATTTTAGGGTTTCATTATCTCAAGAATATACATATTTAAAAGTTTTGGTTGTTATAATTCACCTTTTTTTCGTAACTATACTTATAAGTAAAATTTTAATGACATTATTACTTTTTTTCATTTTTTTGCTTTGGAACTGACAAAAACATTATATCTACAATTTGTTGCAAAACCCTTTGAAAATTCAAATAAAAAGTTATTTTACCATCAAAGTTCCACTGAGGGTAATATTTTACCATCAATAATCTTAATATTCACTCATTGAACATTAAGAAACTTATTTTTAAACTCTGATAATTCAGTGACTTTCAAACAAAATTTTGCGAAATGTGAACTTTAAGCTAATGTCAATATATGAAATTAGATACGTGGAAAAACAACATAAGTTTTGAGAAAGACATATATAAGGTGATTAACTATGTTAATTAAATAAAGGAATTAATCCATTAACGCTGTGATTTAATTCCTTTTCAACCAATAATACTAATTTTGTACAGTTACGAATCAAATTTCGAAAGTTTCTAAGAATGTCTAGTTTTTATACGATTGTATATAAGTAATTAGGAAATGATTTTAGAAAGTATAAATGTACGACGTTTTTTTAATAATTTTAGAACTCTATTGTCGCAATTTTAAATTTTTTTTTCATTTATTAATATTATTTTTATCATAAAAATATTTAAAATGTTGTTAATTCATTTACTGATGCATTATAATACTTTTCGATTGATAATGCTGAGTTAAATATTTATTTAAAAACTTCTAAAAAGTTTAGATTATTTTAATAATACATTTTTACCACAAGTAAAATAAATTTTACTCTATGTTTTATTTAAACTATTTTATTTTACATAATAAATGTTTAAAAAAATAGTATAATCCTTTCTCTAACTCGTAGGAAGGCAGGCTTTCTGATTTTCAGAACTTGAGAAAACCAGATTACTACCTCAGTATGGAAGAGCTCGTAGAAAGACGTCGGCAGGAATCTATTAGAGCTCAAGGATTAGAGCTTGTTCGAATGATACGAGTGAGTATACATGTTCAACATCTAAACTTCAAAGAAACACCTAAAAGTTCAACAATGGTTTGAAACTTTTGAGGTACACACATTACACGAATCTCTCAAAAATTTTTCGACCATAATCATGCAAATATTGCTATAGTTAATGGCTTTGTGATAAAAGAATATCAAATACTTAAAGTTACCCGTACTAATTATGAGATCAAAGTCCTTTTCAGAAACTAATTTAAAACTATATTCTGATCCACCATTATTTAGAATAATGGAACAACACACATGATGAAAATAATCTTTTGGAAAACAGTTAAGAAATGGAAATTACATAAATTTCTCGCCTTTATTCTTGTACAATACTATACTAAATTTAAATTATGTATATATATATATATATATATATATATATATATATATATA
>BMAW01119356.1:14429-34507 GCA_019974015.1 Nephila pilipes
TATATATATATATATATATATATATATATATATATATATAATGAATTTACTTGAGGACATTTAATCATTCTGTCGACTAATATCATGTATTTACTAAGTACTGTGAATGATACTAAATGTTAGTTAAGCAAAAATTAAACAGTTTAAGTATATGGTCGAAAAGATCTTTATTTGATTGTATCAGACTTTAGTCGAGCTTCTGCCATCGAGGTCGAAGCGAAAACACCTTAAAAATCTTAGATGATCATCAAAGGAGTGTAAGAGCAAGAGAGGAGAGAATAAGAGCGAAAGAGAGAGAGAGAGAGAGAATCTCGTTGTTTTTGTCTATGGTTATATAGCAGGGATATTTCATAATGAACGTCACAAAACACGTGGTACTGGATTAGGGATTCTGGGAGAATTTCAAAATAGACAAGGAGTCTAACGGAGATTATTTTGACAGATTTACAATCGTGGGAAAAAGGGATTAAACAAATTTTATGAGCATGTTATCTAATAAATAAAAGGATAATTTGGAATGGGATCAGAAAGTAAGAATTAACTCTTTACTTTTGAATTAGGGAATGGGATAGAGTAGAAAATTAAATTATTATTAAGAGAAAATTATTAGTTAAAGTTAAATCCTTACACACACACACATATATATATATATATATATATATATATATATATATATAATCAAAAATTTGAGACTTAAGGAAAACCAGTATGTATCGCAGTAATTCAAATAGCTGTTGTACACTTAGGAACTAAATAGCAGAGTTAACTACTTAAATGGATCCACCTTCCCTACTTAGCGTTTTACAGTGTAAAAACCTGTATCATATTTCCATAATAGCAAAAAGGAAACTTATATGAATACACCTATTAATGAATTTCAAAACTTAATAGAAACATACCTAAATATCAGGAAATTGATCCAACATACAATGAAAAAACATGCCAGGTGCAGAATCATATATAAAAAGCATAATTAAAATTGAAAAACAAATAATAATTAAAGAAAAAGATAATATTCTTAAAGAATTTTTAAATTTTGTAAAAAAATTATGAATATAGAAAGGAAGGTTTAAAAAGAACAAAAATACTACACTGATTATAGGCTATAATAGCTTTAATTATTACTATTATAGTAATAGCGTGATCTATTTAATGAAAAAGGAAAAAAAAAATGTACACAAAATCAAGAATTACAGAATTTTAAAATGAATTCTTGTTATCATAATTTCCTTGATATAAATAAAAATTTTTTTAAAAAAAATTAATTGGGTAATCGTAATCAACATTATAATTACAGATGTGTGTGTGTGTTAACTGTAATAAAATCACTGAGTAATTTAAAGGTACGTGTTGCGCATTTAAGTGTAGAAGTGTTTCAGAAGAGCATCTTCGGTTGAAAGAGTTAAGAAAGTTGGACAGTGAGTAACTTAATCGATCGTTCAAATCACATTTACGCATTCGAAAATCGAATGTTTATCTTTTTAAATTTTGTAAGAGCAATTAAACTGTTATTTTGTTATAAATATATATGATTCTATAATTCTCAAGAAAAAAATTTTGAATAAAGATTTTCACTACTACCATAAATGACGTTTAACTCATCCATTTTAAATTGACATGTTTCCTCGCAGGAAGCTGAACAACAAGGTTTTACTGCCGACGATATACAGGTAGCCTTAACAAATTGTGGAAAACAGAATCCCCTGGAGTGGCTGCAGGAGAACTGGAAAATTATGGTGGAAAACGTCATCAATCTTTCCACAAGTTACGCGAATGACAAAAAAGAGAATGACATCGGAACTGTAAGTGAAAATGAAGCCAGGGAAGCTCTGAGGTTACATAAAGGTCACATTTGGGCATCTGTTACAGAATGCGTGGAAACGCGTCAGAGAAAGGTAATTACTGTTCTTAACATCATCCTAAGAATATCTTGCGCAGTAACATTATTAAGTCGACATGAGTTAAAAAATATTTAAAAAAAAAAACTATATGTCATATTTTTGCACTTTTTTTAATATTTATTAGAAACAAGTGTAAATCTTAATTATGTATTATGAAACGTAAATGAGGCTAGCCACCGTGTTAAAGATTGTAATTTCTATAGAGAGAGACACTAACACAACGTTACATAAACACAATACAATAACTAATAAATGTTACAATTATTTTAATTAATATTTACATTTTATCTCACGGAATCGATTTCATAATTTGCTTCGTGTTCCACGGTCCGTACTCGACTGACTGTTTCACCATTTCACCAAGGGGTGGCGCTGCTGCTATGCTCTTTACAGTAATCAAGTTCTACAATCAATGTTCGGATCTTAGATTGAAATAGTATTCTGTAATGTAATGACTAAGTTTTAGGGGAAATTATCTTTTAATTCAAAGTAGTTAATTTGACGTAATAGCATTTAATTTCACAATAAGATACAATTTCATAACGTACCATTTGGAAGATTTTGCCTTAGTTACAATAAATAATAATATAAAAATAATAAAATATAATTGATTTTAATGTGTATCTCATTAAATATTCTAATAAATCATGAATCACATCTACATTCTGCATTTCTACGAATAGTTTTATTGTACCCTTGATATATTTTATACAGAAAGTCGTGTTTTCTGAATATAAAAAGTGAGGTATTGGTGTTTACTGATTAAAGATTGTTCTTACGTTTCGAAAATAAGTTATTAATGCAAAAAGTTCGAAAATAAATCAATATCATCGCGATTATTTATAATTCTTAGGGAGAAAAATGCGAATATATAATGTGTAATATAAATAATAAATAAATTTACGCATTTAATGTACCCATATTTAAATAAGATTACGGAAATTCATATTATGTGTATTCTTTTCAGTTTCTGGAGCTCAAAACCCGTGGAAAATTTAGTTCCAAGGAGATAACAGATGCTCTAACTTCTAGTCAAGGCGATGTGGAGATGGCTTATGCTAAGCTAACAAAATCTACATCAAAGCCTTTTTTAATGAGAATTTGGGGAGCAGGAGAAGGAGCTCAAAACAAAGATGGTGCGATTCCTAAATCAGCAGAATCTTTCAAAAGTCACATAGAGACGTACAGTAAGGATGATATCGATGTTGACGACGTTCAGAGTGATGAACTCTGGGATGAAGAAGAGGAAGATGTGGAATGGGATGAAGACTATGATGAGCAAGATGACGAAGAAGAGCATGAGGATATAGATCTTCAGACATGTCGCGATGACGTGTATATTCCCAATGATGTAACTACTCCTGATAGTGATAGAAGTGATTACTTGGATGCTTTTGGATCCAATGCCAATACTTTGGAGAGGAATGTGTCATCCCCTGGAAGTGACACGTTCTTTGTTATACCCGACGTTACTCAAACCAAGAAGAGTAACGGATTGCTTAGCAAATTGGCTGCACTTAGAAAAGACGGTAAGGACACAAAACAGACCAATGCAAAATTTTATGACGAGGATTTGGATGCTTTTCCGGACAATCAAATTCACAATGAGGAGGAAGAGCAACAGAAAACTTATAATCCTATAAGTATGATTAAAAATACCATAACCGCCATTCGTGATTCTGTTAGTGGTGCTTCCAAAAATGAGAAAAAAGTTCCCTGTGCTGCTCCTGAGAAAAGAACAATCATTGTTAGTGGTCAAATTGCGCATGAATCTTTGAATGATGACCATAAACAAAACAACGAAAAACCTAATGTTACGAAACCAACCACAGAAAACGTTTCATTGGAAGCAGATAATTTCTCTAAGCAGAATGGGGCTAGACCCAAACATACAATTACAAAAGAATCTTCAGCTTCCAATGAGAAGGTTGATAAAGTAAATATAGGACAGGAGACAAAAGTAAAACCGATTGAAAATACAGGACAGGAAACAAAATTAAAACTAACTGAAAAGACAGAACAAGAAACAAAAATAAGTCCAACCGAAAACATAAAACAGGAAACAAAAGCAAACCCAACCGAAAATATAGGACAAGAAGTAAAACTAAAAGTAACCGAAAATACAGGACAAAAAACACAATTAAAATCAACTGAAATTACAAGACAGGAGATACAAGTAAAACCAACTGAAAATACAGGTCGTGAAGCAAAATTAAAACCCAATGAAACTCAAAATATTTCGAATTCTAAGCAAGGTGAGCCAAATGTAAAAATTCAACAAATAAATTCCGCACAGAACTTGAATTTAGTTAAAGATAAATCACCAAGGTCAGAAACTGAAACTACAACGAGCAACAAAATAGATGATAAAAAGTTAAACGCAGGAACTACTTTTGAAACTAAATCTGAAATGTTAAGAACTGGAAACTTAGAAGACATCAAGAAAAGTCCAACTCCTGAAGTCACAGAAATAACTTCAACTAATAAAACTGTTGATAAACAGCAATCCTTATCTTCTAGTTCACATATAGATAAACAACACAGAGAACCAGATCACGTGAAAAATAAGAAGCATCTTGTGATTGAAGAAGACAAGGCTTCACCAGAATTACCGGAACATCCCCCAGTTTTCTCTTCAGTGAAAAGTAACGATAAATCTTTCATTAAAAGTAAGGAACAAAGTATACATAATGAAAACGAAAAGTTTACTTCCTCTGCAAAGGATTCTGTAGAAGTCAAGGTTAATGAAAATTTGAAAAAAGAATCAAGTTCTAAGTTAAGTGGAGAGAAAAATATTATCGATCATGGTCCAGAAGAAAAAGAAACATTGGATAATTCAAACAGCGAATTAATTACTCAAAATAGCAATACGAATCTTTCAAACAATAATAATAGCACATCAAATATGGAAGATAATCAAGAGCTAAGAAAAAATGCTAATTCAGAAACATTACAAAAAGACCATCAAAATACCAAGCTGCCAGTTACTGATAGCTTACAATCACAAGCATTTAATTCTAACGGAGGAAAGAAGTCTCCAGAATCACAAATAATCCAAACTAAGCTATCGAATGCTATGGGTCTCAAAGAATCTGTTGATAAAAATTTAGAGGAGAAAGGTAAGAAAGCCTTAAATACTCAAGTTTCATCAAAAAATAACACAGATATTTTGAAAAAACAACTGGAGAAAAGTGATGCAGTTTTGAATTCTGGCGAAGCTATATCTGAAGCAGCACAACAATCAGAAAATTCAGCTCTTCCAAAATCCTCAATTGAACATGAACACTCAAACAACCAAGCAGAATTTTCATCACAAACCGATAAAAATCGATTTTCTTCTGATAAAAGCAGGATTTCCCCACCAAAAGAAAGGAAAACACCAGTTAAAGAAACAAACAATTCTTATAAATCAAACACAGCGTCTGCCACTGGCATTTCTTCTCATAATGTTGAGAAAACTTTATCGGAAACTAAGCTGAGTGATGTAAATATAGCAAAGAATTCAGACAACGATATAGAAATTGTTGATGGGTCACTCGAATTAAAAAATGAAATTTTCGCTCCTATAATAAAAGATTCAGTAACAGAAAAATTATCAACTACTTCAGATGAAGCTCAAGGCTCCTCGTTTTCATCTGATTCGAATTTTAAGAAAACAGAAATAATTTCTAAGTCACTTGAAGGTGATAGTAATGTTAGTAATTCATCTAATAAAAGCATAAATGAAAGTGAAACAAGTGAAAGTACGGATGCTAAATCTATAGAAACGGCGAAACAAAATTCGGGCTCAGTACAAAATGACCATACAACAGCTGATAAAATAACTCCTACTGTGTCTAATGTGAGTGATTATAAAACACCAGTTAGTTTACCTGAAAGTGCAAATTCATTAAAAGCAATAGAAAGGACTTCTGTTACAGAGGATAAACAATCTTCATCTCCATCTGAAGCTGTTTCTATGAAAAGAGAACTAGCTGTTTCAGAAAAAATTAACGAATCTCTTCAAAATATTCCTTCAGAAACAGAAACACCTCTTGAATCTGGTCATATTTCAAATAAAGTAAAATCTTCTGTAGATAAAACTGAGAATGATATTCTGGACACTGACTCAAGTAATGGTACATCAAAGGCTCCTGTTGAATCACTGCCTTCTTCATCTAGTCATACCCCAGCGGTGAAAAAAGGGAAAGAGGCGTTAGCACTTGAAACGCAATCTAGTCCACCTACCGAAAAGACTTTATCTCAATCCCCAAGCACATCTGTGTCTTCTGACGAAACAGCCTTGTCATCATCATCCAGCAAAACAAATTTACAAACTTCAGTCGAAACAAACAAACCACAAATAGCTGAAACAATAGATCGTCCTACAGACAAAACTATTCCATCTGAAATTAACAACATTTTATCACCAGAGAGTGAATTAAGAGCACCAAAAGTTTCCGAAATACCTGTAACAGAAACAACGAA
Organism: Nephila pilipes; assembly: GCA_019974015.1. NCBI lineage: Eukaryota > Metazoa > Arthropoda > Arachnida > Araneae > Nephilidae > Nephila > Nephila pilipes. Next base: position 20,798 of record BMAW01119356.1, read on the forward strand.
CGCTTCTCACTCATCTGAAAATAGTGAAACTCTTGCTGTTGATAAAAGTGAATCCTCGGTTTCAGATGCATTATCTATCGGACAAGGTACTTCTAATGCAAAAGAAACAGATCACGTAATACAAACAGTCTCAAGTGCAACGTCATCATCCGCAGGTACTGAACAAACTTCTTCCACGTCTAACACAACGCCACAATCAAATACCGCATCGACATCTAGTCTTAAATCTGAGACAACAAGCAAAAAACATTCCAGAGTAACATTTAAAGATGAAAAGGATGTAATAAGTGATTCATCGAGTTCAAATGTTTCGGCAGGCGATATTGTTTCTGATTCAAAACCCTCTGAGTCTCTTCCAGAATCTTCTTCCACAAAATCTGAAGCAGTACCTGATTCAGAACAATCGTCTGATGATAGCGATCTTGAAGAGGAAATAGATATACGGGAACATATCAGAAAAGGCAGTTTAACACTTCCAAGCCCAGTGGAGGCACTTAGGAACAGATTTGAAGGACTAGCAGAAGATAACTACAGTGGAGTCATTCGACCCCAAAGTCCGTACCGACGTATGTCCTTCAGGTCAACGAAAGCAGCCATCGCTTTAGAAAAGACAAGAGACACTAGTGGGGAGAAACCTTGGTACCAGTCGAAAACGACCGTTGAACAAAAGAAAGCTCCACCAAAGCGAAGCATCAAACAACAGTTGGACATTGATGTAAGTTATTTTTAGAGCCTCATTTTTTTCTATGCCTTAAATAAGATCACTGTCTTTATTGCGTCATATTCATCAAAATGCTAATCTAATAGTCTAATTGTTAACAGAAGAGGAAGCAAATTTTTTCTGTGTAAATAATTTCATATTTCTTGATACTAAAAATGGAGCATTACCTAATCTCAGTTTTTACAGAATCCAAAAATACTCTAAATTCTTATTTTTATTTATTCTGACATATAATAAGTATGAAAGAGAATATTCAAATAAGTACGCAAAAGTTAGAATTAATAAAGTATGTATTAAGCGTTAAAATACTACTATTCATAAAGTTAATATTACTAAGTTACAATACAGTTACTAGAATGCTTAATTAACACTACTCACAATGTAAAGTAGGATCGCTAAAACATTTCCCCCTTTATTTGTTTCTTACCCATAAAAGTCTAATCACAGCATAGTAATTCCTGATAAATTTATTTACAAATTTAATTCGCTCCTATCTTTCCAGAGAATATTGTATTTGGTGATAGGGGAAAAAAATATTTGTCGGATAACGTCTAAGTGTCTGTTAAAGGATACATTTACCTGTGAGCAATTTTTAATTGGATTTTTATAAGAAAAAAAGTTAATATTCACCATATTTGAATGCAAATAAAATAAAAATTTCAGAAAAAAAACTTCATTCTTCAACAAACAATCATTTGAATTTTTAATTTTTTTTTGAAAAAATTATAATTCAATATTTTAAAAGTTCTACTACTTCTGTAAATGTTAATAGTTTTAAAAAAAATCAATTTCTTACAAGTATTTCTCCTAATTATGTGCAGAAATTTAGTTGTGCTAGAGTGTTATCTATAGTTTTACAAACATTATTTTATCCGAATACTACGCAAAAAACAATTTTAAAAAAGTCTCATCTATATTTAATTTTAAATATTTTTAAAAAACACCTATATATCTAAATTCTTATTCCATGCACATAATTATCAAATATATTAAGGAAAAAAAAACAGAAAAAAGTTTAAAAACTTTATACAGATTACAAAAAAAAACCTTAGCATTTTAAATGCATTTAACTTAAGTTTTTTTTTAGCATTTAACTTAACACAAAAAGCAAAATTAAATAACTAAAATCAAACTGTTAAAGCAAAATTAAATAACTCGCTAAATAGTATAACTTGAATACGAGGTTTTGTACGTACGTATTTAGAAAATTCATACAATTATAGTAAAGTAATAAATTTTTTTCGACATTTTGTTCATTTTTAAGGTACTATATCTCTTTAAAAAGACAAAAAATAATTTTTAATGCAAGTAGCTTGTTTTAAGATTTTAAAAATTAAAATAACCTTATGTATATGAAATTATTTATATCTATGAATGTTTCCCTGCATTTTCTTAGGATTAAACAGAAAAAAATACTAACCTATACTCGTATATATGTACATTTAAATCTATAAGTAGTTATAACTGTAAGGATTTATCAAATCCTTTCAGAATCAGCTTAGAAATTTATTTTTGACTTATATACCAAAGTAAATATGAGTTTAGCTCGAAAATCATTTGCCAAGTTATTTATATTTTCTTTGTACGTAAATCATATTGAACTTTTTTTTCATTTCACGCACATACCATTAAAACTTAAAAATACTCGAAAAAGAATATTTTGTCTATTAAAATCATCAATTCCTTAATTTCAGAGAAAAGTTCGTAACATGGTAGCTGATAGAAAAGTGCGGACTTACAGAAAAGCCGAAATCGTTGTTCAGTTGATGGACATGAATTTCGAAGAAGAAGAAGCCATCCAAGCCGCCAACGAATGTTCGACGTTAGAACAAGCAATTAGTTTCTTGCAGCAAGAATGCCTCCTCTGTGCTGGCCATTTTCCTGTTTCCCACGTAAGATAATTATGATTACAGATATGTAGCAATAGCTTTCGTGTTGCTTCTAAGAACAATATTATTTTCAGTTTCCAACATTAAATAATTGTGATTGCAAATATATAAATTTTTTGCAAAATTAATTCTTGGAGTAAATTCAACCTGGTGATTTACTCCAAGTTTGAAAGTTAGGAGATTGAGAGACACCAAGTCAGGTGTTGTCCTCATCAATTGACTGTGGCTCACACATGAGGCAAAGGCCCTCGTGTTGCTTCTAAGATAAGGTGACCAGACGTCACGCTTTTAGCGGGGTAGTCCCGATTTCTAACAATTTATCCTGCATCCCGCTGTGTTTTAAGAAAGTCCCGATTTTTAGAAAGAATGTACGACAAGCAAGGGAACGGCTTGAGAACGGGAAGGGAATATACGGTTTTCGGCTTCCATGTAGCTATTTCACCAGGACATGAGCTTTATATTATTTTTGTAAATTTTATAATGTTGAACTTCAATAATAAAAACAATTGTTCAGAACTGATTATCAGGAACTGCTTATCACAGTTCGCCATGATCAGTTGCTAGAATATGACCACCATTATTTGGACTTAAAAAACGGTGACATTTTTCGGCATTGGCAGCGACGAAACATTTTGTAACAGTAAAATAAAGACAGAACAATTTGTACTCTTTCACAGATTTTATTCTTATGGCGACATGTTCCTCTAGCGATCTAGCATCATTTGGAACACTGTTGCAAAGGAATTACATCTTATTCAAAAATTGGAAACTTGAGGGGAATTTTAGAGAGGAGAAGGGTCAGGGTGTAAGGAGTTTGTTGGTCGTCCACGAAGTAACGCCTTCGCATATTGAATTTTGTAACTGTCTGTCATACGATACACATCGTACTGCGTGCAAGAGCTAGTTAAACAAGTGATGTCATCAAATGAGCTATTCATATGATTTATTTTTGTAATTTATTTAGGTATCAAAGGTAGGTATTTCTTAGATACCAAATTTTTAATCAAGGGCTCTCCCCCATCCATCCCTTAAATCGTGTCCCTCTTTTCGAGTGTTTAAATCTGGTCACCTTATTCTAAGAGCAATGTTAATAAACAATTACAAAGTGCTGACCATTTTCCGATTTTCCTACGTAACATAACTGTAATCGAAGAATTGTTTCGTAAAAATAATTTTGGAAGTAAATTCAAAATGTTATAATAATTTGGTCTTCACTTATTATACAATTTAACTTATTTTAAATACTATGAACGTAATAAAGTAAATTATTCAAAAATAATAATTTAAATAAAGTAAATTAAATAGTGCATAATTATTTGAATTAATTCGTGTAGCATTTCATGTGAAGTGCAGAATACATTGCTGAAAAAAATATTTTGAGAAAAATAAGAACTTCTAAAAGTACATTTAATTTGTTCAATTTGATTACATAGTCCAAAATTTGTCAATTTTAGTCTATAATAAAATTATGATTTTTTGTAATGATAATTTTTATAAATTCATGCTGATCATAAATTATCTTAATACCATCTTCAAGAGTTGTCCACAATGAAAGAGTACTCGATTTCTTACAAATCGGAAAGGTAATACATTTTTTGAAAATCTACAAATTCAAATACGCAAATCAAACACTATTTTTTGACGTAGTCTCCTGCCTTCTTAATACACTTTGTGAATCGAGTAATGAACTTTCTTATACCTTCGCCAAAACAAACAAACAAAAAATCCGCCGAATGTTTGACCCATTGTTTGATAGCCCTCCGAATATCATCGACAGCCGAAAATCTTCACCGCAAGCGACTTCAGTGAAGTGAAAATCTGATAGTACCAGATCAGGATTGTGAGAGGAGGGTTTGATGCTGTCCTAATCGAATGATTCGAGTTATTTTGTAGCTTTGACTGATAGTGGATGTGAATTGTTGCGCAACAAACTCTCTTCGTTAACATTCTGTTTCTTTTGTTCTTGTCGCATTCAGTAGTTTTTATTGAAGATTTTTAATACCAATCGACATTAATTATACAATAGGAGGGTTGCAAAAATCCAACTCAGATAACCCCTTTGTAATCACCAAAAACAAAATTCATGATTTTTTGGGCAGAAATAAGGTTTTAATTTTTTTTTTCTGCCTCTTTAAACTACTGACTCTACTTGTATACATTAGTATTGTTCATCACACCATCCCAATTGTGATGTTGGGCTCCATCGCGATTTTCTCTTCAACTAACACTTTTTTTTTTTTCCTGGTTCTGTTTAAATTCAGAATTCCTCCCAATAAAACGAAATATAACTTTTGTTAATTAAAATCAAATTGTGAACTGTAGTGCATTTATTGAATAAATTACATTTTATAGCAGCAAAGAACTGAAAAACAAAAGTTTAAAGTTAGTTGGAGATAGACATAGTGAATTAAAGTGATCTAAAGTAACACCTGGAGTGGCAGTATTAACCTTAGGAGTTTCGACTATGAGTTAAGGACTCGTATCCTCAACTCTAGCTATTCTACTCACTTGAACTCGAATGAGTTAAGAGATAAATTATGAACATGCATTCTAAACATTAGGTCAGACGCATTTAGGCATTTTAACCACAGAGAAAGTAAAGCACACATATTATAACCCTTATATAATTAATTCTTTGAATATAGTAAATTGGTTGTCGTCATAACTGGATTATTGATTTCTTCAGATTATTTTTTGTGACTTCATTAGTTAAGATAAGTATTGGCTGAAGAAGAAAATACCAACCAGGTGTTACACGGTAAACAATTTTCATTTCTGGGATTCTTTTTAGAATCTGGAACGTTTCCCTTCGCGAGAAGAAACCGGATTACTCTCCTCATCTCGCAGCTGACGGGATTCGGAATCGTGACACTCATTTTAAAGCAGCACTACAATAAGATTTTTCAATCGACTAGACAAACGAGAGTATTCTACTCTCGAGATTTCGATCTTAAGCGAAGTGAAGTCAACGGTGTTGGAAAACAATTCTCCTTGAACGTCAGAGACTCAGTCCTCTCCCTTACTGGACACATTGATTATGTATGATACAAGTATTTACAATTAACACTCGTATTCAGTTATACATAAATATAATTAGCTTAATTAGAAGTGTAATTGCCTAGTTTGAAAAATACAGCGCTTATAAATTTCAATTTTCTTAAAGTCTTAACTACTTTCTTCTGCTTTCCTTTAGAATTTTCTAAAAGTTATATTAAACGTATTCTTAATGTTCTTTGATAAAGTTTTTAAGAGAAATGTATTTACGAATGGGTAAGTTAGGGTTAGTGATGCGAAAAAATATTTAAAATAAATTACATAAATTATTTACATGTATTATTTTAAATAGAACTTTTCATATTTTAATTCATATCTTGAAAATGGCTCTCATCTTTGCACAAAAAATTTGGAAATATTTCTTTTTTTGGAATACATTAGTTAATTAACTAAAATTACTGAAAAATAACGAAATAAAAAGTCAATTTCATAAAAAAAAAATACGTTTTAAATAATTTCATCTTTTTGTAAACTTACAATCGTTACTCTTCAAATTGTGGGGTTGTTTTTTTTTTTTTTACTAATTATTTACAGAAATTTCGTGAGAATTACAATTCCAATTTTCCATACACAAAATCTTTTTGAATAACTTGAGATAAGAATGACTAATATTATTTTGTTATGTTTACAGTTATAACAATGACCTCTAATAAATTATAGCAAAAAAAAAAAGAAGTTCGCAGTGATAAATGAGTTAATTTTTCTTTTCCAGATGGTTTCCATGGTGCATTGTCCGCACAAAGCGTGCAGGGAATGCATTAGAGCTTATTTCACTGTTCAGATACGTGACAGGAACATTATGGAACTTCTGTGCCCATTCTGCAACGAGCCCGACATCTTCGACGAAGACATTGCGCAAGATTATTTCAATCATCTAGACATCATGGCATGTATCCATGCAATACTCATACGAAACATAAAGTTATTTTGTGATTACAATATAAGTAAACTGTGTTCAAATTAGAATTTCAGAAAAAACTCAAAATTTATTTTGCTTAAGGTAAATGAGACGTTAAAATGATTCAGATTTCGTCTTCTTTTTTATAAGGTGCTAACATAACGTTGTTTTGAGAAAGGGGCGCAAATAAAAATGCGTGGGCATAAAATAAATTATATATGGTGTTATGTTCAAAAGATAGCATTATAATACATTTTGATTACAAAACTATATTAAACTTGCTTAATAATGCATTGAGATGTATTTAATTTAATATTTTTATCGTCTGCTTTTATTTTATCCGAACAGAATATTGTCGTTTACTTTAACAATTTATCGTTTGCTCTTGTTTTAATATTTAACAACTGATTTTTAGGACGAATAGTCTGTTTTTATTCTTTTTTGTTAAGATTAACAATTTTTTTTTGTACTTAAGAATGTTTTTTTTTTTTTTGAAAATATCAAAATGCAATAGGAATTTAAAGAAGGTATTTTCTTTTCTTGGTAGTAATTGCTTCTATGAATCTTGACACTAGGAAGTACGTTTACTTTAAGCTAATTAATATTCATTTTGAATAATTCTACTTTTTCGAGAACTTAACAGAAAAAAAAAATGTTAGTTCATTTTGGAATGAAATTAGCAAAGCCAATTTCAATTTTTTTAATTAAAAAAGAGGAATCTTCCCTGATTTCATGGATAGATTATTTATAAAAATTTACAACAAGAAGATTTGAAAATAGGATTTTAATATTCTAAACAAAAAAAAAAACTGTTCCCCGCTAAACAGAAAAATACCGTATTTACGTCTCTCTTAAAATATGAATTTTTAGGATTCTGGAAAACTTTCCTCAAAATCTACAGATTTCGTAGTACTGATACTTTCCACTTCATGAAATGAGTATATTTCAAATACAATGTGTGTGAACTATTTTTTTTTTTCGAATAAACAATCATGAATTTTAGATACTGCAAAATATTTGTATAAAAATTAAGGGAAATTTTATTCGTTAAATTTAAATCTTCTTAAATTCAAATGTTTAAATTATAATTATGTTCTCATGTTTATAAGTACTCAGTAAATTTTGATTGGTATAAAAGCGCAGGGAAGTTTATGCAAGATGTATCTGATGTAAATACAGGTATTGATTGTTAGTTGCTAGTGCATAATTATACATGTATATAAATTTGATTTTCTTTATATTAACTGATATATATGTCATATTATTAGCACATGGTTCCCAATGCTTTTTATTTTAAAAAAGTGAAGGTTATTTAACCTGACAAGCAATTAGCCCCTTTTCCTTTTCGAACACATATCAATTACCTCAAAAAACTCATTATTTGGAAATATTTCAAATCTCGTTAATTTCTTTGTATGTTTAATTATAAATTCCTCTGGAATTAATTTACAATATTTGTAAATACTCTCTGTTTATATAAGATCTTAAAAATGTTTAATTTAAATTTAAGTTAGAGAAATACAATTACAGTGAAATAAAATATTTAATACAATTTTTTTCTTATATTATTTTTCAATTGGAGCCGTGTTTGCATGTGAGACGTTGAATTACTCATTATAACAAATATTAGGACCTTTACAGCGTAGTGCAACGTGAAACACTAGTTTTGTTTAAAATAATTATTTTTCAAAGATATTTATAATTTCTTAATTTTTCTGAAGTGATTATTAAAAAAAAATATTCGTAAGGAAATTATATTCCTCGGAAATTTCCTCCTCAAGTCATTTCAGGCTACATTTATATTTTTTAATTTTTTTTATGTTATATTTTACAATTTTATACTTGTTGCTTTTGCATTTTTGAAGGATCCAAAGTGATAAAGAATTAAAGCTGTTCTCGGATTTTAAAAGTTTTATTAATAGAACATGTGCTTATGTGTAGTTGCACTTAAAACTGATAATGATATGTAATTATTATTTTAAGCAGGATTTAATTTCAAAAATCATCATTATATCAAAAGAACTTTTTTTTCTTCTCTTCCTCGTCGAATACTTTTGGTAATCACTTATTACTAAAAATTTGAACATGTCAATTTGTAACGCTGATTTTATGTAAATATTCTCTCTCTCTACCTTTGTAAAAATTTATTCTTAAGATTTTTATACTTTACTTTTTTATCATAACAATTTCTAAATTGTTATTATGTTTTATTTATTTTCTTCTGCAGCTGAAAAAGTTAGTGGATTTCGAAATTCATGAATTATTCCAAAGAAAGTTGAGGGATCGAGTGCTGATGAGGGATCCAAATTTCAGATGGTGTTCCCAGGTAATTTACACTTTTTAACAATCACTTCATTGCTTAGAAATGTAAATACAAGATGGCAGCACGAGCTATTGAACAACGAAAGGTGGAGTTTCATTTTCACTGCTTCCTAAAACACAATTGTTACGGGAGACACAAAAAACACCTCTCAAACTTTCCACTTCAAAACATAATTTATAATGTTCAATCTCCTTTTACTAGCAAATGATACATAAATGAACATTTTTTTTTCATCTAAAATAATTTTAAATTTCTTTTTCCTTCTCAAAATAATTAGAATATTTCTAAATGTTAATAATAAATAAGTGACAAAAGATTCATCATAGTTTTGTACATTCATATAACGGGAAAAGGCATAAATTCAGCAAAATGTCTAAAAATAATGAATCATAAGCTTTCTGAAATGAAAAGTATTCAAATTTGGCTCATATTAACGTTTTAGTTTAAGTTCACTTTATTTTTCTTAACATTTAATCATTGTTATACATTAGTGTTACTTTCGTGCTTTAATATAAAAAACAACTTATAATTAAGGAAGAATAAAGTTTCTGTGTTTTTCAATGCTATATTCCTTAGTTTTTCCTAAAAATAGTATATATTTTAATGCCTCGCGCTATTACAAATAATATGTCGACAGTAGCCCTCGTGTTGTTTCTAAGTGCAGCATCAACATACATCACTCAATCAATAAACTACAACAAATTGAAAAGAAAAAAATTTAATTCTTTTTTTTTTGTCAGTGCTATGCGTGAAATTTGTTTCTTTTCTTTCAGTGTTCTTCGGGTTTTATTGCGATGGAGAACCTCAAACGATTAGTCTGTCCTGACTGTAATGCTGTCATGTGTGCCTCGTGCCGGCGACCAGTAAGTTATGAACATTTTTGAAAAATATCCAACACAGATCATACTTCTTACGGATATCTATGTCACATGTGTTACTTTATCGCAGAGACACTATTCTGATGTTAAAAAAATTGAAGGAATCATAATATTGCCATCACAAAGTTAAAGCAATTTTACCATCGCAACACAAGTCTCTCGAAATTACCGTAAAATAATTCGATATAAAAACCAACGTTTTTATATGGTGGCAAAGTTTATTAAAGAAAATTATTGAAATATAAGTTAAAACTGTTAGTTATTTTTAACTTTAAAATTTACTTAAAAAAAGACATTTATGAGCGTATTAAAAAATTCATAATACTCATAAAATCAAAACATGCATTTGAAAGTTTGTAAAACATTCTATTAAAAAAATGGGAACCAGAATTCAGAAAAAATTATTGTGATAAGACACGGCGTCAAATATTGGAATCTTTCTTTCTTGCGAATGATTACTGACTGAAAGTCAGCAATCCTTACTATCTCCCCTTTGTGAGTTTTACGATACCTCATGTGGCGTGTGGGGAGTTCCCGGTGATCCCAGAGGGGGAAAGAAATTTTTTCCTCAATCCTAAAAGCGCCGAGGGGAAAGAATATTTTGACTTGTTAAAATTATTGAATATTAGTTAAAACTTGTCACAAACGTCTAAATATTGCATTGTTAGGCGAGTGCGAACGATTCCCAAAATTTCAAAGCTCTAGCTTGATGGGAAGTTGGTTAAATTAACGATCGAAAATTTGATGACACACACTCACATACACACACCAAGTGAAATTCAGAAAAACGTTTTAAAAATGTATTATTACTGGTAGAACCATTGTTCCACAGAATCACGGACTTCTTAATAAAAGAGAACAAAATGCTTACCTTTTAAAGCTTAAAGGCAACCTTTAAGACTAATTACAAGCAGGCGGTATTAAATTTCAAATCGAAGCTCAAAAGGGCAGAATGAAAGAAAACTATCCAGCTTTGATACATTTGTTTCATTCGATAAGATTATTATCATATACAGGTATTTTGGAATTTTCATTCGTATCTGAAATTTCAGAAAAATTTTTGTAAATGTATATATATATATATATATATATATATATATATATATATATATATATATATATACATGATGAAGAAGAAGAAGTTACTATACTATTTTTTAGTAACAGTGATCGCTTAAAAATAAATACTAATTCTTTGACTGATGTCTATTTATTTTACGTTGAATAAGAGAGACATGATACATCATGAAAATCACGAAGAATGCCACATGCGTCATTTCGCCTTCGTAGCTAAATTAAAAGATAAAGAAACTTTCCATGTTAGGGAATTTAAATGCAAGAATTACTCAGAATATGCAAGAATTACTGCATTATATTTATTTTCATTTGTTTTCCTGAATAATTAACTGATTCCCTTTGTTCTTTTAATTCATACACATGCTTTTACTCATACCTAAGGAAAGAATATAGTAAAAATTGAAGTTCATTTGAGAAGGGTAAATCCTTCCTAAGGGTACTCTGCCTAAAAAGGGGCCTTCCTTTTTAGGCAGAGTGATCTGTGGTCCAAAATAAAGAAGTAAATAAGATCCCTATAATAAAAAAGATCTAGAACCTCCTTTTTTTTCTTTTTATATATATTTTCTAATACAGCCATTGTTCCGATTGAACTTCATTCACAGTATAATTGAACTTGATTTACTTCCATTTTACAGTGGGAAAAAGAACACCAAGGAATATCATGTGAGGCGTTTGCCGCTTTGAAAGATGCTAACGACGTTGAAGCTCAAGCCGCTGGATTGGCCAAGCTTCTCATCGAAGATGGAATTGGTGAGTTATTCATCAGCTTCAGTTGATCAAAATTTTTGAGATCTGACCATTTGAATGCAGACAGTATATTATTTGATAGTACTGGTTGATTTTTAGATTGTACTTAATCAGTTAGTAATTTTGAGCTCATGAAGGTAAAAGAAATGATGTTATCTTCTACTGTCCCAAGTTTGGTTAAATGATACACACACAATTTATAACCTGTTATTATAGAAATTATATATTAATTTATCATGATCCCAGGAGGAAAAATATTAAAGCAACAAATGTAATTATATCGAGTAAAACTGAGTAATGATTCTAGATCTTTATTAGTTCCTGATGCTCCCAGTGGCACAATAAAAAGGTGTATTTAAGAAGTGGAATAAGTACCTTTTAAAACATTTAATACTTTTTGTTTTACTTAATACAACAAGTATTTGTTACCTTAGAATTTTTTTTTCTCTTGGAAATACTAAAAATCAAGAATGCTTTTAAACTAAATGGCTGTACCGATCTGGGCAAACTGTTAAAATTATGTACTCTGCTAAAGGTATTGTTTTTTGAAAGGTTTCGAAATATTCATAAATTATTTAAAACTTGTTTTTGTTTGGATCTTGCATAGCAATAAGAAAAATACCTCTGAAGTTTGTATATGTTATTTAATTGGAACTTTTATTTTTTAATCAAATGTTATAATTATTTATTTTATTTAAGCCCTTTGAATTATTATTTGAGATAATATTATTCAAGTCAAATCAATATAATTAGTTTAATTTTGCATTACTAATCACATTAACGTAATTTTGATAACCATATTTATTACAAAATAGAAACTATTACATTTTAAAATTTCGCATTTCTTAATTTAATTTTGTGGGATTAATTATTATAATAATATAGAAATGTTTTTTAATCTTTATAATTAAGTAATGTTAATTTCACAAATCAAATTTTTAGTTTTGTCTCCGTTTTTGTGAAAAGCTTAATAGGTTTATTATAATTAATACGCAGTAAAATCAGCGCACGTTTTTTTTTTTTTTTTTTTCCTTATTTTCGTTAAAAAATACTTAACAATCTTGAATTTTTATTGAACTATTGCCAATTTTGGTGATAATACATCGTTTATTTTCCATTAGTTTCGATTTGTATTTTAATTATCCAATTTTTATATTGCCTTGTATAAATTTCGAGGATTTTTTTTAAAAATTTTAACTGTAACTATTTTTAGTAATTCAGAATTTGATAATTTTCTTTCAGATTGCCCAGTGTGTCATTTCCGCTACGCGTTGGCTAAAGGTGGATGCATGCATTTCAGATGTACCCAATGCCAACATGACTTCTGCAGCGGTTGTTCAAGGCCTTTTAAAATGGGCCAGGTAAGATTGACAAAAGCTATGCTGCTTTTGGAATGTAAATTATTGATAACTGTACTTATATCAAACGCACACGAAAGATATTGTTTACATCATTCAAGTTGTTAACTTCCATTGCTCAGGCATGTATTAATACTTTAAAAATCGGAAGGCTCCGCTACGAGACGTGTCAACAAAAGCATTGATAAAATTAAGGTTATTGGGATTTGGTTAAAAATATATTTAAACAATATTGTGAGGGGGGTGCGAACTGAAGTGACTTAACGATGTGTAAATATTCTTTGTATGTAAGCATGTGTTTAATCAGATGAGTGCGCTGTCCCGTTCTGTTTCGCTTGTGTAGCATTGCTTGCATGAAATAAGTAGCTTTATGTTTAATTCGACTATTATTTAATGCGCATGCCTCGCATTATTTTTTTTATTATTATTATAAAATAATAACTTTTAAAATAAATTTTGAATTACGTATTACATAAAATTAAAAGGAGATAGGATTTTTGTTTCAGATACATTATTTTCTATGTTAAAGGATTAAAATAGAAGCTTCAATACAAACGTAATTTTCCTCTAAATATAAAAGGTTTAAAAATCCATTTACGTTGAAGATAAAATATTGAACATTAAAAAAAATGAAATGATGCCAAGGAATGTGTAGTAAAATATACGAGTAATACTTTATTCCCTATATATGACAGCCAAAAATAGGATATAAGTGCTCCGAGATTGGATCATATTCTGCGAAATAAGTAGATGAAAAATACTGAA
>BMAW01119356.1:39507-56781 GCA_019974015.1 Nephila pilipes
TGTGTGTGTAATTGTAGTTAAGAATATATATATATATAAGTCATGATTCTTGCAATGGATATTTTTAAAAAACTTTGTATTTTCAACTTTCAGCTGAGTAAAGTAAAATATGATCGTGATCCACCTGAGGGCATGGATGTGAAGAGAACGTGTCAAGTCATGGAACAGAAAGAAACATCAGACGGTTTAGTTGATGATTGTTGCGGTAAAGAAACAGAAGATGGCTTTGCAGGTCTTTGCAGGCAAGTATATGACTCTCTATCTGAACACCAAACTGTGTACTCAATGTTCATCTCTTTTAACCTACGCTTTCGACATTAATTTCTATTTCAAGTTATTTATTAATTACAACGCTTAATCTTTTGATTCTAGTTTCTTTCCAGAAAAAAATTACGAATTTATGGTAAATGTAAGATAATGCAATGATGAATATATAATTTTTTTTTAATAAAAAATGATAATAATTTTAAATTTTTAGGACAGAAAATTTAAAAATTGTACTCAAAACTTTAATATATTTTAGCAAGCTTTATAACACGGGGGGGAGAGGATTAAAATTGTTAAGTAATGTTTGTCTCGCCCATCGTCAAAAGTGAGCTGTAAGCATGCCAAATGAGAGATATTTTAATAATTTGAAATTTATACTTCACACCAAGTAGTGGCTGTGAGCGATAGGAATTTGTAAAACTCCTCTTTTCCCCCCTATCTTCTAACTCAGCTGTCGATGGATACAGACATATTCGAGAATGTGTGAAGAAAGGGATGTAAATTCTTTATAAATAGTTCTTACCTCTCAAAATTATGTTTTTATTTTTCATTCTTATTAAACAAGTCGTACCATTTCTTTGGGTTTATTCTAATTGTGAAGCTGGTAGTGTTGCACTCATTAAAATTAATTAAGCATGATGGCGAACTCCACATCATTTTTGCTAACAAAAACTTATTAAAAATTAAAAATAAGTTTTTGTATAATACGAGCACAGAATAAAATACATTACTACGTTCAATTCCGTAATGTGATTTGCAGTAATAATACCTTTTCGCGTTTTTGTCCATTACTATTACATTTTGTATCGGTTCATGAAAAGATTAGTATTGACGAGCGTATACTTAAATTTAACTCATGTCCATACATAAACGTTGTCTTATATTTTACTCTAATTATAGAACCATCCAAGTTTCGATCAGTTACGGCCAGATATTTAAGTTACCGGAACATAAGTACTACTTCTATGGGAGAGATTAGGAAATGATTGCTTAAAATATATATTTCATTATACATACAATAAAAAAAAAAAATTTACAATTGAATCGCTTAGATTTCTCATAAAATTTAATTTTTGGTTCTATAGTGATTAAAGGGCGATAATGTTTAAAGTAATTTAAAAGATGAAATAAAAAGATATAATAGCTTAAATTTTTTCATGATTCATTGTATTAAAAATTTGCAATAGAATCATTTTTGATTTTCCCCCATTTTATTTGATATCATTCATGTTTGAAGGGAGGTAATGTTCATATTTAATTAAAAGGAGAGATAAGAGATAATCGCTTGAAAGTTTTCATTAATCATATGGTAAAAATTAGCAACTGAATCGCTTAGATTTTTATCCCTGTTATTTCTCATTTACTTATTCACTCTGTAATGTTATATTTATTTAACTATACTGGAAGTTATTGCAGTGAGCCAAATATATATATATATATATATATCTAAAAATAATGGTTTAAGATACAGAATATTTGGAGGAAATTTGTTACAGAAACTATACATATAATGTCAGAAAAATATTTTTCCTTTTCCATCAACAATTCAAAATTGCCTATTATCATATAAAGAGCATTATGAAAGCTAAAATATATTTAGAAATTTTGTAATATTATAAAATGCTTAATTAGTGAATTATATATAAAAAATGTATTCATGTAAGCGATATCGATTCCTTGAAATAAACTTTGTTTTTCACTTGATCTGAACCTGGATTTCATTAAGTTATAACAGTGATAAGTAATGATAAAGTATGTATTACAATGATTATATCTTTTTTTCACTTTTTCAAGTCTTTAAAGCTCTTTATATTATCTTACAATGATAAAAGGCTTATTTTTTACTACATTTCAACCCCAATGTGTCATAAATTGAATTTTTCGGCATACTGCCAACTATATATTAAATATTAAATACGCCGAATATCGGTCAAGCTATCTGTTAAGATAATTTCAAATATCTTAATTTATATTTGCGATATATAACGAATATCTAGCTTGAATTCTTTCTTTCATCTTTTTTGTACAGAATTCATTACGTGGAATACTTGGGACAACTGGTCAACAAACACAAAGTGGATCCAATTCAGATATTTGAAGTTGATGACCTAGAGTTAGTACTGAGGAGAGCCAACATTCGCTTGCCTGCCAAACGGTACAGAGAAAACGACGTGCAATACAGGGAAAGACTGATTAAGGTAAACATTCAATACATCTTTCCTTTGAAACTGTGGCCGTGGTAACCTAGTGGTCATGGTTTCGGATTCGTGACCAGAGGTTTTCGTTCAGTCTTTTCGTTCAGTCGCGGATTCGATCCTTGGCTGCCAAAAGACCCGCCGTGTAGCCGGGGCTAATGCCCGTTAAATCTGTCGGGGCCCAAAGTCCTCCGGTTGGCATGGTGTGGAAGTTAGGTGAGAGGATGCTAGCTCAGGTGTCGTCCTCGTCACTTGACCGAGGCTTAGAATCATGAGGTCCGTCTCCAATAGCCCTTGTGTTGCTTCTAGTGCGACGTTAATAATACCAAACCATTGCAGCACCACCCCGAGGTTCACAGCTTGCCCTCCGGCTATGTATTGTAAGGTGAAATTTGCTTGTTTAGATGTTTTCTATCATCCATTAAATTTTTGCCCGTGAGTTTCGAAACACCATGTATTCATATACATACACGAGGGGTAAAGAAAAGTTCTCGGAATAACGCGGCCCTCAACAGACTTTGCTTAATACTCATTTTTTTCCTCTACGCCGAATCGCGTAACCCCTTTGTCAGTTCAGTGGTATCTGTGGCGACTTCCTAAGTAATTTTTAGATGTCATTTTGTCTGCGGAGCTGTAAGGAGAATTGTAGAAAAGGAGCAAACGATCTTTTCTCCACTCACTTAAGTTTCAAATTTGTAAATGTTAAGTTTGAGATAAATGAGTGGTTCTTTGCCTCTCAAAAAAGACAAGAGTAAATATTACGAAAAAATCGTTTGCTTAAATGATTATGGAAGAGATTTGCTCCTGTGCGATTGGCAACAAAAACATTATTATTTTGTGTTCTATAAATTTGAGAATCGGTCTCTACTCCTGTAATGATTGGAGATGTATCTGTTTACATTAAAATAAGTATTATTTAAAAGCTCCAACATTTGAAATTTCTTTTACGTTTTCGATGTGGCTAATTAATTTAATGGAACTAATTAATTTCATTAATTTAATGGCTAAAGGGAAATGTTAATGTAACAGCTCTCCGGAACGACTGAAAAGTTGCTTGCATTCCGCACACCTTCTGAAAGGAAATTATGAGGAATTAACGGTTTTATCAACACATTCCTTCCCCATAAGCTGGTGACCCGGACGTGATCTGGACATGCAACCTTCTGATCTGCACCCCGGAAAATCTTATCTACCCGTTGAGATTTTTCTTTTCGCCGTTGTTGTCGAGCGCTCCTCGTCCCTCAATACGGAGGAGAACACACGGCTGAGTAATTTTGCTTCTTGTTCGGGGAAAACGCCTTAAAAACTGTTGTAATGTTGAAAAGAAACTATGATGCTCTGGGTAAACCCTGTGTGTAAAAGAAGTTTTCAATTTTCAAAAACGACACGTGTTGAGTGTGACAGACTTCGTTCTGGACGGCCGTCAAAAGATAATGCCCAAGATGGCTCAAAATTACTAGGTCCGTTGCCAATAAAACTCGTGTTGCTTCCAGTGCGACGTTGATAAGAACTAAACTTCCTTTGAAACTAGCTTATTTATTTAATTTTGCTCAAATGAAGTAGCGTTAAAACACAGGTGGAGATAAGTTGCTCTAAAACCACATGAGAACCTGTGCTGTCATTGATAAAAGTTACTCTAAATAACTCATAGATCAATTCAAGAGAGTCTTTGAGTCCGTTTTCAATATTTCATTGAAAAAATAACAATTAACGGAACTGATAATAAAATATATCAGACTAATAAATAATAAAAGCACTGAAATAATTAATACAGAAATTTCCAGGAATGTGAGCCAATCTTCTGCATACTAATAACAAATCGACTGTCTATGAAGAATTTTTAACATCACTCTGAGAAGCCACACTAGGATTAATGGCGATGGACCGCAAAACTCCATCAAGTGACGAGGATGACACCTGAGCTGGCACAAATTTCTAAATTTATACAACATGCCAACGGAAAGAAATGGGATCTCGACCAGATTCAACATGCATCAGCCCCACTACACATCTTTAGTGGCATCAGGGCTCGATCCCACGTCTCGACGAAACCAACACCGGGCGTGAGTCCGTGACCAGTCCTCTAGGTAATCGCGGCAGTTCCACTAAGAAGAAACATAGGTTGCTAGAATCTGGGTATATGTGCCAAAAACTCAAGTTTTTAAACACTCATATCGTACAAAATATTATGCCAAATATAATCACGTGATATCGCCAATTCGTGCAAACATCGATGATCTAAAATAAATAAAAATACTTGTAAATATACTTAGTTGTTTCTGAGAATTTTCTTTAGTTTTTTTTATCGATATTTCTTTATTCGTTTGTCATTCAGTGACAAAGTAATGTTGTGTTTATTGGACGTTCTACTGAAATTTTTATCATTCATATGTATAAATTTCTATAAGAATATTTTGTTAGGCAGCAAAACGATTTTTTGTCCACGCTTTAACAAAATTTGAATCAATGTATAGTCACGAGAATTTGAAAAACTAACCCATATTCACGAGAATTTAATAGAAGTTCCTTGAATATGCGATTATAAAACTATAAAAGAATTTATATGGATTTTAAAAGAACATGAATCGTGTTTTTAAACTTTAGAAATTCTCCATATTTGCATTAGAGCTGTACAATATTGAACAGCTGGATGACAAGGACGATCCTTGAGTTGATATCCAACTTTCCAAATTTTCATATAATACTCGACGACACGAGTTAAAAATCAAGGATTCATGGGCAACTTGAAGCTTATAGAAAAGTTTAAGAGAGGTGTGATTGCGTGTTGTACGGTGTGTGTGTGAAAGAGAGTTAGAGGACTTCTAAAATTTTCACATCTTACTTAATGGTATGATTTTTAATAAAGGTTCCATGGAACGTTTAAGGTTTAAAGAAAAGTTAAAAAGGGTCCGTATGCATGTTGTATGTGTGTGTGTGAGAGAGAGTGTGAGTGTGAGAGAGAGTTAAGACAAATCCATGGACAGTTTTTGGCTTACCGAAAAGTTTAAGATGGGTTATGTGAGTGTTGTATGTACGTATATATGAGAGAGAGTTAGATTCCTCGAATTTTCCCACCTCACTCAGCGACATGAGTTTTTAATCAAGGATCCGTGGACCTTTTTGAGGCTTGCAGATCGTGTGTGTGTGATAGACGGAGAAAGTGTTTAAATGGGAAAAAATAAACCATCTTTTTGCTAGGAGAAAAATTATTACTATAAATAAAAACAAAATCTTAAAAAATCTTGTATTTCCTTTTCTTATAAAGGTATGCAGTAAATTATAGAAATATTAATTATTTTTCCATCAAGAACAACACATAAAGTTTCATAAAAACTGTTTTTATTCACAGAAATCTATAAACAGTTTCATTCCTACAATTTCTTTTTTAACTTTGAAAATTTCCATGGTTTAAATGTATTTAAACATTATTAAAATTTAGGCTATGAACTATTAGATTTTAATAATTACTATCAATATTTATATATTGTTATTTAATGTTATAGAAGGAAACTAATATTTTTCAGCAAAACTGATTTCCTTCGTTTTTTCGTTTTATACATTTATTTAAATTCTTATCAACTCTTGAATAGGTGTGAGATATTTATTTAATTGGCAAAGTGGTCGATAGAAACAAAAAGTGTTAAGAATCTATGCTCTACAAAAGCTTTAAACTTAAGTTTCACGTGTTGCTGATCATATGAATCCATACGATGACCAACGAGATTCAAATTAGAAACTTTATTGCCACGATACGAAGGGTCTATCACTAGGTCAATTACTGTATTTTGTTTTTTCTCGAACAGAGTTTAAAGGAAATTGTCATTGAAACAAAAAAAAAGAGTTTTCAATTTTTTTCATGTTTCTACAGAGAAAATTTATAATTAATTCTGTAAGGAGACAAAGCGAATTTGATGCATTTCTTCATTTCCTGAGAATTCTTTTCTCACAAATTTGATGATCATCGAATACTTCAGAATAGTTTGATCGGTTATATCACTGCTATGAAAACAAATATCGTGACTGCATAATTTTTAGGTATTTCCTAACTAGCACTTCATAATAAATGAAGTTTTTCATGCGTCTGCATTATCGCAAGAGGCGATTGCATCGGAATAATTTATTGCAAGCGGCTGCAGATTGCCCTGAAATCAATTGTTGCATTGAAATATGTTTGGTTTTCTGTAAAAATATCAAATGCAACTATTCACCTTGAAAGACTTTCAGAAAGGCCTTTTTCATTATTATTCTTCCTGAATTTCATCGTAAACGTTTCCTTCAAAGCTGACATTGGGTTATCCCACAAGTTACTCAATATGATGTGTTATTTTTTTTACATAAAAACGAATATGGATGGAGCCAGGCCACGTTAAATGATATATAATCTATCCAATAAATTTCTCTGTCCGAAAAGTTCAGTAGAAGGCACAAAATATAAATTATTTTATAGAAGTCGCAATGAGTTAACTTTCTATTTTCTCCAGAATTGACTAAACTGGAGCAGTTGGGATAACAAATGGATAAATTAAGGTATTCTATATAACACCATCGTTTTTAAACATGGATATTATTGGAGTATAATTCAGTTTAAAATTATTAAAAAAAGTTATTACATTTACATCTACAAGGAAATAAATATTAACCATAGAATAGAATGAATTTTTAAAGATATGATAACAGTGCAAATTTAAGCGTACCTGTTTAGCAAAAGCATACTTATTTAGGCTAATTACAACCTATTGATCCAATGAATTCTATTTTTAGAGAGTGTCTATTGTAAGAGGTTCGCAATTCAGATTGGGACGGCTGCATTGCTTTTATTTCTGCTTGTTAAACCTCTAGGCTTCATCCTCTATTTTATCTTGTGACCTTGACGGTTGGTTCGTCCTTTCCCGCAGATTTATTGGAAGTTTATAATTTTGACGAGTGGCTTGCGAGCACTGATCGACTTTCAAGAGTGTAAGAACCAAAAGCTTTCAAAAAATTCTAACCAAACCCAGTCGAAAATTCAATGGAAGACCAAAATTAAAAACAGAGCCTTCATTCAAGATTTAATTCACAATTATGTTACAAAATTTCAAGCTTAGTTGAGTTTAACATATTCGTCCTTCATTTAACTCCCGTTTTTGGCGTAACCACATGCGCATTATTAAAAACAAACTCCCAATGTTTCATTTGTAGCTGAATAGAAAGGAAATTTATTTTCACAAAGTTCTTTTAATACATGGTGTTTCAAGAATATTCATTTAAAATTAGAAAATAATTAAGAAAAGAAAAATAAAACTTATTCATGTGAATAAAAGGTTTTATGTGTCGTGGATGAAATTACATTAAGAAATTGCTGTTAGTGAAGGCAAATAGGTCGACTTCAAATGTTTCTCAACCAAAGTGATAAGCATAATAGATATTCTTTATTTTCTGATAAAATCATAATTGCGTGTTTTTTTTTAAAATTTTATCATGAAAAGAAATAATGCTTTTTATATGAGTATTTTAATTGAAATTTCTGACAGGTTATATAAATTTTAACACGACTCCAATATCGTTATTAAATCCGAACCTATCGACCGGTTGTATTCTAGATTTAGTCAAAAATAAAGCAAAAGTGCATGCTAAGTTTTTAGCATTTTTTACTCGATAACTATTTTATTCTGAAGGACTTTTTTTGCCAACTCTTGATATATTAGAATTCTTAAAGTACTTTAATAACCTGTTTTAAATGTTTCTTGAACTGTCCAAAATCACCAACTTGTATTCTATATATATTACATTTCCACAAAATTTCTTAAAATAAATGGAATTTTAAAAGAATTTAACATTAAATGTATGATAGATAATTATCAAAATACGACTATTTTTTAAAACATAAATGCGATAGAGTAAACTCAATCCGTTCTTCGACAGAAGTAGATAATGTGGAAACTATTCAAGAGGTTATTGAGTCGACATCTAGGGAGTATCTAAAGCTAATAATTCCTACAATACGATATAAATCAACACGAACAATTACTTCTACTGCAACTGCATCAGGAATGGGTCATCTATGTAATTAGAATTTCGACTTAAATTCCGAATTAAAAATGCAAAACTGGAATCGAATTTTTTTTATATACTAAAATAATTAATCGAAAAACACAAGATAACCAGATGTCGTAACTCACAAATTGGAATTTCGAATGACTATACATGCATTAAAGAATAAAGAAAAAAAAATCCTTTATACTTCATTATCTACATTTCTTAGTTGAATAATCATTAAATATGACTTTTATTGAAATTAGCATTAATTATTGGATTTATAATAATTTAATATTTCTTACAGTATTTTTGAAAGAGAGAATTATTATTTTTTTAGATTCAATAAACGCTCATAGGAATGTTACTTCAAGTTATGTAAAATGTTACTATCTAATTTTATACAAACATTTTTTTTAAAAAAAGATGAAACATAAAATGTACGGTGGTGGGTGGAGTAAAATGAAATCTAACAAAGTTTAATTTGATAAATAAATAAAATTGCAATTTCAATATGTGTATTCCAAATTTGGCAAAAATTTTATGTTGAATTTTTTTATTCCTCCAGATCATACAAGAAGAGTTACCACTGGATGAAATGGATGGAAGCTGATTAATTGATATATAACTCAAAATATCATTATTTTCATACTGAAAGTATTAACGAAAAATAAACACACGTCTGTCTCTTCTAATGATGGGGACTTCGCAAGTCGCAAAAGGCTCGATCAAGACGAAAACAGGCAAACATCAAGGAACAATTTTGAAGTTTGCTTACGTATTTCACACACAATACTTTTTTTTTCAAAAAAAAAATTGCTTGAGAAATCAGCGAAAATTTCTCAAAATTGTTTTACCATTCAACAATATTTATAGTAGTTTGCACTATCAGTTCTATGAATTTGGATAAAACCTTGCGTAATTTTAATAAGCATTACATATTGTTATTGCAATGAAATATAATGTATTTTAATTCTTTGATCAATTCTGGAATTGATTGAAATATTAATGGAAAAATTAAAAATTCTATAATTGGGCAATGAACTAATCAGTAGAATAATAATTTTCACAAAAGAAATTGTCTATTTTTCTAATATATCTCATTATTTTATGGCATAATAACTTATTTTAAGAGAACTACAAAAAAAAAGAACTAATCAGTAAGGAAAATTAGATGCAATTTTAAAAAAGAAAGCATTGTGTTTATAACGAGCATAATTTGAGAGAAAATGAGAAGATGTTTTTTTTATATTTCCTAGTTGTACAAGACATTTTTCTAAGTCATTTCAAACGATTGGCCGTGTTCGTATTTCTTGTTATTTGGACTTTTCTGTATTATAATAATTAGTGCGAGTAAATTTGTTTTTACTGTTAAAGTTTCAGTGTTTTACTCATACAAGGGAGAATACATTAATACTAATTCAAGGACAAATAATAAATAAATAATCAGCTTTTTATATTAGTCAATACTGTTTACAATTAATACTTGTGTTTGCAACCAACAAACAATAAAATTCAAATTGTTTTAGAAAGATAAGTTTTAATTTTAGAAAAAAAAAAGGATTAAAACATGTTAAAAAAAATTTCAGTGATACAACGAATTAAACTTGATAGATTGCATTAACAAATTTTTTCTGAATATCACAAACAAATTCAACAAGAGTAAAATTATAAAAGAACCAACTCTGGCATAGAATAATTGCCAATACCTTACAGAATTTTTCACAACTCTAACCGCTTTCAGAGCTTTCTAAACTCTTACTAGTTGAATAGTTACAATTTTCACTATTTAAGTGTCTGAGAGGGGGAAAAATCTGTATCTTTAATCGCGTATTAATTTTTAAAGAGCAGACGATCTAATTTATTTCACGCGCAAAGTCAATGACGCAACACAACCTCAACGTATCGCGAATTTTTCTAAATTCTTTTTTTTTTTCGCCAAATATTATGCGATCTATATTGCCAATTCAGATAATTTAGGAATAGATTTAAGTCTGTTTTTCTTTTAGCAAAGAAAAAAAAATTATAAAGTTCCTAGTTCCAAATTTTAACAGTTGAAATATTGCGCAATATTCTAGTAAGTAATTAAGAACAACGTTGTTTTAATCCCTTGAAATAACAAGATTTATCTTAAAAGGAAATGAACCAATCATTAACGATATAAGACTCATATTAAAATGAAAATCTAACCAATGAAATAAAATTTCTTATCTTCAAATGAAATCTAAACAATTGAATAATAAAACGTGTCAAAATGAAATCTAACCAATGAAATAAAAGTTCTTATCTTCAAATGAAATCTAAACAATTGAATAATAAAACGCGTCAAAATGAAATCTAACCAGTGAAATAATAAGATTCACCTTAAAATGGGACGTGACCAATGAAATTAAAGAACTTATTCCACCCAAGGACCACTTTTTTATAATAATTATTAAATTATTCAATTAAATATAAAAATTAAAGTAAACAATGATATATACAGAAATAGACAATAGTAAACATTTCTGATATTAAAGTTAAAGGAAACGATAAACTATTAAATTGAATATTATATCAACTATTAAATAAAATACGTTGTTTTTAAGAGATTCAAATTAAAATATTTCAAAAAGAAAACAACTTGAATTGAAAGCCACACTAGAAACGAATTTAAATAAAAAGACAACAACCAATGAAAGTTAAAGACGGTTTTATTGAGCATATATATAGAAAGTACATAATTCAAACATCTAGTTTTTCTCAAAATATATAACTTTGATACATATATTAAATCACCGGTTCCTCAAAATCATTTGACACATGAAGCTTTTAAAATTCTCTCTTGTCTTTCAAAGGAATAAATATACTCTTAAATGCATCATTTTGAAATATCTTTCACAATATATGCACTTTGCCCTTTCACTTGACATAAATAAAAACATCAATATCTATACCTTTCAATAATATCATTTTTTTTCTTTTTATTTCTCCATAAACCATCGCACCATTATTTCTGTACAAAAAAAGATGAACACAACTGTAGGCATCATGAAATTGTTCCACTCGATAATAGTTTATACTTATACCATTCATAAATGAACACATAAGCAGAATGTGGTGCACTGATAACACAAGTGAAGTAAAAAAATTTAATTATTTCATTTAATTTTAAAAATTCGAACTAAGAGTGCATCACGTCAAAAACCTATTTGACAACTTAAGTCAATAAAATAAATGATAAAATTAAAATAATAAATTATTGTACATAAAATTTTTACGGTAATAATATTTACTTCATTTAAAAAAAAAATTTCAATGACCTGAATGATTTATAAGAATAAGTAAATAAATGCTTATGAATGTAATTTATCACACAAAAATTTAATGTGATCGTAGTTACTTTATTTTAAATAATTTTCTTTCATTCTAACTGTTCTAACTGATTGATTTAGATTTATAAATAAACGAACGCTAACACAATTAATATATCACTCAAAAATTAAATGAAATTGCAGTTACTTCATTCTACAAAAGTTTTTCTTTGAAACCTTTAATTGAATGATTTAGTTTCATAAGTAAATTAACGCTTATGATATTAACTTATCGCACAAAAATAAAATGGTAATCGTGTTTATTTCATTTCCCATAATTTTCTTTCATTGAAATTGTTAATTTAATGATTTAAGCTTTATTGATTTAGCTTTATAAGTAAATTAACACAAAAATTAAATGTTAACCGCAGTTGCATCATTTTACATAACTTTTTTCCTTTGAAACTGTCACCTGAATGACTTTAATTTAAAAGTAACTTAACGTTTATGAAATTATTAAAGTTACATACTAGATATTATTCTGAAACATTATTAATAAAAAATGAATCAGCAATAAACCTCAGAGCATTTTTCCAATTCGCAGCGATTAAAAAAAAATGTCATTACCTAAAAGCGTAAATCATAATGGAAATGTTATAAAAGTTTATATTCATAGTTTAATCTCTTTTCGAATATTTTTTCCCGTTTGAAATGTAGTCATTTCGTTAATTCAACAATGAACTGTTAAAATAAAGAACATGCATTTAAATTTAAAATCAAACACAAAATAAATAAACCATTCAAAATTTCATTGAAAAAAATATAATTTTTTAAAATACAACAAACCATTATACACTTAATCACATTTTAAATTTGTAATTTTTGGGGTAAATTGATAAAAACATTTTTTGATTTTTCGTAAAGAAGCTGTAATCGAGCACTTAATTTTGAAACAATTAAAAAAAAATGAAAGTAGAATAATTTAAAAAAAAAAAAAAAAAAAAGTCTAAAAATTTCTGATACAAAAATATTGTTCTTAAATATTTTCAAAATATTTTTCAAAAAAAAATTGTTTGCAGTCGAAAGCTTTATGATCACTCAAATGCTAACAAAAACAATATTAAAATACAACACCTTTTAGAAAATCCATTCATATTCAAATTAACAAAACAATTCGAAATAAGTTTCAAATAGAAGCCTTTCACAAAAATAAAACTACGTATTCCAGCAATAAAAAAAAGTTGGACATACTTATTTTGAAAAGTCAGATATGCTATAAATATGCATCTGTAACGAGTTGAAATGCAGTATTGCACTTAAGCATTGCATCGCGAAAAATTGATAATGCAATATTTTTACAAATATAAAAAATACGTAAATGAAATATAAATGTATTATAATATTGAAGATGATAAATCTATCACTTAAATCACAACTTTTAAATACAACTAACGACTTAACACACTATGAATTTTGATAACAGCAAAAATTTGATTGCTACTCATTTACAAAACATATTTTAGAATTAACAAAAATTATAGTGTAACACATATATATTTTTTAATAAAAATTGCACATGTGATCAACAAAATATTTATATAAATAGTCAGATATAATTTTCTACAAAATGAAAGAAATAAAATTTTTAATTTTTAAATGATTATCCTTGATGAGAGAGAAACCAACTTTTAAAAAAGTATTTTTTTTTTAAAAAAAAAAAAATCTAGATTAATAATTTTTTTTAAAATAAAACATTGATTAGAGAGGAATGTTTCCCCCTTCCTTTGGAATATTAAATTTGTGAAAAAAAAATGTATTTTACAATGAGATGCTTTCTTTCATGACAGGAATGAGAAAGAAATAATAACAATATAATTATGCGATTTAATTACTTAACTGTAATTATTTTACATTCGTGAATGATATACATGTCAGAGAAAAGAAAGAAATTTTAATCTATTATTTACAAAACATTACTATCAAATTCAAAAAAAAAATTCTTGAATTTTAAATAATTTAGCAAGTTTTACTTTTTCTCTACAACAATCAGAATTTTATGTATTCAATTTCTTTTCAAAAGAAAATTCAAGCATTTTTTATACCTCGAATTTAATTCCTAACTCATTTTAATTCCATGTTTCACAAAATATCAAAAGCGTTATTAAAACTAAATATAAATCATTCAATTTGAGTAATGAAAAAAAAAAAAAAGTATTTTATATTAAACTTCTGTGAAGGTTGATTTTTTTTTCAAAGATAGAACCTACTATTTATACATTTATAAATTTATATATTCAACACAATAGCTTCACTGATTCACATTCCATTTATATTAATCAACATTAAAAAAAAGACAAAGAAGTGAAAAAGTATGGAAAATACATATCAAGAAAATATATAATCTTTAAAACAAAATCAAACATAACACATTGCATTTGGACACCAATTCCTATTCGCTCCAATTATTATACTTTTTTTTTTTATCACAGTGTTAAAATAGAATCATATTTATCATAAATATTAACATTTATTTCTAATAAAAATTTCCCGACATCCAAAAATTGACACAAAGGTGCGTTAAAAGTATTTAAACATTTTCGTGCTCTTTCCTTTGATGCAATAAGACCTGATACTGATACCTGAACTTGCCAGCGCATTTCTTGCATTTGTATTTTTTCGCATGGTGGCACCAATACGAATGGCAAACGTAATTAATATTGTTTCTAAATCGAAAAGTGCGTGCATGGTTCAATCTGCAGCGTTTAGGGGGCGCTTGTTTTGAGTACTTGAGCAACTTCTTCCTGAAACAAGAAAGGGAAGGACTTGCCCTTGCCCTTTTAATGCTTTTGTTTATATCACAGATAGTGCCGTTACCTAAGTTTGTAGTTGTCGGAGATTTGCTGGTGGCCAGTAACTTCCGAGGTGCTACCTGTTTCCTAGACTTGCGTTCGCGAGACCAGTCCTCAGAGGGTGGATGAGTCACAATTTCATCCGCAGTTCTCTGGAGAGATGGTGGTATGGCAACAGCCACCTTGGACATGGCGGCGTTGCAATGGGCGTAAGGTGTTATGCTACTAGCCTTCTTGGAATACGGATTATGGTGAAGGTAGGGTCGAATTTCTTCTTTCAGGTTTTTGCTTGTTTCCAGCAACTTAGACAGTTCGTCATTGCGCGTCAGTTTAGGATCCAAACTGTGCTTGATTTTTCGACAACGACTGCATGATTTTGAATGATGACACTTACGGTAATGACGAATGAATGGAACTTTCGCTATGCAGTGATAGCCACAGTGGGGGCACCTCGTCAAGGCATCTTTGTGTTCCGCTTCAACGTGTTTCTCAAGGGTGGAATCGCAAACGGTCTTGAAGGCACAAGGTGGGCCAGCTTGGCAGTGCAGAACCTCTCCGGTGTGGAATCGCATGTGTTCGATGATGGTCCGCTGTTTATCGCTGTTGAAATTGCAAATGGCGCACGAGAATTTCTTGGTCTTGTTCACGGTTGGCTGCTCTGCTGTCTTTTTGGCGGTCTCCGTCTCTTTGAGATCTTCGCGATGGTACAGTTCAGTGTGTGTTTCCAAAGAGGAACGGTTGGCGAATTCACAGCCACAATGCCAACAAGTGAGATCCTGATCGTTGTCATTCAACGCCACTGTAGCGAGATCACTAACGCCACTGTCACTAGCTGTAAATAAATATCATTCATTAATTATTCCGTAAAAATTAAAATGTTCTTGAAAAGTAAGACTGTAAATGAATATAATGAAAGGAATTTTAATAGACGTGGTGCAAAATTAAAATTTAATATAAAGTAAACAACTATGTAATATAGTATATAGTAAAATGATAGTATAGGAAACGATGGATTTTAATACATATTAAAAATGACCTTTATTACGCAGTTATCTACAAATAGTTTCTGAACTAATAATATATAAATCAATCATAAATATGATTGATTTATACATTACTAGTCTGACTATAATGTTTTAAAATATTTAAAATGAAAAAAAGAAGATTTTATTTACTATGTTCTTGAAAATTATTATAATATTATTATTTTGTAATACACACAAACATACACGCAATTTTCAATCCAATTTAAGTAAGGGAATGATATAAATTCATATTTTACAAATGTGAAGGAAAAAATGTAAAAAAAACTGTTTGAAATTGAATTAAAATAATAGTTTTGATAAATGAAATAATGTTATTCATTGCAAACAGATATTTAAAATAACTGGTCTACCAAAAAATTTAAAAAGTTACGATTAGGAAGTGTTAAACTAACCATTAATAAGTATTAATAGTAAAAACAAATCTAGAATTTAATTTCAATCAATTTTTTTAGGAGCGTTTACGAAATTTCCATGGAAAATTAAAAATGCAAAACCTCTTTTGATGATGATAACATTAATTTACACGAATAATTTACTAAGAAAATTGCTTATTTGTACCCAAAAAAAAAATAATAATAATAATGTCAGTTCATAATATTAAAAAAAAATTTGGGGGGGGGGGGATAAATAAATTATCGTTTTCTTTTAAATTCATTGAGATATTTTGAATTACGAACAAACTTAAGATACTCAAAATTCGAAGCCAAGTGCGTTTTTTTTGCTGATGTGGCTTTAAAAAACGAAACTTGGCTTCCCGGCATGTACTGCAATCTGAGCCAATCAATGATATTTAAATTCTGAAGTAGTAAGCAAAAGTGAAGCACACACATTCATGCACTGAGAACTGATATAACTATTTAAATTTAGTACTTACAGCTCTGTACAGGCGATGCAAGCTCTGGTTTCACATCTACTTTACACTGACTTGTGGGTGCGTGCTTTCCATCACCATTTACTATAACATTAGGCAAGGCAGAAGTGAGTCCGTTCAATTCCTGAGTCCTGAACCCTTGGGGCGCCGGATAGCAGTATGAAATGCTGTTATGAAGCGGCATCAGACTGACGGAACCCTTCAGGTCCAAAGGCATCCGGATATCGAACATTTTGTTCACTTCTGGAAGCATGAAAGGGGCTGCAGGAGTTGTTTCAGAATTTCCGTTGACGGATTCAAATTTAAGTTCGGGACTGGCGATGTCACTGTCGTCATGGCTGTCTTCTGAGATTTTGTCCAATACTTCACTAGCGACCATTTCCAGGCTAATCGAAAACGAAAACAAACATTCGTCAAAATATGATATTGATTAGGAAATATGGATAAAAAAATATTTAAATTTAGTCAATATTGCGAAGCATAACAGAGAAAATGCCTTTCGACAGTTATAAAAATACAATTAAAGGTAAGAGAATTGTTGAAGGTAGATGGCGCTCTTAAGGCAAGTTGATAATACAATTGCGTGTTTCCGTTTGTTAAATGGCACCAGAACACAATTTCGACGTTGACTCAGAGGTAATTTTTGGTTTGGGAGCCATTTGTAAACCAATTCAAAATTTTATTGATGTCGCGTCGAATTGTCATCATCGATTAGACCTAAATTCATTATTATACACCCGA
>BMAW01119361.1:0-14106 GCA_019974015.1 Nephila pilipes
TTAGACATGAAATGAAATTCATTTCAGTTCCAAAAAGTTTCTATAAACCCTTCTCCTATTTTAAAAATTATGAGATTAAAGACTTTTACATAAATACCTGATGAAAATGGGAAAATTCGTTCAAAATGCGAGTCAAAAATAATTTCTATAGTTTCATGAAGACCTGCAGTGTTTATTTTTTGTGCTGGAATAAAATAAATACAAGTGTGTTTGTAGAGTCATTTTGTACTATTATTTTTCAGTCATTTTAATGTGTTTTTTCATCACAGATTTTTTTTCATTAATTTAGTGTGTTATTTAAACACTGGGTGCGATAGTTTTCTAAGAAATATTTACTGATAAAATGTGTAGCATAATGTGTCACTTATTTTTTTTTTTTTTAATTTTATGTTAGAATAGTTCAAGTTTTGCATGGGCAGTTTTCAATTATATAAACTTTCATTATGGATCATTAATTAAATCCATCTAAACAAAATATTGATATTTGTCAAACTTATGACTTTACCCAATTTTATATACTTGTGTTTGATACCAATAGCAAATTTTGAGAATATTGAGAGAAAATAAAATTGTTTCTTAAATGCTCCAAATGTATCTTATTTTACAAGTAGTTAAATGTTGGATTTTTGATTCTTTTTTATATTTAAATGCTGATTTGACTGAAACAGCATGGTAATTTATCCTAATTAATAATTTTAATTAATTTATTAATTCTTTTAGAAACTGTTCCTATGAGTGTTATAAGAATTGTCTTTTCTCTTTAAGCTGAACTTCTGTGTTGTGTGTTGAATTTTTTTATGATCTTTGCCATTCATTTATTTGTCTTGCTATTATAGTTGAGTTGTTCTTTTTAATGAAATACTCATGCAAACTGCTTAGAAATGAAATGAAAACTATTACTATTATTTTAAATAATTTATTGTTGAAAATAATCTAATATTCTTAACTTCCTCTAGTTCTAAAATTTGTGACTTTTTACTCCTGCTATTGTTTACTACAGTGTTTATATTTTTAATTTCGGCCGTTTTGCATCTTGAAATGGTGGAGAATGAGATGATGCATAGAAATTTCTTGGATATTAATTATAAATAGGTGTATGTGAAACCTGTTTAATTTTGTATTTAAAAAATAAGATAATGTGTTCTTCACTGTTTTGCATGCATCAGAGCAACTGAAGTTTTCAATTAATTTCCTTTTGCCTTTTCTGTATAATATGATATTATATTTATCTCGGATTACAATCATCTGTACTTCAACTCTTGTTATGAAGTATATTAAATTCACGATCCTTTATTTTCTTCCCTCCAGGTTTAATGATTGATGTTGGTGCAATCCATGCTTACAGTATTTAGTAAGTTTTTCTCTTTTCTTATTCAATTTATAATTGAAATTTCATGTATAATTTATTACTTCATTTTGTGTTCAATTGGGAATCAACTTTGAAATAATAAGTTTTAATGATTTTGAGATTCCATTTTTAAAATATATTGATTTTTTTAATGCTAGTGCTTTGATTAATAGAATATTTTAATGCCTCTAATGCAGATTCTCTTTTAAACGGTAGTATATTGGAACAATAAGGGGGAAAAAAATTTCAAAAAATTGATTTTTATTTTTTCACTGTATTATAAAATATTATTCATTATAAAAAGAGACTTTTTAATGTTTTTACTATTCACTTGTGTGATAGCTTGAAGACATAGAGAAATTTTGCAATTTCAGTAATTAAAAACCAATAATTCCATTTTATTTATTAAAAAAAGTTTTTGATAATGATTTTGTAAAGCATTTCTTTCAAAAAAAATTATGCATGATAATTATTCCTAAATGTCAGTTCGACCTGCTCATGTATCAGTTCGGAAAGCACACTGGAAAAAAATTTTAAAGTATTTGCTCAAAAATGTGTGAAATAAAATCCTATGTGGCATTTTTAATTTTGGTTAAACTGATCAAAGTTTTCCTTGAAGTTATACCACTGTCTGTAAAATTATTTATTGTAGTATTTTTTTATTGAAAGTTTTTAAATTAATCTATGTCATATAAGGAGAGCTGTTAGATGGACTTTCTTTCTGTGATATTTTATCATAATTGTATCACAGTTGTGAAAGCCTTCCTAAACCACTTTCCTTTTTTTTTAAAAAAAAAAATTATTATGTAAAGGCAAGTTGAATTATTTGAATAATATAAATTACAAACTAAATTTATAATGTTCTAGATATGAAATATTTTACTGTGTGAATTTTTTAAAATAAGTCTTGTCCTTATTTTATATAGAAATATTACTCAATTTTGTAAAATTAGACTTGTTATAATTTGGCCAGATTCTATGTATTATCATATCTGCAAAATTAATTGATTTTTGTTGAAAAGGTTTGATGCTTATGTATATTTCCTGACAATTTTAATCATTGTTAATTAATTAGACTAAATGAAATAATCATAAGTAATTTTTTAATTATTTGTATGAAATTTAATTTTTACTTTATAATTTTTCTGAATTATCTGATAATTTTGTTTAAACTATTTATTTATTGATTATTTTTAATTAGAAATTTGAAAATCATTAGCTTGATTCAATCTTTATTCATCAAACCATTGTTTGGAAAATATCACTTGATAATGGTTTGATGAAGAAACCAAAAAACATTTAAGGCAATGTATATATGTGATAAACGCTTCATTTTGTTGCAGGTAATCATGTATAATAGTTTGTTATATACATTACATGTATATCAAGCACTCTCGATATAGAATCCTTAAATATTGAATGTGTAAATAAAGAAACAAATATTGTACTTTTCAATTATTTACACTGCATTTTCAAAAAACTTTGCTTTGGAATTTTTGAAGATAAATATCGCATGTTTCAAAATCAAACAGGAAAATAAAATATTTACAACAATTTTATCACAAACCTTTTATCATAAATATTGCAACAATGATAAAAATTCTTAAATAGTGAAATGATTAAATTATTTATATAAATTATTCCCTTACCTGAAGTATATATTTAAAAAGAACATTGTTTTCAATCCAGTGCATTGATTTTTTTTTTATTTCATTGTGTTTTTTTAGAAATCTAAAAAGTATGTTGTACAAATATTAGTGAAGTCAATTTATGCACCAAAAATACTTGCTTTGATTATTTTTTTTCTATAGATCCTAATGGTAATAATTCGATATAAAAACCAACGTTTTTATATGGTGGCAAAGTTTATTAAAGAAAATTATTGAAATATTAGTTAAAACTGTTGGTTATTTTTAACTTTAAAATTTACTAAAAAAGAGATATTTGTGAGCGTATTAAAAAATTCATAATACTCATAAAATCAAAACATGCATTTGAAAATTTGTAAGTCATTCTATTAAAAAAAAATGGGAACCAGAATTCAGAAAAAATTATTGTGATAAGACATGGTGCCAAATATTGGAAACTTTCTTTCTTGCGAATGATTACTGTCTAAAAGTCAGCAACCCTTACTATCTCGGAGATAGTAAAGAGGAGATAGTATCTCCCCTTTGTGAGTACAATACTTTTACGAGGCCTCATGTGGTGTGGGGAGTGCCCGGTGTTCCCAGAGGGGGAAAGAAATTTTTTCCTCAATCCTAAAAGCGCCGAGAGGAAAGAATATTTTGACTTATTAAAATTATTGAAATATTAGTTAAAACTTCTCGCAAACGTCTAAATATTGCATTGTTAGGCCAGTACGAACGATTCCCAAAATTTCAAAGCTCTAGCTTGATGGGAAGTTGGTTAAATTAACGATCGAAAATTTGATGACACACACACACACACACCAAGTGAAATTCAGAAAAACGTTGTAAAAAACAATCGATTAATGCTTCCTTAAAAAGTGATTTGTATTAATTTTAGTTCTAAAAATAACACATAGGAAAATCTCCCATTTCAATAACTGTTTTGCTTAGCATATTGAAATTTTCTTTTTCGTCATTTTAAAATTAATTGTTAAAGTAGCCTAGTGGCTAAGGACACGAGTTTCCTAAATAACAATATTTAAGTCTTGATTCCTCTAAAAACTACCCTAAATAATTCTAGTGGCTGTGGCACATTTTAATAATATTGAACTTCAAAGATATTTTTCAAAGTCTGTATGCAATTGCCCGTTCTTTTCATTTGGGAGATATTAACACTAACAAAATCTAAACTTCTCCGTGCATGTCTTTTAAATGTTAAGCCTGCATAAAAAGTCATTTTTGGATTACCAATTCAAAATTTTAACAGACATCAACGATGTTCATCGGAAATCAGTATTACTTCGATTCTTTTTTATCTTCTAAATTTAGATGAAGAAAATCAAAAGTGAATTCTAAACACGTTTTATAAATTTAACTCTATGAATGATTTTGCTCCCGTAATGTATAACCAACAATATTTACACTTCCATTTCGTTACAGCAAATTCTTGTTAAACCCACAAAAATTTGAGGGAAGTCTTACTGTCGCAAAGTTAAAAACATTTTGTCAGAGGCCTATATTAATGTTAAAATATGAAGCGTATTTTATCCAATACTTATGAAATTTGTTAAGTTAAATTAATACATACTTATGTTAGTAAAGTTTGGTTTTTATTAACGTCGCGCTAGTAGCGACACGAAGGCTATTGGCGACGGAACTCGTAATTTTGAACCTCGGTCAAGTGATGAGGACGACACCTGATCTGGCACCCCCTCTCCTAACTTCCACACCACGCGAATGGGAGGATTGTGTTCCCTGTCAGATTTAAAGTGTATGAGGTCCTGCTACATGGCAGGTCTTTAGTGGCATCAAGGCTCGAACCCACGACTCAAAGAAAACTGCCGACCGCGTATCCGGTGCCTTTTCCATTAAGCTACCGCGCCCACTTTGTAAGAAAAGTACCATAAGGTTATTATATTTATTAATATTAATGTCATAAATTAGAATAAAAAATGCTTATCCTAATATAATATAATTACCTTAAATTGTGTAATTTAATGTAATCTAATGAGAAATTCAAACAACGTGTCCTAAGGAATAATTTTTATTTGGTCATTACCAAAATATTGGATTTATTTACACTAATCTCCATGGGATTCTGGACCACCAAAAGATCTGACATCATAGTATTCATCACATTTTGGATCTTGGAAATTGTGATGAATCCATAACAGTCAAAAGCTAGCTGTCTCTTATTTTCTTGACGGACAGTTCATTAAGAGGACTCTCTGATTCATAGTTAATGAGGGCAATATCCTCCACTTCTTATGAACAGAAAAATACTTAGCTTAATCTACATAATTATAAATACATAATTATTTCATTCAGGAAATATATTTTTTGACAATGTTCACTAAATATTACGCTAAATTAAAACGCAATACATGGTAAAAAAATTCATTTGTATAATTAATTAATTTGACTTTAATTTATATTATGTTATTTCAACAGAACTTATTTAAACAAAAATAAAAAAAAATTGTTGTTTTTAACAATGTTAATGTTTAATATGAAATTAATATGTCACATATTCTTTTGATAACATTAGATACAACAATTATAATGCTATCTTTCCAATAGATAATTTTTGATGCATCGCAAGCTGTTATTCAAGTTCTCGGTACATTTTACAACATATTTAAAAAATACACAGTAATAAATCTTTTTCAAATGAGTAGAATATAATAATTTGAGGTCTAATATAATTGCATTTTAGGTTTCATGCTATTCTGAGTTAATTCTAATAAATGCTTATATATTCTTACATCATGTCGCGTTCGCGAGAAGAAGCTGTAAACTACTCAACTTGTAAAATAGAATTTAGAGTAGAATTGCCGGCGCGCTGTTTTTGTAGTAAGAATTTGTGAAGGCGAGCGAATAAAGTTTATCGTTATGTGTATTTCAGTGAGAATAATCCTTCTTTTGAGTTATTTATTTGCCTAAAAACCATACCTCATATTTTACGGGTCAAAGAATCTGAGCATCAAGCATTTAAAGGAAGTTCTAAATTTAAATATTGTTCTACTAAGTGCCGATGCAAATGCAACATGGCGTCCGTGACAAGACCTGTATAAATTCGATTTGTGGACAGTGAGTTAAAGAGAGGCAAGTAAATTTTGAACTGGATTATTATTTTGATATTTAAAGTACTTTAAGTTAATTGAAATGGAGCATCTTAAGAAAAAAAAAGTTAGTAGCTCGCTCATCATTTTTACGTTTGTACAATTCCATTAACGATGACTTTTCTACGGCCGGCGATGATTTGGCTCATAATTTCGATTTAATGGCCGATTTTGAACTGTTGAGTGAGAAGTACAATGAACTCTGCGTCTTGAATGAAGAAATTCAAAATACTATGTTATTGGAAGCAGATGAAGACTCAACAGAATTGATAGCTGAAATTAATGAATCAGATGATATTAATAGAAAATTTAAAAGAATTAATTTGATTTTTAAAACAAAGTGTAATGTTAGTGAGAGTGATGAAAGTGAATCTACCCACAGTGTATCTAAGAGAAAATTCAAGTTGCCCTTATTAGAATTAAAGAAATTTGGTGGAGAAATAAATGACTGGCTGCCATTTTGGGGTCAGTTCAGTAAAATTGACAGTGATCCAGATATTGACGATGTTGACAAACTTCAATATCTAATACAATGCATGAAACCTTCCTCTAGAGCAAGTAGGTAGAGAGTTTTCCACCATCAAGGGAAAATTATTGCAAGGCAGTGGATTCTTTAAAATCTCGTTTTGGAAGGGAAGAACTGCTTGTGGAGTTTTATGTACGAGAATTATTGAAATTAACAATTTCAATGAATTCTAGAGATCAAAAAGTGAAACTTTCCACCTTGTATGATAGGATTGAAACTCAATTAAGAGCTCTGGAAAGTCTTGGTATGACGACTGAAAAGTATGCAGCAATGCTGTTCCCTCTTGTGGAATCCTGTTTATCAGAAGAAATCCTCAGAGCTTGGCAGAGAAACAATAATGCAAATGATAAAAAAGGGCAATCAAGATTGGAAAATTTGATGCTGTTTTTGAAAAATGAAGTTGAAGCAGAAGAGTGAATTAATCTGGCAATGAAAGGTTTCTCTGTTCAACAAAATAGCAGTGCCAAGACTCACCCATTGAAAAGACAGACACCTACTGCTGCTGGACTTTTTGCAGGAAATCAGAATTTTGCTGTAACAACTTGTGTTTTTTGCAATGAAAAGAATCACGAAAGTAGAAATTATAAACCTGCTTTGGATTTAGATTTGTCAGAAAAAACAGCAATATTATCAAAAAAGAGATGTTGTTACAGATGTTTGAAGATAGGTCACCAAGTGAAGCAGTGCAGAAGCAAGATAAGTTGTTCTCAGTGCGAAAGAAGACATTATAGTGTCGTGTCCTAGAACAAAAGATTTGGAATCACCAGGTTCCAATAAAATGACTGATCAAACAGAAACATCCATGGAAAAGTTTAGTTCTTTAGCAAATCCAACATGTTCGGCTAATGTTCTTCTTCAGACTTTGGTGGTATATCTCCATGGAAAGAATACTGAATTTCCAGTTAGAGCCTTAATCGACACAGGTAGCCAGAAATCATATATAAGTAAAGAAGCTGTTACAAAGATGAAATGGAAGCCAATTGGAACTGAAGAAATGACTCATAATCTATTTAGTGGTGTTGAAAGTCATCAGAAGCATCATCTGTACAGAGTATATGTGAGTAGCTTCCAAAAAGATTATCACTGTACTTTTGAAACCTTTGATCAAGAAAAAATATGTGCTGATATCCCAAGAATGAGTGTTGGATCCTGGACAAAAGAGATTAAAGAAAAAGGTATATTCCTAAGTGACCAAGAAGCTTGTTCCCTGAATTCTTCATCTGCAATACATTTGTTAATAGATGCTGACATTGCTGGAAAACTTTTCACTGGGAAAATTATGAATCTATCTTGTGGATTAGTTGCAATGGAAACTCTGATTGGATGGACTCTCATGGGTAAACAGAATAATGAAGAAAAGAATGACAGTTACATGACGGTTTTATCTTTACATGTAAACAATAGAAGTATAAGTGATCTTTGGAGCTTGGACACTATGGGAATATTAGATCCTGCTGATAAACAGAGTCAAACGGAACTGGAAAATGAAACTAAAGAATTATTTTTGAATTCCATTAAGCAAGATAAAGATGGTAGATATGTTGTTTCTCTACCTTGGTTGGAAGATCCTCCTACATTGCCTTCCAACAAAAGTTTGTCTGAAAAATGATTGAAAAATTCAGTGGACAGAATCAAGGCACTTAATATCCTTCAGGATTATGAAAATGTTTTTGAGGACTGGAGGAAAGAAGGTGTAATTGAAGAAATTAATATTGAATCTCTAGATAACTTGAACTGCCACTATCTTCCTCATCGACCTGTCTTAAAAGAGAACTCTACGACAAAGATCAGACCAGTATTTGATGGTTCAGCAAAAATCAAAGGAAGTCCATCATTAAATGACTGCCTAGTGAAAGGTCCAAACCTTGTAGAACTTATACCATCCATTTTAAACAGATTTCGAATATGGAAGTATGGTGTAATAGCCGATATCCGTAAGGCATTTTTGCAAATTGGTTTGAATGACAATGACAAGAATTATCTACGATTTCTTTGGTGGCAAGATGGAGACCCAAATATTGTCAAAATTTACAGACATTGTCGAGTGGTGTTTGGCATTAAATCCAGTCCATTTCTTTTGGGTGCCACTTTAGATTATCATTTAGACAGAGCTTCTGACGATTATAAGTCAACAGCGCAACTACTAAAGAAGTCAATGTATGTTGATAACTGTGTGGCCAGTGTTGCAAATAGGTCTGAACTGATAAAGTTTATTGAAGAATCAAAAAAAATTATGGCTCTAGGGAAATTTGATTTGCGTGGCTGGCAACACAACTCTTTTGATGCATCAAAGGGAGATTATGAATCACAAAATGCTTTTCCTGTTTTACAAGACATACCAGTTCTTGGTCTTTTGTGGAACATTAGAAGAGACACTTTAAAAATTGATATGAGTTGTGATATGAAAAATGAATCTACAAAAGTAACAAAAAGATATATTCTGTCTAAATGTCACAAAATATTTGATCCCATTGGCATTACTGCCCCAATTACATTAATTCCTAAGATATTGCTCCAACAAACTTCGAAAATAAAAGCCAATTGGGATGACATTTTGCCTGAAGAAATTGTTCTTAAATTTGATAAATGGGTGGAACAGTTACATAAGTAAGAAGAACTAGAAGTGCCAAGATGGCTTCAAGTGCATAAAAATGCAAAAAATTGCTTACATGTATTTTGTGATGCTAGTCAACAAGCATATGCTACTTGCATTTTCTTGAGGGTTGAAAATGACCAAAGAGTTACTTGTAACTTGGTGGGAGCAAGATCTAGAGTAGCTCCTCTAAAAGATATTCTATCTCAAGGTTAGAACTCTTAAGTTGTTGTATTGGCGTGAGACTAGCCAAGACCATATGTGAAGATTTAAAGGAATTTGGTTATCTACATGTGTATTATTGGTCAGATTCCATGAATTGTTTGTATTGGATAAAAAATGATGAACAGTGGGCAACATTTGTGATGAACAGA
The DNA here is from genome assembly GCA_019974015.1 of Nephila pilipes. Taxonomy (NCBI): domain Eukaryota; kingdom Metazoa; phylum Arthropoda; class Arachnida; order Araneae; family Nephilidae; genus Nephila; species Nephila pilipes. The sequence goes on from BMAW01119361.1 coordinate 9,592, forward strand.
GTGAAGGAAATAAGGACTAATAGTGAACCAGGTCAGTGGAATCATGTGCCAGGAAATTTAAACCCAGCTTATTTGCCTTCTAGGGGTTGTTCGGTACACACTTTGTTAGCTAGAAGATGGTGGGAAGGTCCTGCCTGGATAAAAGACGAAAAGAAATTGTGGCCTATTTCTGATTTATCACCAGATAAGAGTGTTGTAAATGCAGAAAAAAGAAAATCGGTTGTTACCTCTTTAGTGGTGTCTAAGAATATTCTAGAATTCTTAAGCAGATTTTCATCATATGAGAAATTATTAAGAGTTACTCCGTGGATCATCAGATTTTGCAATAACTGTAAGAATAAGAACATTGCTCCTTCAACAAACATGCTTAGTGCTAAAGAACTCAAGAAAGCAGAAATCAAAGTCTTGTTCATTGTACAAAAGTCCTCATTTTCTTCAAGTAATGACGAAAAATTAAGAAATATACCATATGTGGTAGATAAAAATGGGTTGCTTAGAATGAAGACCAGATTGACTTTCAGAGAAGATACTGAAGATTTCAAGTTTCCAGTTATTTTGCCTTCTGATCACCCTGTTGTCACAAGTATTATTGTATATAAGCACAAAGAACTCATGCACTGTGGGATTCAGACTTTGATTGCATGTCTTAGAGAGAAATATTGGATTTTAAAGGTCAGAAGAACAGTACGGAAAGTAATCCGTCAATGTGCTCAGTGCAAAAGGTTTAATGCCAAGTCAATTCAGTGAACTTTGCTCCTCTCCCAGAGGACCGAATCAAGGAGGCAGTCAATTTTGAAGTAACAGGAATAGATTTAGCTGGACCTGTCTTCTTGAAAGATGGAAGTAAATCGTGGATTGTTTTATTTACATGTGCAGTATTTCGAGCCGTACATCTGGAACTTGTGTCTTCCATGTCTACTGACAAATTTCTGCTTGCACTGAGACGATTTATAGCTCGCAGAGGAAGACCTGCAATTATCTATACCGATAATGGTAAGAATTTTGTTGGAGCCAATCACCTTCTGCAGAAGATTGACTGGGATAAAGTGATTGCTGATGGGACTACAAAGAGAATTGTGTGAAAATTTATTCCCCCTGCTTCTCCTTGGTGCGGTGGATGGTGGGAGCGTCTAATTGCCTTGGTTAAAGATCTACTGAAAAGAGTCCTAGGAAAAGCCTGTTTGAAATACGAAGAATTTAATTCTCTACTATGTGAATGTGAAAGTATAGTCAACTCTAGACCTCTCACTTATGTTTCAGATGGCAATGAGCTTGAGCCACTGACTCCTTCTATGTTTTTACAAGAATTAAAAGAATGTGGTGTACCTGATCTTGACCATTTAGAATCTATTAGTCTTCAAAAAAGGTTTTTGTATAGAGCTAAACTTCGTGAAGACCTTCGTAAACGTTTCCGACTAGAATATTTGGGTCATTTAAGACAAAACACAAAGACAATTAGAAGAAGTCATGGTGTTATTGTAGGTGAAGTGGTTCTTGTAGAGAACAAAAATCTAAAAAGGCTTTGCTGGCCACTAGGAAAGATCACAGAAACTTTTCCTGGCAAGGATGGTGTTGTACGTTTGGCAAAGGTGAGAACAGCTCGTGGTGAAATTTTACGTCCAATACAATGTTTGTATTCCCTGGAAATTAATGCTGTTTCTGGAGATTCTCTTCGTCGAAAAGTTTGTAGACAAGCAAAGCCCAAGGAACTAGTGCCCAAGCTAAGAAAATGGACCAGATAAGTAGGATGACTCAACCTATCCAAACTACCAGACGGGGACGTAAAGTCAAGGCTGTACAGAGACTAGATCTTTGATTTTGAGTTTTCTGGTACAAACTCAAAAGGTGGGAGTGTCGCGTTCGCGAGAAGAAGCTGCGAACTACTCAACTTGTAAAATAGAATTTAGAGTAGAATTGCCGGCGCGCTGTTTTTGTAGTAAGAATTTGTGAAGGCGAGCGAATAAAGTTTATCGTTATGTGTATTTCAGTGAGAATAATCCTTCTTTTGAGTTATTTATTTGCCTAAAAACCATACCTCATATTTTACGGGTCAAAGAATCTGAGCATCAAGCATTTAAAGGAAGTTCTAAATTTAAATATTGTTCTACTAAGTGCCGATGCAAATGCAACACATCAAAATGTATGTGGTTTTATAACTGGGATTTGAAATTATGGTATTTAAGTTTTTCTTTTTGTTTCCTTTTTTTTCTGTACTGATGTTACAACATAACACTTGTTTATAAGAAAAATAATAACTCAAGATTAATAGAGAGTATAACAATAAATAATTCAGTAAAAATTAACTTCCTTTCTTTACAAATCAATGCAATTTAAAAAGTTGTAATTAAAACAAGATGGATCCAATTGATAATAAATACAACAATCATTAAATTTATCACAAATTTTGTTTATTTTTAAGAAAATATTATTGAGTAATATTAAGGAAACACAACAAAGTAAAATCCCTCTTCTAACCGAGATTTTAAAACACTAATGAACTTATTCATTTGCATATATAATTACGATGGTGACCGCAATGTTAGTTGGTTCAGTGCTTGGTAAAGAGACTTAAGTTACCAGAGTTCTACTATTTGTAAACAGGTACAACAAATTGCAGAGCTTGCAATTCTCTAGTTCAGTTAATTTGTTTCCAAATATTATTATGAGAAATATAGAGAATTTGACAGAAAAATATTTTTACAAAATGTCTTTTTATGTACAACGCTCTTGCTCAATAGTATAAATTAATTTATGAAATATACAGGAGGTGTACAAATATGTATAGCAAAGGAAATGCTTTTTAAAAATTCATTAATTTGAGCACTTTTTAAAGAACAAAGAGTTTAAGTACACACAAAGAATCTACTGAATAGTTATAAATTCAAGGAGAATCACGGGTTATATAGATTGATTTTCATTTCTTCCCTTTTTGCACAACATTTGTAGATTTTTATCTCATTGTTCCAATATATGATTCTATTAGCCCAAAACATTTCCTTGAAAGATTAATGTCCACCTATGAAGGAAATTGTTGACGTGTAAATAAGGTCACAAAGAAAATACAAACTCATTTTAATAATTCAATATTCTCAATGATGTGAAAAACACATCAGTGCATTACAACCAAGAAAATAGTACAAATATGAACAACAACATTCATAAAAGGATGATGAGAGTTAAATAAATAAATGGAAGCAATTGCCAGAAGATATTTTTGTCACAACCTTCAATAAAATCATCTTCAAACAACACTTTTATCAACGTTTTTAATTAAAGGAAAGGCGCAGCTTCATTATTTTAAAATAGAAAGAGTTTTATAATAGTTCAAGATATTTTTGTTAAAAACTCCCGAACACACGGCCTACAGGTTTTTAATTTTTAGTTCAAGGATTAATACATCTGGTTTTTAATCCATGTAGCTATGCTTTATTAGGAATGAGCTTCAACAATTTGAAGTAAGACTGAAAGGAGTTAAAATGATATGTTAGTATTATTCTTAAAATATTATGAGATAAAGATTTAAAATGTAATCATTACATATTTACGAATAATAGAAAGAAAAATAGATTGTAGAAGTTCTGTATTTAAGTTCCTTTAAGCTTCCCACACCTATGGGTGAGTCTTTTCTGAAAATATGAGAACCCACAATATTAAAAGAAGTTTGCTTTCTGAATTAAAAGAAATAATCAGTTTATATTAATGCGAGAGTTCAAATATAGCATTGATCAATCAATATATTAAAGTTCATTTTATTATTTAACCTAGATGTGGATCAATAGATTAAAAATTCCATTAAATGAACATCTAAAATTTTCATCATCTCAAATATATGCATATTTATATTTTTACACAAACATAAAATTTTACAGAAATCTTTCGCATTAAACCAAAAATGTGCATTTGGATTCAACAAACTTTGTTTGAATATATATCATTAAATGATTTAATTTTATTTCAAAAGGACTATAAATAGAAATTTAAAAATTAACTTTAAAAAGTTCAATTATTTATATAGTCAATATATTTCCTTTGTTAAAAAGAAATTATTATACTTGGCATTTAGAAATGTGTTGTATTATTTAATGTATGTACTTCATAACACATACACATGACAGATTGTGCTCTTGAAACAGAATTGTAATTTGTGTACTATAGGCACACCTAACAAATATGGATTGTCAGCATGCTAGCATTGCTGATATTGCAATGTATATATAGGCAATACATATTTGTAATATACAAAATAATTGAAATAACTAGTTAGCAAACTAAGCAGTAGACTTTAAAAATGAGCCCAGCAGATGTGAGTTGATTAATTGAGTGATTAATCAGCTCACTTTTTCGAATAGTTTATCTAATTTTCATTTTTATTTGATAAGTAATAACAAATTTAATTAAATGGAAATCAAGTGATTGTCTTTTCTCGTATATTTATTGTCAATTCTATATGCACTCATCATATTCATGTTACTATTTTCCAAATTATTTTGCATCTATATATGGCTGGCCTCCAAA